>OY978224.1:1657249-2072076 GCA_963854785.1 Vaccinium vitis-idaea
GTTTTTGAAGATTTTCCGCTTGGTCCCTTGAAAACACCTTCTGAACACATTGGAGGACGGATCGGATTTTCCAAAAAAAATTTGCAACACAAAAAAACCCCATTTTTTCCTTAAATCCGGGAGTGTGGATAAGAAAATTTCCCTATATATATATATATATATAGAGAGAGAGAGAGAGAGAGAGAGAGGTATAAATATATTGAAAAGTGTAAAATATGCAATGTAGTGTTTTTTTATTTTTTTTTCTTTTTCTATACTTAATGTAAGCTCAATAGGGCTACAATAGCAAGATCCTTGACTAAATGCCTACTTTACCTTAACTCATTTCTACTATTCGCTCTTACAAATTCACGGCTAGCTTTTCTCTTATTTTTTTAGATGAGCTACTTTTTGTCCTAACCTATTTTGGATTAGGGTTATTTCAATACCATTGGCTTTTTTTTTTTTTTTTGAGTTTATTAGTTTTATGACAAACTTTTGGTGATTATAAGTTTATCTTGACGAGGAATCGAAATTGGGAATTGGAAATAAGAACTCCATCTGATATAGGTATGGACATGGACAAGGACTGGAGAAGTCTTTAAAGGATTTTAATTCAAATTTTGAGTTTGAGTCAATAAAAGAGTAAGAAGTGGAGATTTTGAAAGCCATTTGACTTAAAAAATTTTTTTGTCCTTATTCAAAAAAATTCGCATTTATTAGGTCTTCAATTTTTGTGAATTATTGTTCGTCTAACGAGAGGAATAAGTAATAAGTGATGATCAAACCTTTTCTCGCTTTTTTTGGAATAAAAATAATTCTGTTAAGATTTTTTTTTTCTTTATTCAAAAAAATAGTTATGATCATAATTCTTCACTTTCTATATTTCTCTAGTCGAGACAAACTAAATCCCAAAATAAATGACACCAAACGAAAAAAATATAATTTTTTTGAATGAATAGAAAAAATAATCCAATTGGCTTACTAAAGCCAAAATATAAGAATGCGTGCTTTTTAGATTGGATTTTGTGATCTTTTTCTAGGTCGATCAATCAGAAGATGCATAGAAGATGAAAAAATGAAAAGAGGGGAAAGGATGGAGTCTGAAATGTGAGAAGGGAGTAAGAAAAAAAAAAACCCTATAAATCAAGAGGTATAAATGGAGTACCGACCATGTACCAACTGTGGAGATTTTGGATCAATCCCTTATGCACGTTCGATTGAGCTGAGTTTTTTTTTAGCTCTTTGAAAAATCATTCAAAGATGAATGAACTGTTCGGATCATTTGTGTGAGACCCAAAAATAGGTTCCCGTGGTCGGTACCCTACCATAGTTCACCTACCACATCCTCTCAGGAAAGAACGAAATTTAAAGGGCATGGGGCCCACTTATAATTAGCCCATTGGCCGTATTTTAGATTTTGCCTTGTTGTATCTACTTGAATTAATAACATTTAATTAAAAATGAACGGGTTAAGTTTAAAGTCATACAATAGTGTTTAGTTCCAGCAACTATTAATGTCGAATCAAATTAAATTTTTTGTGGGGAAAACGTGATAGGCGCTCAATTGTTTACATTGGCACCCTTAATTTATTCTTACTAAGTCCATTTATTTTGTTACTTGGAGTATAATGCTTTGTTTTTGTATTTTTATAGATATTCAGAGGCTTTGATAAAATAAAAGGGCAAAGTCTAATTTAACTCAATGTCGAAGTGAAACCCGTGGTCAAATAAAATCAGTTATAAAGCAAGCATGGAATTGGGCCTTATTACTAAATTCTTACTGTGTACACGTTGGTGAAGAATTGGAAAGGAGCATATTAGAATAGACACATGTACTAATGGGCCAGAAGCTGTTAACTATTTCGATTTAGTTGACCAAGACAAGAGGAGTAATGGGCTTCTTAATTCATTATTGGCTAGCCTTATTACAAGGAAAAAAACAAGTCGGCTAGGGCTGGGAAAAGGAGGCATTGACTTGTGGTATAATTAACATGGTGCAGCGGAATATTATTATATAAAAGGAGGCAGAAGGCTTGAGGGAGGAGATTTTTTCTCACACAATTGAGGGACCAAGGTTGTGTTTAGTTTAGGTTTTGAGTTTTGGTTTTTGTAATGATTAGATGGAGAAATAGGGATAATAATTAAAAAATAGGTATTAATGATTGGAGAGAGATAGAGAAAAAAATAAAAATAATATTTAAAAATAAGAATAATAATTTAATAATAATTGAGAAAACTGGTTCTTAAAAACCAAAACGAACAAGGCCCAAGTCATATCTTACATCACGTTCACGGCTGGGAGACTTCAGACACAGGGGGCTGCGGCTATGTCCGGCTAAACATCCCTCTTAGGGTGTAGATGAAACCCTAACCAAGTAACTATGTTTTTATGTTAATTTTGGATTTTGATTATCGAAACGACGGTTGTATAACTTTAAGACTTGTTTTTATGATTCGATCTTATTTTTCCTATCTAGTGTTATGTGATTGTTTTCTATGATTGCAAATACATAGTTATGCAACGGTTTTCTTGGCACGTGAAATTGCGAATTAGGATAGTCTATGCCTAGGGAAGACGAGTCGTGCCTAGATTAATTAGTTATAGAATTGAAGACGATTCGTGCCAACCAAAGATAAGTTATGCCCGGTTTTCAATTGCATGCTATTTTCTTGTCGATATCGCTAGGGCTTATAACTTCTAGCGAGTGATTGTTGTTTCGGTAATTGATTTCCCTAAATTAATATTATTACTTGGTTGCGAAGTTATGGTGGATTCGAAACCCTAAGACCTTTTTCTCACTGTCCTCATCTTATTTAATTTATGTTTTCTTTAGTTAATTAGCATTTCAAAATCAAATCTCAATCAATTGTTTTCTTATAATTAATTTAGAGATTAATCGAAACCATTGTAACTTAGACAATCTGTCTCTGCTGATCGACACTCGGACTTAACCACTGTTCTTTTGAATATGGGTTAATTCCTTGCTTTTATAAATATATTTTTGGTGTGAAAAACGACCTACCAAGATGTTCCTAGGGGATCTACGCGATGAGTGATTATGGATTATTACAACGGATCAAACTTAGTGTGACCCAAGACACATTTAGGCTCCGTTTGTTTCGGGTGGAAAACGTTTTCTAAGAAAACATTTTCTGTGAAAACATTTTCTGGTGTTTGATTGAGATAGGAAAATATTTTCCAGAAAACATTTTCTATTGTTTGATTAACACGGAAAATAATAGCAAATAACAAAATCCATTTCAACTGAAAATCGACAAACTTTAGACATCCTTAAAGGAACCGAAAAAATCAACTGAAAATCGACCCATCCAATTCAATTCCTTTGCCATCCTCATTGGCGGCTGCCGCCTTCGACGTCGGGCAAAAAAAAAAAACAGCAATTTTTCGCCAAATTGCCATGGGAAGAAATTTTCAAATCAAGACCCTTCAATGCAAGATTCGATACCAAACCACTTCACCTGATTTCTTCCCTTTGTGGCTGCAAAACAACTTCACCTTGTTTCTCGGTGGCGCCAACTGATGAGCATAAATTATTGATACATATAAGCCCCATATCATATGTTGTTAGTTCCTAAATGTGCATATTTATCTCCGATTATTATCTTTTTAATCATTTACTTTAAATTATTGATTTACAGGAAAAAAAAAAGATGATAATAACCTATTATTCGGCTGTTGAATGAAGTGATATTTTTCTTGAAGTCGAAGCGTCAAAGCCAAGCCGTGGTTGACTAATTAAACTGACTGGCCCAATTTTGCGAGCTATTAAGGAAAAGAAGTCAATATTGGAGAAGATATCAGGACAAGATTCTTTGAAAAATAATTGGTGGAAGGAAATTGGATTTTGAGTGGACTATGTACATAATTTTCGGCTTCATCCAAAATAGAAACAGAGGAGAATTGATTGGACTTGGAAATTAAAGAAAATCAAAATCCAAATCTTAATGGAAAAGTCCACATTCGGTGGACTATGTGAATCATAAAGGATATTCTTTCCTTTGACGTAAAAGAAAGATTTCGGTGCATTCATGCTTGGCTTGGGGGCTACTCCACAAAGCAATTATATAAGGAGGGCAGCAACTCGACCGACGACGGAAGATAAGAGGAAAAAAAACAGAGAAGGCAATTGATCTACACGGCCGGGCAGCAGAATAGGAGCTTGAGGCATACATCTTTTATTTTTTTCGTAAGCTTTATTCAATGGAGTTCTATTCTTATATGTTTATGTGTTTTGACTCCATGAGCGGCTAGTCGTTTGAACTAGAGTGGAGGATGAAACCTCATGTCTAGTAGTGATTAAAAATAAACTCTCGGTTTATTTTTCCTAATGCATAATTTCATCGGATAATCGTTCTTATCTCCTTTTAATTTAATTTAGTTGTTTTGGATATGGATTCAATCATGTTTTTTCCATGATTCGAAACTACTAGTTTATTATTTCGCCTGGTTATTAGATTTTGATTCCAAGTATCGGATATTCGTTGTGATTTGCTTGCTAGCGGATACATCGGATTTTTCGTGTCTTGAACTTTGAGGTGAGGAAGAACGTACATAAATCAATTTCCTTAAAACGAGCTTAACAAAGAAATTTTCCACAGTGAGAGAGTTTAGCCACCAAATTACTGTGAAGAGAAGTAGAAAAATAAATCACGAGTTTGTTAAAAATCACTATGAATACATGGGTGTGGATTCTGAAACTCTAGTTATCTTTCCCAACCGGTAATCTTCACTTTCTTTTCCGTTAAATTTTAATTGTTTTCTTTTGTCATTTTTTAGTTTAATTATTAGTCAAACCAATTCACAACTTTTTGGAACTAGGTTAGGGTTTTATCGATTTAAATTTATTTAGTTTCCTATAAAAATACATAAGTCCCTGTGGGTTCGACCTCGCTCTTGCATAACTATACTTCGGTACGATTCGTGCGCTTGCGAGTACTTTAAAATTTCACAACAAGTTTTTGGCGCCGTTGCCGGGGACTTAATTTCTTTTTAGGAAATTTATAAAATTTGAATTGATTTCTCTCTTCTACTGGTTATAGTTAGCATTTTAAAAAAAATAAAAAATAAAAATCCAATTCATTACGTGCATTTACTCAACAGTGAATCTCTAATTAGTAGTAATTGCTTTTTGGTACTAATTGTTTTACTCTTTTGCTGTTTGGTTATTAGTCATATTATAGGGCTGTTTTTTTTTTTTTTTTTCTTCTAATCGGCCAAGTTTCTGTTAAGCGGGGTCACTGGTGATTTAGCAACTTCGGCGCACGGCAGATTTAAGAAGCACAGTTCCATTGCATCAACAAACGGGACTCATATATCGTGGAGGCCCAGTCTTAGCACAATAAAGACCCAAATTATTTTTTATTTTAATCTTACCCAGATCCGTATCATTATCGGATATCCTTGCAGAGACAAGAAGTGGCACGAAGAAAACTACACAATTGTTCTGAACTCTATCTCCATCAGGTACATCTAGACTATTTGTTCACTGTTTACTTCAAGTTTCAAACTACACTACTGTTCTCATTTTGATAAGTCGGTTCATTTACTAATTAGTTAAAAAAATACATAATAATAAATAAATATAGTACATCCAATCGAGTTTATTGTAGTATCTTTTCTTTTGACCTCAATTAGTTCATTAGTTGAATATTTTTGTCTTGGCACTTCAAGTGTAGAAGGAGTAAAAAAAAAATCACTGAATTTGTTTATGTTTGGTTGCCGTTCGAGAAATTTAGAGTTAGTACCTTTGGATCCAGAAATTGAAAGAACCTTTAAACGCGGTTTAAAAAGTCAAAGAGTGGAACGTAATCGATCAAAAATGGGAGACATGGTTGAAAACAATAAAACTCTTAAAGATTTATTTGCTCCAATTACCACAGACCCACCATCCTGCATAGTGTTACCCACCACCAATGCAACACATTTTGAGTTAAAACCGCAAATATTTCAATTGTTGCCCATATTTCGAGGTTTGGAAAATGAGGATCCTTATATGCATATCAAAGATTTTCTCGAAATATGCTCTACATTTAAATTTCAAAATTTTTCTGATGAGTCGGTTAGGCTACGACTTTTTCCATTTTCTTTGAAGGATAAAGCCAATGGATGGTTGAAATCTTTACCGTCTAGGACAATAACTTCGTGGGAAATTCTTGTAGGAAAATTTCTCTCCAAATTTTTTCCAATGTCCAAAACAAATAAGCTGAGAAAAGAAATTGCTGATTTTTGTCAGGAGGAACATGAAAAGTTTTATGAAAGTTGGGAAAGGTTTAAAGATTCTATTCTTAAGTGTCCCCACCACGGTTTTGAAACATGGAGACTTATTCAATATTTTTATAATGGTTTGACACAATCAAATCGTAATATGATAGAGTCCATGAACGGTGGTGGCTTTCTAAATATTAGAGATCATGATGCGGCTTATGCATTTCTTGAAAATTTATCTGAAAACTCTCAACAATGGGATTTTACTTCTCATCGAGACAAATCAACTTCCTCATCTAAAAGAGGAGGATTGTATGAAGTAAAAGAAGATACTGATATGAGGATAAAACTAGATAGTCTTACACGAAAGGTTGAAGCGTTAGCTTTAAGTAGGACTATGGAGTCTGCCAATCAACTACAAAGAGAAGTATGTTCTCATTGTGCTAGTCCCATGCACACGTCACAAACTTGTCCTTCCATGGTAGAATATTCTGAAAATTTTACTGAACAAGCAAATGCAATTAATAATTATGGAAAATCTTTTGGGAGTCCTTTTTCAGACACATACAACCAAAATACGCGAAAACATCCAAACTTTTCATGGAGACAGGACCAACCTCCAACAAATGTTGGTGGACAATCTTTCCACCAACAAAACCAATTTCCCCCAGGTTTTCGTCCTCCTATGCAGTCATACCCTACTCAATCTCAATCGAACTTTCAATCCGCTGCACCCTCGCAGCAAAAGCCATCCTTAGAGGACACTATCCACATATTGATAGCAGAAGTTAAAAGCGCAGCTCTCATGAATAGTCAATCCATAGCAGAAATTAAGAATTCAACTCTCATAAATAGTCAAGCCATAACAGACATTAAAAATTCAACTCACTTGAATACTCAATCCATTGCCAAATTAGAAAATCAAGTGGGCCAATTAGCCAATCAAATGACAGAAAGAGAGAAAGGAAGGTTTCCAAGTCAACCTCTACCAAATCCAAAAGGACAGTTTGGTATAGGAAACACCTCTAACATTTCAAATGAGCAACACCATGTTCAATCAATCATTACTCTTAGATCTGGGAGAGAGGTAGATAACAGAGTTAGTATGCCAACAGAAGAAAAATTAATTGAGTCTGAAAGTGAAGAGAAATTAATTGAGTCGAAAAGTGAAGAAAAACATCCTCCTAAAGTTAAAGAGTCTGATCCTTCTGTCAAGAGTTTCATCCCTAAAGCTCCATATCCTCATCGACTAGTGGCTCCTAAGAAAGATTCACAATTCAGAGATATTTTAGAGGTGTTTAAACATGTGCAAATTAATATTCCATTCTTAGATGCTATTCAACAAGTGCCCTCATACGCTAAATTCTTAAAAGATCTGGTCACTATAAAAAGGAAGACAAATGTTCCTAAAAAGGCGTTTTTAACTGAACAAGTTAGCTCCATCATTCAATGCAAAGTCCCAATAAAATATAAAGACCCTGGTTGTCCAACAATTTCTTGCATAATAGGTGATCATCACATCGACCGTGCATTGTTAGATTTGGGGGCAAGTGTCAACTTATTGCCCTATTCAGTATACTCACAGTTGGGTTTAGGTGAGTTAAAACCCACAACAATGACACTCCAATTAGCTGATAGATCTGTCAAAATTCCTAGAGGGGTCATTGAGGATGTTCTGATTAAGGTTGATAAATTCTATTTTCCTGTGGACTTCATAGTTTTAGACACTCAACTTGTCCAAAATTCTAGTGGGCAAATTCCTGTTATTTTAGGGCGTCCTTTCTTAGCCACATCTAATGCCTTGATCAATTGTAGGAATGGTGTGATGAAGCTATCATTTGGTAATATGACTGTTGAGCTAAATATTTTTAATACTAGCAAGCAACCACTAGATGAAGATGAGGTTAGTACAGTTTGCATGATAGATAATTTGGTTGAAAAAACTTTCATTCAGTCTAGTTATGAGGATCCATTAGAAGCTTGTTTAGCTCATTTTGGGTGTGAATTTGACATAGATGAATCAATTGAACAAGTTAATGCATTATTAGATACTACCCCTTTAATGAGCATCAATGAATGGCAACAAAAAGTGGTTCCTCTTTCACTCTCATCTTCACCACCACTTCCATCTATAGTGGAGCCACCTAAGTTAGAACTTAAACCATTGCCAAACACTCTTAAATACACATTCCTAGGCCCTTCTGAATCTTTACCAGTAATCATAGCTTCTGATTTAGATGATACTCAGGAACAAAAATTGTTGAATGTCCTAAAAAAGCATAAGGAAGCAATTGGGTGGTCTATAAATGATATTAAAGGAATTAGTCCTTCGTTGGTCATGCATAGAATCTATTTAGAGGAAAACGCTAAAACTTCACGAGAGCCACAAAGACGTCTAAATCCTGCCATGCAAGCAGTGGTTAGAGCAGAAATTCTTAAGCTTTTAGATGCTGGGGTTATTTATCCTATCTCAGACAGTAGTTGGGTAAGCCCTGTTCAAGTTGTTCCCAAGAAATCTGGAGTAACGGTAGTAAAAAATGAAGATAATGAATTAGTTCCTACCCGTGTTCAAACGGGATGGCGTGTTTGTATAGACTATCGTAAATTAAATTCCATGACACGAAAAGACCATTTCCCTTTACCGTTCATTGACCTAATGTTAGAGAGGTTGGCGGGCCATGAATATTATTGCTTTCTTGATGGTTATTCTGGTTATAATCAAATTCCCATAGCACCGGAAGACCAAGAAAAAACTACCTTCACATGCCCTTATGGTACTTTTGCCTACCGTCGCATGCCATTTGGACTGTGCAATGCACCCGCCACATTTCAGCGATGCATGGTAAGTATTTTCTCTGACATGATAGAACGTTTTCTAGAAGTGTTTATGGATGACTTTTCAGTATTTGGATCTTCTTTTGATGACTGTCTACACCATTTGACCCTTGTATTAGTGCGATGTAAAGAAAAAAATCTTGTGCTTAATTGGGAAAAATGTCACTTTATGGTTAAACAAGGAATTGTCTTAGGTCATATAATCTCGCATAAAGGTATTGAAGTGGACAAAGCTAAAATTGATTTGATATCTAACCTTCCACCCCCGCGTACTGTGAAAGAGATTAGATCATTCTTGGGTCATGCAGGCTTTTATAGAAGGTTCATTAAAGATTTTAGTAAAATTGCCAAACCTCTATGCAATTTGCTTGCGACAGATGCCCCATTCGTGTTTAGTGATGAGTGCCTTCAAGCTTTTGAGAGACTAAAAAGTGAGTTGACCTCAGCCCCTATTATTCGACCACCCGATTGGAGTGTCCCATTTGAAATTATGTGTGATGCCTCTGATTATGCAGTAGGTGCAGTTTTAGGACAACGTGTCGATAAGCTCCCTCATGTAATTTATTATGCTAGTAAGACTTTAAACGATGCACAACTCAACTATTCCACCACAGAAAAGGAATTGCTAGCAGTGGTTTTTGCGCTAGATAAGTTTAGAGCTTATTTGTTGGGGTCAAGAGTTGTAGTCTATTCAGATCACGCTGCATTAAAATATCTTTTGTCTAAAAAAGATGCTAAATCGAGATTAATTCGATGGATTTTATTACTGCAAGAATTTGATATTGAGATTCGAGATAAAAAAAGGCTCTGACAATGTGGTAGCTGACCATCTGTCTAGATTAGTTGTAGAGTTCACCGAGGATTCATTGCCTATTTCTGAAACATTTCCTGACGAACAATTGATGCATGTGTCTCAATTATCTTCACCGTGGTTTGCCGATATTGTAAATTATCTTGTGACTGGAGAGATGCCGTTACATTGGGCTAAACATGGTAAATCTAAATTTTTATCCAAGGTTAAATATTTCTTTTGGGATGATCCCTACTTATTTAAATATTGCCCTGACCAAATTATTAGAAGATGTATTCCCGAAAGTGATCAACGAAGTGTCATCTCATTTTGTCATGATCATGCGTGTGGAGGCCATTTTAGTGCTAAGAAGACGGCTGCAAAAATTTTGCAGTGCGGATTTTACTGGCCTTCTATTTTTCACGATTCTCATGCCTATTGTAGAGCCTGTGAGCGTTGCCAAATGTTAGGTAGTATTACAAGAAGAAATATGATGCCTCTTAATCCCATTCTAATTGTGGAGATATTTGATGTTTGGGGCATTGATTTTATGGGTCCATTCCCTAATTCTTTTGGTAATTTATACATCCTTGTTGCTGTTGACTATGTGTCTAAATGGGTTGAGGCCATTGCGTGCAAAACCAATGACCACAAAGTGGTGGTCCAGTTTTTGAAAGATAATGTGTTTTCTCGTTTTGGAACACCACGTGCCATTATTAGTGATGGCGGTAAGCATTTTTGTAATCGAGTATTTGAACATTTAATGAAAAGATACTTCATAACCCATAAAGTTGCAACCGCTTACCACCCACAGACTAGTGGTCAAGTTGAGATATCTAATAGGGAGATTAAAAACATACTAGAAAAAACGGTGAACCCTAATAGAAAAGATTGGTCTTTAAGGCTAAATGATGCATTGTGGGCATACCGTACTGCATTCAAAACTCCCATAGGAATGTCTCCCTACCGACTTGTCTATGGCAAAGCATGTCACCTACCTGTTGAGTTAGAACACAAAGCCTATTGGGCCACCAGGAAACTTAATTTTGATCTTGACAAAGCAGGTGTTCGCAGGAAGCTTCAACTCCTTGAGCTAGAGGAAATAAGGGATGATGCGTATGATTGTGCCAAATCATACAAGGACCGTATGAAAAGGGTTCATGACCAAAATATTTTAAGAAAATCTTTCACTTCTGGTCAGAAAGTCCTTCTCTATAATTCTCGTCTGCATTTGTTTCCAGGCAAACTCCGTTCTCGATGGTCTGGCCCTTTTATCGTTCGCACTAGCTATCCACATGGGGCAGTTGAAATTGAAAATCCAAAAGATGGTTCTGTGTTTAAAGTGAACGGGCAGCGGTTGAAACCATTTATAGAATTGAAAACTCCAGAAGTAGAGGAAATTCTTTTGGAGGATCCTGTTTATCAGGATTGACCATTTTGTCCGCACGAGAGTTGAGTATCTTTGTATTTTATTGTATGTTATTATTTAGATTAGCATTTTATCTTATGCTCTTTTGTTTTATATTACTATTTGCTTCTAAATTTCTTATTTTTATTATTTAGTTTTTTAAAAAAAAAAGTAAAAAAAAAAAACAAAAAGGAGTTATAGCTTACTTTATTTTTAGTGCCATTATTTTTGTTTTTCTTGCTTGTGTTTTGCTAATTTGTTTTGCAGGTATTTCTTAGTTTACCATCATCGAGCCTATCAGGTGTATCTTCTCCCTTATATTTTTATGTCCATGTCTATTTCTTAATTTTACATTCATGACATTGAGGACACTGTCATATTTAGGTTTGGGGGAGGGTGTACCTGTTCTTGATATGTTTGCACTATGCACAAGATTCACTTTTTACCATTTTATTTATTTATTTATTTATGTTTAGAAGAAAAAAAAAAGTAAAAAAATGATGAGAAAAGTATAAACTCAAAAAAAAAAAAAAAAATTTTGAGGTGGATGCTCGATTTTGACTTTCAAATTGGTTATTGGTTTTTTATTAGTGCTAGTTTAACTGTTTTTCAAGTTTGAGTCTTGATACGATTTCATTGGTAGAATTAAGCTCGTGAACATAAGCATTGATGAGAGGCACTTTGACTTGTTTTTATCACTTATGCTTGGATAGCGATTTATCACTTGTGTACATGCCTTTGCACGAGCACCGTCACACTTAGAGTTGCATTTGATCTCGAGTCCCATACACAAATTTTTGGTGCCTCAATATGAATTGGATGTTTCAATGAAATACTTAACGCCCTTTCCCCAAAAAGGAAAAAAGAAAAAGAAGAAAAAAAAAAAAGAAGCGAATAAAATGCATGCTTTTTCGAGCTTTCTACTTAGTAACCGGGCCTCTTGCCTCAGTAAGCAGTGAGTGCTCGCGTCAAACGGTGGGGAGTTTCGGATTAGCTATGTGTGGTTAGCTTGGATTGATAAGCCTTTTTGACTCGAGTAATTAAGCCCGAAGGGGTCTCTTAAAACCTAGCGCTCTAAGGCCGAAAGGCTTGGGGAAAGCTGGCCTAAAGCTCACTAAATGGGTCAACTAGAAAGCCCGAGGAATCCAAGCATTGCACGATCACACAATTAAAAAGAAAAGAAAAGAAAAGAATACTATTACAATAAGGGGAGGGCTATAGGTTGAGTTGGACATTTTGATGACTTGTTGAGGTATTGAAGGTGCGTGCATTGTTTTCGAGGTTAATGAACATCTTTGTGTGGCTTTTCACTTACACGCATACCCTGTGATTTTTCCCTACCCAGATATCTGTGAGAGGAGCAATATTTGTGCTAATTCGGATTAGAATGTTCACTTGTTTAACTCCGTTAATGAATGAAATATCTTGCCTCCAACTTGTGTTGCACTTTTACTAGTTACTTTGAGAGACCATTGATTAAGTTTGGGGTCATGATTGAGTGTCTTTTCCTCTCGTGTTTGTGGGTGTTCACTGCTGCAAACCCTCACGAGACTATAACTCGTCCACTAGGGCCACCTAGGGGTTTAAAGGCTTGTTGCATATGCTAAATGCAATCGGACTCCTCCGAAAAAGGATTAGTTACCATTTATTTTTCTTTTTCTTTGTTTTGTTTTATTTATTTCTTTTGCTCGAGGACTAGCAAAATATAGGTTTGGGGGTATTTGATGAGCATAAATTATTGATACATATAAGCCCCATATCATATGTTGTTAGTTCCTAAATGTGCATATTTATCTCCGATTATTATCTTTTTAATCATTTACTTTAAATTATTGATTTACAGGAAAAAAAAAAAGATGATAATAACCTATTATTCGGCTGTTGAATGAAGTGATATTTTTCTTGAAGTCGAAGCGTCAAAGCCAAGCCGTGGTTGACTAATTAAACTGACTGGCCCAATTTTGCGAGCTATTAAGGAAAAGAAGTCAATATTGGAGAAGATATCAGGACAAGATTCTTTGAAAAATAATTGGTGGAAGGAAATTGGATTTTGAGTGGACTATGTACATAATTTTCGGCTTCATCCAAAATAGAAACAGAGGAGAATTGATTGGACTTGGAAATTAAAGAAAATCAAAATCCAAATCTTAATGGAAAAGTCCACATTCGGTGGACTATGTGAATCATAAAGGATATTCTTTCCTTTGACGTAAAAGAAAGATTTCGGTGCATTCATGCTTGGCTTGGGGGCTACTCCACAAAGCAATTATATAAGGAGGGCAGCAACTCGACCGACGACGGAAGATAAGAGGAAAAAAAACAGAGAAGGCAATTGATCTACACGGCCGGGCAGCAGAATAGGAGCTTGAGGCATACATCTTTTATTTTTTTCGTAAGCTTTATTCAATGGAGTTCTATTCTTATATGTTTATGTGTTTTGACTCCATGAGCGGCTAGTCGTTTGAACTAGAGTGGAGGATGAAACCTCATGTCTAGTAGTGATTAAAAATAAACTCTCGGTTTATTTTTCCTAATGCATAATTTCATCGGATAATCGTTCTTATCTCCTTTTAATTTAATTTAGTTGTTTTGGATATGGATTCAATCATGTTTTTTCCATGATTCGAAACTACTAGTTTATTATTTCGCCTGGTTATTAGATTTTGATTCCAAGTATCGGATATTCGTTGTGATTTGCTTGCTAGCGGATACATCGGATTTTTCGTGTCTTGAACTTTGAGGTGAGGAAGAACGTACATAAATCAATTTCCTTAAAACGAGCTTAACAAAGAAATTTTCCACAGTGAGAGAGTTTAGCCACCAAATTACTGTGAAGAGAAGTAGAAAAATAAATCACGAGTTTGTTAAAAATCACTATGAATACATGGGTGTGGATTCTGAAACTCTAGTTATCTTTCCCAACCGGTAATCTTCACTTTCTTTTCCGTTAAATTTTAATTGTTTTCTTTTGTCATTTTTTAGTTTAATTATTAGTCAAACCAATTCACAACTTTTTGGAACTAGGTTAGGGTTTTATCGATTTAAATTTATTTAGTTTCCTATAAAAATACATAAGTCCCTGTGGGTTCGACCTCGCTCTTGCATAACTATACTTCGGTACGATTCGTGCGCTTGCGAGTACTTTAAAATTTCACAACACCAACGATCCTGACTCCGTCGCCGCAGCCGTCTCCTCCCCACCAACAATGACTTCTTCCGCCGCCATCAATTTCTGACCCAGATTCTCAATAGTAATCCAATCTGTGTTTTTTTTATTTTGGTACACGAGCAAAAATGGATTCAAATCTGATTTGAGTCTTGTTTATTGTGGATTAGTGTGTGTGTGTGTGTGAGAGAGAGAGAGAGAGAGTGTGTGTGTGTGTGTGTGTTCGTGGGATTGGGTTTGGGTAGAGAAAGGATTTGAGTTTAAGAAATTAGTATTGATCGGGAGTGATTGCGTCTGTTTGTGATTGATCGGGAGTGATTTACTAAAGTAAACATAGTGTCCGGAAATTGTTTTTCGGCTTTCAAAAGGGGAAATTGTTTTCCGCCTCAAGGGGCTAAGTTTTTCCTCGTTTTTAGTTGACCAAGGAAAATATTTTATGTTGACTATTATTTTCTGTTGTTCCAAACGCCGAAAATTGTTTTCCAAGGAAAATGTTTTCCTAGAGAACGTTTTCCGTCCGAAACAAACGGAGCCTTAGTGTGACACCCACACCATTCTGGATGAAAAATTATTCCTGTCCCACATCATCAGACAGTTAGTGTGACCCAAGACAAGTATAGATCCCACACAAAATTTGTAATGGAAAAAAGCTTTGTGGCACGTCGCACGACACACGGAATAACCTCTCATTGTGGGCAAATCAAAACTACACAGGCGCCCCTAAGATTTTCACTGTATTATGTCCCCATGAAATCTCACCGTGTAAATTTTTTTTGAATTATCATTCCTATTGGCAAAAAAATCTAAATAGTAAAACAACTGCGATTAAAAAGCCAAAACTCAAGTAAAGATGTAGAAGATGGTGGATTGGAGATTAGAATATTTAATTTCGAATATCTTTGTCCTTAATGACGAGAGTCAAAAGATATTTTTTGAGACTGACTGATATAATCATCACTCAATAATTTGCATAATGACGTAGCTGTAGTAGTTTATTTGATACATCTTCATTATTACGTAACTATTTGGATTTGTATTCACTACATCTTTTGGACATTTGTGTATTGTTCTATGCTACTTATTGGAAATTCAAATCCAATTACTTTTATTGGAACCTCTCTCTCTCTCTCTCTCTCTCTCTCTCTCTCTCTCTCTCTCTCTCTCTCTCTCTTTCTCTTTCTCTAAAGAAATGTGCAGGTAAGGTGTTGCGTTGGCAATCCCTTGTAATAATAAAATAAAGAACAATGATACATACACACCCACTCGGACACACTCTGCCACACCCCCTCTCACATGTGAGGGGACCCACCCCACATGTGAGAGAGGGTGTGGCAGAGTGTGTCCGAGTGGATGTGTATGTATCATTTTTGTAAAATAAATTCTTCGAAAGACAAGAATGCGGAGTGGCACCATGATCTTGGTGCCATCTGTAGCACTCTTAGTTGACCATTTCCTCTGATAGGCTGGTTGAATCCAGGGAGGTTATCTGGGAATTTCCTACCCTGGCCAACTTGATGAACTCAGTTGTGAATTTGTCCTTTGACGCCGATGTGACGATAGTTCAACAGGTCGTCCACCACTTTAAGTTAGGAAAGGGTAAGTCTGGTAGCTAGGATGTTGATTAAATTGGACCTTGAGAAAGCTTACCATGGGGTTGAATGAGGCTTCATTCGTAAGATCGTCCACTAGTTTCAATTCCCACACAAATGGGATAGATCTGATATCCTTTGGCAAAAAAGAAAAAACTGGTTTATTTTCGGGTTTATTCAAAAAAATATTAGTTTTGACCATAATTTTATACTTATTGGATTTGTCTGGTCGAGACGAATCCATAAACCACGAAAACTTGACGCGAAACTAACATATGCACACAAAAAAAAAAATTGAATAAAGACAAAACCAAAAAACCAAAAAACTACTTCTACAAATTTTTACCAAAGGAGCATATGTCTTGTATCACTAGCACTTCCATGTCTATTCTTTTGAATGGTTACCCTAGGGTGGAGTTCTTATAGTTATACCCTCCTGAGGTATCCGGCAAGGAGATCCTTGTCACCTAGCTTACATCTTTATTTTGTGTCTTAATTGAGTACTTGTGTTCCTTCAGGGACATCTGATAAGATTGAGTACTTGTTGAAAGAAATTGATAACAGTAAGTCTGGGTGCCCAGAAAGGAAACCCAGAATTGACCCCGAAAGTGTAAATCAACGGCCCAGAATCTGAGCCATTGATTTTCAAATTCTGGTTGTGTTTTCTGTGTACGTAGCAGTGTTGAATTGATAATACCTGTGAGTGAAGTGGGAACTTGAAATCGTACCTTCATCCATATATGTTCAAGTGATAGGAGAAACCAAAGAGATCTTCTAACCTAAGACCCGTTTAATGAACCATGTTGATAGAAACACGTGCTTGTTCTTATTCGGGTTAGGTCAGGGACCCTTTAGGTGTGGTATTTATAGGTAACACATTTCCTATCATCAAGGAAAAGTTGTCTCTAAAATGTGTCTTTCTCAATGGATGTATCTCTTGATTATATGTTTATTCCTAATGGACGTGACTCTTGATATATCTTTTCCCAATAAGTACAACATTTCACATAGAACACAATCTTTCACATAGGAAATGTCTTTTCATAATAAGACACTTTTCACAATTAGACACCAAATAATTGGGCAATTTATTTATCACTCAAAGTGACATGTAGGCCACATTATGTAATTACTTACATTCTCCCACTTGGCCTACATGACACACTATATTGAACGGTAATAACTTTGAAAGCCATTTTATACGTGGGCTACCTTACAAAAGTTCTTACATTCTCTCACTTAGGCCACATAACATCCCAACGAATGCTAAAAGCAAACACTGCTACCATAAAATTCATATTATTTTATTGTGAAATACTCCCACTCTAATAAAGAGTCAATGTATGAATCATAGCGGTTGTAACATAGACTAAGTACTTCATTCTATGTATTACAATGCATTTTCTCTAAGTATACTTTCTTACCAACGAGTACTTCATGAATGATTTATTAAGGAACCACTCGGGTCCAATTTTATGTATCTCAAAGGATAACCTTGATACGTACTTAGCCTTATGTGCACATGCACGTCCTTTATTCTCTAAGAACTTCCTTAATATCAAAAACTAATTGAGCAACTGAAAGAGTTAACAAGTCTTGTATTCACTACATAACTCCTAAAATTTTGCCGGCAACAATTAACTCCATACTTTACGCTCAATGGACACTTGTACAACTTCTCTCACTTAATGAGGTACTCTAGATCAATCTACTTATTTCGGCTCTCGTCCTTTAAATTCTTAGAGATAATAACTATAACTGAATTTTAACATAATAGTCTCGATTCATAATCGACAATCTTGAGACCCTTAATGCATGTTAGTTGGCTTCATAGCTCCCACTGAACTCTAACTCCTTAGTAAACAAAAGTTTACTTGTTTCTACACTTTGTAGGACTTGGAAAAGAATAATCAATCAATTCCTTATGACCTGTCCATAGTTCTAGGTTCCAATAAGTACCTCATAACCTTATTTGCAGATCAAAACTGTAAGATTAACTGCAATAACCAAGAACATGGGAACCTAATGCTATGAAATCAAACTTTAATCTAAAATAACCAACTTAATTTAGCAAATGAATTCTAACTTTCTCATGGGCTATGGCCAACCCACATGAATTCACCTTAAACATTATGAATAAGAACAATAATCACAAACATTAAGAACACGGTCGCTATACCTGTGGGAGTTGGAAAATGTATTCTAAAAGACTACATTTATCATCTTATTCCAATAAAATCACAAAAATATTAACCTCCTTGTGGGACCGAGTTATTATTTCATGATCTAACTGTAAAAATTAATGTCAGATGTCAATAAACTTAATAAAGTTCACCGAAATGGTCCTTATGTGATTCACAAACTCCTTAAGATGCTATGGCTACTCTCAAGTTATTTGATATTCATTACTTTCAAAAGACATCGTACATCAGAGACAAATCCTTTTGTAAATAGCTATATATAAACCAATATATATGCATGTGACTATCTCCATGACTTAAGATGTTGTTTTTGATACTCACTCTTTAAATGGTCTCACATCAACAAATCCTTAATTTGATTAGGACACAATTTGCATACCATTAATAATATATAAAGCAAAGCACTACTCATCATCTCTTTATTTTAAGATGTTGTGGCTAATCTTAAGATGATTCAATCATAAGATGGCATTATCCCAAAAAAAAAAAAAAAATGAACTTCTCCTTTTGTTAACCAACAAACCGTTTTTGCAACCAAGCTAAGACATACATGCACAATCAAGAAATATTCTTTAACAGAATGCTCATAACACAAAACTTATTAGCATATGCAAACAAACATCCTCAGAACTGGTTTGTGCCTATTGGGTTCTTTTATTACGTACAAGGAATCATGCCTCCGAAAAATCAGGCAGACAACAAGTAGTACTAAACAAATGAAGCAGTGTAAAAGAGATTTAGCATACCTTGTGGAATCATCACTACTCACTAATCATTTCCCAATCAGTGCTACGCAGTCTGAAACACATATTCAGTGGCACATGGACATCTTAAAAACATTCGACAAATCACCGAAAGTTATGGGCTGTGTTTGGTTCACATTTCCAAAAAAATTTCCAAAAAGATTCCTTTCCCATCTCTCATCTCTCCAATCATTAATCACTTTTCTCTCTCTACTTATA
This sequence comes from Vaccinium vitis-idaea, assembly GCA_963854785.1. NCBI lineage: Eukaryota > Viridiplantae > Streptophyta > Magnoliopsida > Ericales > Ericaceae > Vaccinium > Vaccinium vitis-idaea. The sequence continues at coordinate 1,676,409 of OY978224.1, forward strand.
CCCCTTTCTACAATCATTAATTCTCATTTCTCTCTCTATCTGTCTCCAATCATTACACCTCTCTCTAATTATTACTTTTTCCAAAAACTCATCCAAACACTATCTCAAAAAATTTCTCAAAAAATTTCTTCTCAAAATTCTAAACCAAACACAGTGATGATGTTTCATCTATTCAAAATTACAGAAAGAAAGCAATGACATTTCTCAATTAGTGCGTTCGTTCCCAAAGGACACCAACAAATTATCAATCAACCATTGTGTCCATTTCCTAGTACCACATATTGCCAAACCCGTGCAATAAATTGAGAACTATGAACAGTTACATTAGATGTATGTCTGTACACATTCCTTGTAAACCATCGTCAAGCATACACATGAAACCCATGCAAATTAATCTCAATTAGTTTATTGCACCGATAATGGAAGCCACGTTTTCATTTCAAAATTAATTGCTATATATAGAACACATCAGCGTTGGAAGTTAGGGAGATTATTAACTGTAGGGGCACAATTTCTACAAAGGTCCTAACAAACCAACGTCCATTGGGGCAAGGTTACCGGGGAGGGTCTGCAGGAATGACGAAGTAACAGGGGCAAGGTTACCGGAGGCGCAGTCAAGACCTCGGCTACCTTTTGGGGCCTCAGATGGACTCCTCTCCCTCGGCCTCAGATGGACTCCTCCCCCTCGGGAAGATGTGCCAGGATGGTGGTCCGTATAGGCCTCGGCTACCTTTGCGGCCTCGGATGGACTCCTCCCCCTCGGTCTCGGATGGACTCCTCCCCCTCGGTCTCGGATGGACTCCTCCCCTAGGCCTCGGCTACCTTTGCGGCCTCGGATGGACTCCTCCCCCTCGGCCTCGGATGGACTCCTCCTCCTCGGGAGCCTGCTCCAGGTACTTCCAGATAGCAGCCCGGGGTCGGCTCCCGAGCGCCTCCCGGGACAAGTAGATTGACCTCGGTACCGGGGCGGCGAAGGGTCACGTCAGATGTTGGGGGCTTGATCGAGGCACCTCTTGACAGTCTGAGTGGCACATTAATGAGCCCAACTACTCCACGTGCACTACATCATGGCAAGCCACCAACCCTGCAAACCTACGCCTGTAAGGGGGTGGGGGATCTGACTGATAGGGACATCAGGGGCACGTGACGCCTCTGAGAGCACAGCGGCCGAGGCGCCACTTTAGGGGCGTACGTCGATCCATGCATTTAATGCAATGCCAGGGGCGGGGCGCGTGAGGCCCCCAAAGGGCGTGCCGAACACGCGCTCCCTCGCCTGTAAATATGACTCCCACCTCCTTCATACACGGATCTTCCCCTCACATACCTCACTCAGGGCAGTGGCGGGACACTCTTTACTCACTTTCTCTCTCTAAGTTCTCTACTATATCTCTCCCTCAGTCGCTGACTTTACCATCGGAGTGCCTTCCCGGACCACCACCGTCCGGGCTAGGCACTAATGTGGTTGTTCCTTGTGCAGGTTTCTTTCTCTGGCGTGCCCCCAGGGCTCCCGCCTCCTTCTCAGGCGTGCCCCTGGGGCTCCGACCTCCTTCTCGGGCGTGCCTCTGGGGCTCCGGCCTGCTCCCCCGGCGTGCCCCTGGGCTCCGACCTCCTTCTCAGGAGTGCTCCCAGGGCTCTGGACGACGTGCTCCTGAGACTCAAGCCTTCTCCTCTGACGTGCTCCTGGACCTCTGGTGAGGTTCAGCCAGTCCTCCCTCTCCGTACAGGACCAGACGGCCAAAGAGTTCACTCCAGAATCGAGACCCCCACATTAACAAACTCTATTGGCATTAGAAACCCACACCCAGTGGCCAAGATTAAGACAAGATTCATTTGACATATTAAGAGTTTGTTTTTGTTTCTTCATAAAAGCATGTCAAATATCAACGAGAATCTCGGTTTCATAAAAATTTGTTCAACATTCAAGAAATTCTTTATACTAAACAAAATGGCATGAAGGAGGCTCGGATACCAATTAAAAGAAATTAATAATACATGTGAGTGCAGCGAAAACTTGAAATTGTACCTTCATCCATATATTTTCGAGTGATAGGACAAACCAAATAGATCTTCTAATCTTAGACACGCGTAATGAACCATGTTGATTGAAACATAGGCTTGTTCTTATTCAAGTTAGGTCAAGGACCCTCTAGGTGTGGTATTTATAGGCAACACATTTCCTCCAATCAAGGAAAAGTCTCCAAAATGTGTCTTTTTCAATGGATGTGTTTCTTGATTATGTGCATATTCCTAATGGACGTGACTCTTGATGTATCTTTTGTCAATAACTACAACATTTCACATAAGATGTCTTTTCATAATAAGACACTTTTTTATAATTAGACACCAAATAATTGAGCATATTTATCACTCAAAGTGACGTGTATGCTAATTTTTTACACTTGTCTCGTGCTATTTCGGAAGCCTGTGATAACAACCTTTGGAGCCGTATTAGGATCAGTCGCTCGGGTCCCAAGCTCTCACACCTTTTATTTGCAGACGGCATCAATCATGCTACTATTGCCAACAGTGTCAATGTCCTGGATGCGTTTTTTGCAAGGACAAGGGCAAAAAAATTACTCCCTCCGTCTCAATCTAAATGTCCCCTACAAGAGACCAAGCTAGTTTGAATTTAAAAAATAAAATAATTTCGAAATTACTTTTTAAATTTTTTTTTGCACTGTTCAAAAGATTTAAACGAGTACTTTTGAATGGTATAAAAAATTTTAAAAAATGACACGACTTTACTTAGAGGACATTTAAAATGACACGACTTTACGTAGGGGACATTTAAAATAGGACGTAGGGAGTAAGTGGTTTAGAAAAGTCGGAAAGTTTACTTTTCGGATATCGTGGACCCATTCTCAAAAGTCAAATCTCCAATATCCTTCGTATTCGTGAGTGTACAAATTTGAGTATCTTGTCGTGAGTGTACAAATTTGAGTATCATGGGTGCCTTGGGCACCACACTATTCCGAAGAAGAACGGTGACGGACCAGACTATGGGTACAGAACCCATTGCATAGAAAATGCACAGATCGAGCTTGGGGATCCACTTTTGGGTCCCACACGAACAATTCGAGCCGTTCATTCATCTGAAAATTAAATTCCGAAGGGCTCCTTGAAAATTCAGCTCAATCGGACGTCTTTAAGTGTTTGATCTAACAATCCCCGTTTCAGTTAAAAAAAAATTTGACTGAAACGGCTCGGATTGTACAATGGGTAAAGACTTAAAGACGTCCGATTGAGCTGAATTTTCACGGGGCCCTTCGGAATTTAATTTTAAGATGATTGAATGGCTCGGATTGTTCGTGTGGGACCCAAAAATGGGACCCCGAGCTCGATCCGTGTATTTTCTGTACAATGGGTTCTGTACCCATATAATTACCGAACGGTGACCATTCCCTCACTAATGAAGTGCACTTATTAAACTTTGCCGGTTGGAAAAGGAAATGTGTTTCCTTTGTTGGGAGGCATACGCTTGTTAATGCAGGTATCCCTCTCCCTCGCATATTTCCCAGTAGGGCCGGCCCTAAGGTTTGGGTTGCCCAAGCCCGGCCCCTGATTGGGTTGCCCACTTAATGTTAAGTTAAAAAAAGGTACAAATATAAAAAAAGAATCAAGGTTACATTTTTCTTTACTTCGAATTACATCAAATTTAGGCTCTCAACGTCTTCAAGAGTTCTTTTTAGAAAATTACAAGATTACAACAATACAAACTCAAAGGATAAAAGTAGAAGATAAACACAAAAGTATTAGCGAGTAGTGATAATGCCAAAACTGTTTTTGATTGTGCCAAAACTCAATTGCATAAAGAGTTTGTACTTTACCAATGAGTACAAGCATTTCATGCACTTGAGTTTTGGCACAATCAAAAATAGTTTTGGCATTAGCACTACCCTTTTTTTTTTACCTATAATAAAAGGAAAAACTCCCACTCCTTTCGTCCTTTCTTTTTTATGGCATTTTTGCCCTTCGCTTGTATTGTTATTTTCAAGAATGCATTATTAAGTCCTTTTCGCCAGTGGGTCATTGTTGTCACATTCCTTAAATCCAATTGGTTGCCCATTTCCCTTGTATTCATCAATACGTGTTGTCGACTTTTCGCAGAGACTTGGCCCCAGAAAATAACACTGCAAGTTGAAAGACTTTGGGAGCCGCCATGCATGACTTCAAAAGCGATCCACAAGTTTTCATACACTTATCCTCAACGCTACTACTGAAAATTATACCTTCAATAGTACTGAGGGGGTGTTCCACTAACAAAAAATTATTTTTTCCAAATACCGAGACAAGTCATTCTCTCACAACACATCGCATAAAAAATCGTAAAAAACCAAAAAACTGGGTTAGTGGAACACCCCATGAGAAGCCATAGCTAGCCACAACCACCATGCGTTCTTAGTGATGCTATTGGCTCTTTTTTCCATCATAAGACTTGATTCCAGTTGTTGCAGTATAGCTTCAAATGTAAGCGCGCTGCATGGAGAATGAGAGAGAAGCTCTCAAGTGGGTATCATATAGTTTCATAGGGTTTTAGAAGCAAGACGGCCCTAAGGTTTGGGTTGCCCAAGCCCGGTCCCTGATTGGGTTGCCCACTTAATGTTAAGTTAAAAAAAAAAAAAAAAAAAAGAATCAAGGTTACATTTTTCTTTACTTCGAATTACATCAAATTTTAGGCTCCCAATGTCTTCAAGAGTTCTTTTTAGAAAATTACAAGATTACAACAATACAAACTCAAAGGATAAAAGTTGAAGATAAACACAAAAGTATTAGCGTGTTTTTTTTTTTTTTTGGAAGATTAACTATGGTTTGTGTGTAACAAAATCATAAATTGTGTTAGCTCGATCGATTTTTTTTGCAATTTTCAACCATTCGGGTTTTGTTTTTGAATGGCTACAGTACATACCTATTTTGAGTGTGGTTCCAGAATTGTTGGAGAAAAAAATAAAGCCAAAAAAAAAAAGAGAGAGAGGAGGAAAAGAAGAGAAGAGGGCCTGCTCAAAAAATAAGAAAAAGAATTGTCTCTAAAAGAGAACAGTTTAGGGACAGCTGGGAGTTGAACCCCGCCCTTCCAACACATGCGGAACTTTAGCACCAGCAAGTGACCAACACGCCAAGATTATTGCTTGTGTTGGTTTTAGATACTTATGTAAATTTATATATAAATTACGATTTTTTTTTCTTTAGGTTGTCCCGGCCCGGGGGTTGCCCAAGCCCGGAGGCTTGCTGGGCTTACCCCTAGGCCGGCCCTAAATTCCCAGACCAATGGCCTCCCGAAAGCTGTTACAAATAGGTTGGAGTGACCGGTGACGGGAGCAATCCTAACACAATGAGCGAATAATGCACTTGTTTTTTCATGACATGTTGACCGCTAAATTAATTGTTCGGGTTTGACAATATCGTTAGCCATGAATTTAAGAAAGATTTCAACACAAGAGCAAGAGACACATGGCAAAGTTGACTATGATGACCAATAAAATGTAAAAAGAAATACGTCACAATACAGCAAGTTGCCAAAAATAGAAAAATATTCCCTCTGTTCCTAAATAAGAGCCTCACTTTCTCTCTTTTGTCATTTTTCAAATCAAAAAATGAAATACTTTCATGTATCATTTTTTGAATTTTTTCGTACCGAATTAAAGTATTCGTCAAGTACTTTAATATGGTGCGAAAAAATTCGAAAAATGATTTACGAAAGTAGTTCATTTTTTTATTTGAAAAATAGCACCACTTTTCGTAGTGGAACGTTATTTTGGAACGGAGGGAGTATTATCAACCGAAAACAACTGGGTTACAGATAATACTATTACTTGATACAAAAATAAACAATGGTGCAAGGACGATGATGATCCGGTGTTGTTGACCAATCTGGTCCATTCATCTCAATTTATAAACGCAGTAAAACATCTCAAAAGTCGAACACTTTTGGCTGCTGAGAGGAGAAAGGAGAAGAAAGGGGAGGGATCTCCTAAGGGGAGGGATCTCCTTATTAGTAAGTAAGAAAAGAGAAGAAAGGGGAGTGGTTTCTTACCCTCCCATCCAAACAATCCAAACAAACCTGAGAAATCAAACTCTCTCCCTCCTATTCCGGTGAACTAACTCCCTCCCGCGAAACTCTGGCGGCTTCAAAATTCAGTTTCGAGAACAAATCTAGATTCTCCAAGACGAGACGAAAACAACGATGCAAGAACGACGACGATCCGACGAGGGGTAGACTGCACGGCTGCCGGAAGTAGACGACGTCTCTCCTTTCTCACGGAATTGCGCCAACTATGGTCAGAAACGAAATGGGGGTTTGAAGGCTGTCTGGACTCTCACTCTCACTCTCTCCTCCCCTCTCTCGCCGCTGTTGCCATCCAAACAGGGGTGAGAAACGGTTTTCTAGTGAAACCATTTCTTATCTCTCGAAACCCCTCCATCCAAAGGAGGTGTAACTTTCGGGGGTGGCTGATGGTCCTTGTGCTTATGCTTCTTCTTGTTGTCGTCAATTTCTACAATGTCTTCTCAAGAATTAATTTTTACAAGTTTGCTCGCTTTCTCCCACCCTCAGTCAATTGTAACCATGTTACCCCCTTAGTTGTTCACGGACGCTTTGCTTGATTTTCTTGAATACGAGAACTTTTGGCCACCGGCCTTTCCGCCTGCGCTACCGTCCTTTTCGCCATGGCCATCGGCCTTGAAGACACCGATGTCTCTCGAGCTGAAGAAGTTTTTCCCCCTGAATACATGAACGTATTGTTAATCGACCCTGAACGTGACGGCTATTTCCCTCCCAAATTCAAAGAGTACATGGAGGGTGAACTCAAATGGTCGCGACTACAGATTACTGATGAACCCCGTGGTTTTCGGGGAAACGACGAATCTAAAGGCATTAGATGGGTTTTCTGGAGCCGACAAGACAACGATCGTCCTCTCTCTGATGGCAAGTGACCTCTCTCTCTCTCTCTCTCTCTCTCTCTCTCTCTCTCTCTCTCTCTCTCTCTCTCTCTCACAGTTTCTTCTCTCTTCTATCTTTTTCTATTTTTCGGCTCAACCTCAATTTTTAAGTACAGATATTTTTATGGTTTTATTTCCAGATGTTTGTGCGAGTTTGAATGTTAGAGACAATATCAAACATGCTCTCAAAGAAATGATATTGAACACAATTCTTGGCAACTCACTTGTTCAATTTTGGGCACCCTCAAAAACATTGGAGGGCCGGACTTTGCTGAATACTCAACACCAACCTTTTGCTCTTGGGAAAACACATAACAACACTGACAGATGGCGGCTTTGTAAGTACAGGATGATGATGTGTAGGGAGTATGAGTTCTACGGTGATGCAGGGAGTGGAGAAGAACGACTTGGGCTTCCTGGCCGTGTGTTCCTCCATCACTTCGCCGAATCCACTCCGTGTGTGAGTTATTACTCTACTAAAGAGTATCCACAACTCCTTGATGCTCTAAAATGCTTCATTAAAGGATCTTGGGCTTTGCCGGTGTTTGATGGTTCCGGCCAAACATGTGTTGGGGTACTTGAGATAGTGTCTCTGCTTAACATGCCTTCAGTTTGGCAAGAGAAATCTTTTCTAGGCCACCTGTGTGATATTTTTCAGGTTTGTCACCAATTTGCATTTTGATTTCTTGTTACTAACATTATTTTTTACCTTGCTTCTTTTCTCCCCTCTTCATTTTACTACTAGCACTTAAAAGAGTTAATTGTTTGAAAGGCACAGGATATTGTTTCCTTTTTCACAAACTGGAGCCATTTATAAATTTTGAGTTTTAGCGGGTTGAAGGATTATAAACTGATTGCCCTCGACTATGTCTGCTTTTTACTCCCTTTGTCCCTTGATGTTGGTTTTTCATATTGGAAAGGTTAAATTTGATTTCCAGCATTGCCCCATAAATTTTTAACTTTTAACTTCTAATAATTTATGAAAGTTAAGATTTTTTTTGTTTGACTTTTCAAGGAGTACTAAAATTTTCAGACGACTAACATTCAAGATGAACTACTTTAATTATCTGACTATCCTACTGCTGACTGAACTAAAGTACTATACCATTACTTATCATGGATATCAGAACTCAGAAGTAAATATTTCAGAACTCAGAAGTAAATATTGATATCAAACCTCCTGTAATAACCTGTCCTTACTTGAACTAATAGTGAGTATACAAGTTCAAATTGTAATTTGAAACTTTGGTCATCCTTTTTCGTTTGTTGAAGTTTTCGTCACTTTTAGTGGACACGAGGAAAAAATGGTATCCCCCAATTTGTTATGGCTATAGCTCCACGTATTCAGGTGGTGTTTTGGACAATATGAGTGTACTTAAGGCACATGGTTGCATTACGGAATCACGAAAAAAACATGACCTTTTGACATCAATGATTTGGCCACAATCCCACTGTTACTCCTATCACTATAGCCATAGCATCACCTATGAGCATGAACCTGTGTTTTTCCTTTCACAAGGAAGTAGTTCACCGAATAGACAACTGCTAGGCAAAATGGGTAAGACATGGATAAAGAATCAACTGCGGATTTTAAGCATTAATGAGATGCAAATAGTCCCGACTCCTGAGCTTTAATGTGTGATCTCGATTGAAAGACATTCCTGCAAAGAGAAAAAATCACTCCAAACAAAGGAGATCATTGGACCTTGAGGGGTTTTCTTCTCCTTTGCAACAGGAAGGCTGCCATATAAAAAAAAGTCGCCCCTCCTTGATTATGCTGTTAAAGTGACCTGAGAGAAATTAGGAGTTAAACTTAAAATTCAGGGACTCCTATGCCAAGTTCTCTTTCACTCGAAATTCATTCACGTGAAACACCATTGCAGTTATAATCTCATTACTCAAATCTGAAGTATTGTACTTGTGAAACAACACTAAGTAACCTAAGAGTCTCCCTTGAATTTCCGTTAAGGTAGCCAAACACTTATTTGTCAGATGCTTGTGTTCCTTTGAAGAAAATATTAATGTGTGAATGCCCACCCACAAAATACCCAAGACCATTTTCTTATAGGCTCTAAGTTCGGAGCTGAATGTTGTACAAACATATATGAGGCAGTACATTTGCTTTACTTTGACCCTACTTGTGGATATTGAATATGTTTTCTCAGATAATATATTTGAGTTCTCTCAAGATTCCTGAGTCGTTTCTTTCCATTCCTTTGCAGGAGTTTGGTCTGCAAATTTTTTATGGATATAAACACAGTGAGATGCAAGTGAGTGGCAAACCCTGATGCAATGTTGAATCTAGATTTTTCCTCCTTGTGTTGTTACTGTAGTGATATTTTCTCACAAGTATCCTAACGTGGCAACATTTTCAAAACAGTTTAGGTACAAGAATAATGCTCTAACGGCAATGCTACTAGACTCATCTGATCAACAGTCAATTAATTGTTCAAACAATGGACAAAATGTTGGCACTATTGAACAAAACATTGTTTTGGCTTCTAGTACTGAAGAAGGCACAAGAAAGAAGCAAAAAATGGAACACGAAACAACTGGACCTAGAATTGATGTTTCTTTTGAGGATATCCTTAAATGTTCGAAAATGAGTCCTAACCATGCTGCAAGGAAACTCAAAGGTAAGAGTGCTCTCTCAAAATTTAAAATCTTCCTTGCTGTCCTGATTGAAAATTTTAACTTGGCAGTCTGTTCATATAGATATTGCTGGACTTTTTGAAGTAGAGAGCAGAGGGTTATTTTGTCTTATCTGAAATTTCCCTTTTGCAGTTAGCATATCTATATTCAAGCGTGTCTGTAGGGGGTTTGGCATCTATGGCTGGCCACCTCCCAAGGTTAACATGGTTTGTTACTCTCAGTCTCAGCCCTTGCCTTTTGACGATTGGGATCAAATCCCAAAACTACCTTCTCATCAGACCTCAAGTAGTGTTGGAAATTACATAAAGCCAGGGTTGCAAGATGTTGCAAATATGGTGACCATCAAGGCAAAATCTCAAACTTATACCTTGAAGTTCAGGCTGCATTTGTCGTCCAGATTAGAAGATTTGAAGCAAGAAGTGGCCAAGAGGTTGAACCTGGAAACTTACTATGTCAAGTATAAAGACGAGGAAGGTGAGTTGATTTTAATAGGTTGCGACGAGGACTTACAAGATTGTATCCACACTTATAGACTGATGGACAAATCGACCATTGAAGTACTGCTTGAGCCAGAGCAACCAATTACCAACTTGAATCCCACTGATTAACATATATCTACATTGTCAACATCTGATCATACGGCTATTGTAAAGATCTGCACTTGATGTAGTTTTTTTTTTCTTTTGTTTATACGAATAGTCAGTAAAAAGTCATGCAAGGAATTGGTGCTCTTTAATTTATTTTTATTCCCCGCTACTATTCTTGCCTCTATGTTGTATCATGCCGAGTCTTTATTTCTTCATGAATTGATATGTAGTGTTAGAGCTCATTTGGAAGGGGGAAAAACTTGGAATTTTGTTAGAAAATGGTCATTGTAGTGTGACAAAATCTAGTATGGCAAATTGAATAGACTGAAAACCCAATTAATTGAACCTCGTCTTGAACCCAACCCAACCTAGACGTAACCCTTGCCAAATTGGCTCTTACAGTGCTAACCTACTCCAATTTCTCTACTAACCTACACCCCTTCTCTTTGCAAATCATAAAAACTCCCCTGCAACGGATTGGGTAAGTGGTTAGGTAAGATCCCTCCAGCTACAATTCTTTGGCTCTTTGCTATTTCTACAAGGACCGTTCATTGGCAATTGGATATTTTATTAATTATTTTGGTCCAGCACCTGCATGTTCTCTCCTCTCCTCCCTTTCACGTTCAATTTCCTTTTTTATGTACAACTTAATGAAAGAGAAATACTATTTTAATAGATGTTAGGTAAATAGATGATATTGTTGGAGTGTTGAAAGAGATGTGAGTTACTAAATGTGTACTATTCACTAACAATTTTGGCTCAAATTTTGTCATATCTGATGCACTTGCTCTAAAAGAACACAAATATAGATATACGTATGGGTTCCACTTCCTATCCGGACTTTTCATTTCCGGACTTTTTATCCAAAAAAAATTTTGACGATCCGATCCGTCCAATGTGTTCAGAAGGTGTTTTCAAGGGTTGTTGCGGAAAATCTTCAAAAAAAAACACCGGGAAGGGCTTGATCCAAGCAGTTTTCGCAAAAATATATAAATACAGTTTTTGCGAAAAACTGCTTGATTAAGCCCTTCCCGGTATTTTTTTTTAAGATTTTCCGCGCGGACCCTTGAAAACACCTTCTGAACACATTGGACGGATCGGATTTTCCAAAAAAAATTTGCAACACAAATAAACCCTATTTTTTCCTTAAATCCGGGAGTGTGGATAAGAAGTTTGGCCTATAGGTATGTATATATATAGATATAAGTGGGGCTTTGGTTAAAGTGGGTCCCATTTTATTCCCCATCTCAATACTTTTTCCTCCTTTTTCTCCCTCCAGTCTCCCCTCCCACTCTCTCTCTCTCTCTCTCTTCTCCCTTACTGTACCACTACAGGGCTTTGTTCGGTTTGGGTTTTGACTTTTGAGGGAGGGTTTTTTGGGTAATGAGTAAAGAGAGATAGAAATAAAATTTTATTGAGGATCGTGCAGGGTGGGTCTCGAGACCCAAACTGAACAAGGTGCAAATATGTTCTAATCCGTATGTCAGTAGGAGTAATTGTCAACTTCAACTTTTTCTTAGCAACACTACTGCATACTACCAAAACAATATTTTTTGATGCGATCAGTATATTTCTGATCCTAATTTTCTCTCTATGGAAAATGCTTAACGTGTGCCTAATGGGTTAAAAAAGTGTATTGAAATGTGTAAAAAAAATGTAAAAAATGTATAAGTGTGTTTTATTTTTATTTATTTATTTATGTACTTTAATGTGTACCCATTAGGCACACGTTAACCAGAGTCATTTTCTATTTAGTCACATGTTATGGGAGATGCGCCTACATGAATATATGTGCCAAAAGTTAGTGGAGCCTACTGACATGCAAAACTGTGTTTCCAGAGTCATTTTCTAATTAGTCACATGTTATGGGAGATGCGCTTACATGAATATATGTGCCAAAAGTTAGTGGAGCACTACTGACATGCAAAACTGTGTTTGTACCGCAATATTTTCCTTGTATCAAACCATCAGAGATACAAAAATGATATGAGTATACATAATTTGCACCCCACATACACACCAAAGTGATGTGGCAGACAAGAAGAAGTCCAATGTGTGACTCACCAAAAATGATGAGTTTCTCCTTGTCTGTCACATTACCTTGGTGTGCATGTAGGGTGCAAGTAAGGTGTACCCATAACATTATTGTCAGAGATATGGAGGAGAGAGGGAGGAAAAAGGCAGAGACAGAAGGGAAAAAGGTTGGTTCAGAGCACTGTTCTCACACATGAGGATGAGAGAGACATGGAAGGTAGGAGAGAGAAAGAGACGGGAAGAAATGAGGAGAGAGAAAAAGTGGGATTATATACACCATCTAAAACAATACTTTAACAACAGATACACAATTGCAACACTTTTTTTTTTTAACAACCTAGTATTTTGTCATAACTCATAACTATACAAAATAGAATTCATTTTTTACACTTTTAAAACACCACATTTTTTAACTCCACAGCTAGAGATGCCCTAATATGCCAAAGGTACTGTCATGCATGCAACTACCCCTTGTCAAATCTACCATAATTCAAGCCATGCACATACTGACATACATCAACTACCCATCACATGGGTAACCCGGCCATACCCCAATTTTTTATAACTGGATGCCTAAATTAGTTTGCGCGTATAATGATTAATTTTGCAGTTTTAAAGATAACAACCGGACATAACCATAAATTTTCATATACACGGATAAATATAGCAGTAAAAAAGCATACCCTCCACTCCCAAACAACTTCTATTACTGTACAAAAAATGAGAAACTAAATGCAGATGCTCTAGGTTTGAGAGAGTGTGTTTTTAAAGTGAAGCTTAAGTGAGGGTAAGTTTACCCACTTTGAATGAGCCCTTTTTTGGGTCCTAATTTGATGATCATAACTGCTCATTCTATTTAAATTGAGTTGTTAGGAGGTGATGTAAAATTTTAACTCACTTAATTGTAGGTAAGTGCTTGATCTAATAATTCGATTAGTGGGTCACTATTTGACCCAATAAAATAGATTTTTAGAGTAAGCATTTACCGATATCTGATTGAGCTTAATTTTCGAATAATCTCCTAATAAATCAATTTCAATAAAATGAACCGTTGTGATCAAAATTAATTGGTTAAAGTGTTCAGTGTATTCACTTGCATACCCTTTACCAGCCGTAGCGCTGCCGAGCGAGGCAGCAATGTGGAAATCAGTGTATTTTAGAGAGAGTGACAATGTAGTGAGTTGAGAGAGCTCTCACTGCCCCCTTTGGCTAAATGGGTGAGAAAAGAAAAAAAGGGTGATTTTCCATAACGATGAGGAAAAAATTGGTGAGAAAAAAAACGAAAGGAGAGTTAAAAGTGATTTCTTATTCTCACCGGTCACCATTTCTCACCTCCATCCGATGTTTTTAGCCGTCATTCTCTCCCTTTCTTTTCTCCTTCTTTTCTTTTCTTTTCTTTTCTTTTCTCCTGAGAACCTCCATCAAAAGGGGCTGGTCAGTGAGTTGAAAGAGCTCTTTGTAAAAAGCTTATCTCCATTTTTACTAAGAGTGCTCCGATTCCTCCTCGTGTATGTTTCGGTTTGATCCTTGGACCCAACAGAGGCTGGTGGCTGGAGTCTTGACGGAATTGAGGTTGAGGGGTTGCTGCACCGCCTGGTGAGCTCTCACTCCACCTTCGAACGCTGCCATTATTCCCGGTATTCAATCGAGACCAAATATCAAAGTCGTCCATTTGTCCGATGTCTTTTGGAGAATTTTTTACAAGTTTGCTCGATCTCTCCTCCCCTGCACATGAAAAAGATACCCTGTCAATTTTACCCCCTTTTGGCCACCCTATACATGATGATGAAGAAGAAGAAGAAAAGCACATGACCTCTGAACATGGTGGTATGGATCTCTCCCCAGCTGAAGAAATTTTCATGCCTTTAACTCCCTCTAAATGTGAAGAAGACCTCTCCGATTTGCTTGATTCGCCTGACATTAAGGCATCGTCAATCGGCCTTAAAGATAATTTCTATTTCCCTCCCAATTTCACAATGTACATGGAGGGTGAACTCAAATGGTCGCGACTGGAGATTACTGATGAACCTCGGGCCAATTACTATTTGCCTTCTTGTAGAAACCGCGACTCGAAAGGCATTAGCTGGGTTTTTTGGAGCCGACTATACGACTATCCTCCTCCCTCTAACAGCAAGTGTAAGTGACCTCTCTCTCTCTCTCTCTCTCTCTCTCTGAGTCTCTCTTTCAGTTTCTTCTTTCTTCTATCTTTTTCTGTATTTCGGCTCAACCTCGATTTTCATTTACAGATAATTTTATGGATTTAATTCCCGATGTTTGTGGGAGTCCGAAAGTTAGGGACAATATCAGACATGCTCTCGAGGAAATGATACTGAACACTATTCTTGGCAACTCACTTGTTCAATTTTGGGCACCCACAACAGCATTGGAGGGGCGGACTTTTCTTATAACTCAATACCAACCTTTTGCTCTTGGTAAAACACAAAACAATATTGATAGACAACGGCTTTGTGAGTATAGGATGATTTGTAGGGAGTATAGCTTCTATGCAGATGGAGAGAGTGGAGAAGAAGAACAATTTGGGCTTCCAGGCCGTGTGTTCCTGAATAAATTCCCCGAATCCACTCTGGATGTGAAGCATTACACTAAAAACGAGTATCCACAACGCGATGATGCTATACAATGCTTCATTAAAGGTTCTTGGGCTCTGCCGGTGTTTGAAGGTTCCAGCCAAACATGTGTTGGGGTACTTGAGATAGCGTCTCTGCTTAACATGCCTTCAGTTTGGCATGAAAAATCTTTTCTAGGCCATCTGCATGATATTTTTCAGGTTTGTCACCAATTTGCATTTTGATTTCTTGTTACTTACATTCTTTTTTACCTTGCTTCTTCTTTTATTTTGCTTCTTCTTTGTCGTTTGAAAGGCACAGGATAATGCCTTCCCTTTTCACAAACTGGAGCCATTCGTAAATTTTTAGTTTTAGTGGCTTGTAGGATTATGAATTGATTGCTCTCAACTATGGAGTGCGATTTTGTTCACCCTCCTCAAAAGAGGGTGAACATTACCTTCCCTCTTATTGGTTGAAATGGTGTAGGTCTAACCGATGCAATACACTTTTTGGTAAAGATGACATCATTTTTTGTGGGATCCACCTTCGATTGAGAACCTCAACTATGTCTGTTTTTTACTCCCTCTATCCCTTGATTTTGTTTTGTATTGGAAAGGTTAAATTTGATTTCCAGCATTACCCCATAAACTTCTAATTTTTAACTTCTAATAATTTATGAAAGTTGCGATTTTTTTTGTTTGACATTTCAAGGAGCACTAAAATTTTCAGACGACTAACATTCAAGATGAACTACTTAAATTATCTGACTAAGAGTCCTACTGCTGACTGAACTGAAGTAGTGTACATTACTTGTCATGGATATCAGAATTCAGAAGTCAATATTGATATCAAACCTCCTGTAATAGCCTATCCTTACTTGAACTAATTTTTTTTTTAACAGCATCCTTGAACTAATAGCGAGTGTACAAGTTTAAATTGTAATTTTAAACTTTGGTCATCCTTTTTCTCGTTTGTTGAAATTTCCATCAATTTTAGTGGACATGAGAGAAGAATGGTATCCCCCAATTTCCTATGGCTATAGCTCCATGTATTCAGGTGGTGCTTTTGACAATATGAGTGTACTTGAGCTACATGGTTGCATTACAAAACCACGGAAATTTTAAAAAATGACCTTTTGACACCAATGATTTGGCAACAATCCCACTGTTTCTCCTAGAACTATAGCCAACCTATGAGCATGAACCTATGTTTTTCCTTTCACAAGGAAGTTGTTCACCAAATAGACAACTGCTAGGCAAAACTGGTAAGACATGGATAAAGAATCGATTGCGGATTTTAAGCATTTAAATGAGTTGCAAATTGTCCCGACCTATGAAGCACCGACACTCCTAGGAGGCGCCGTATTGCCGTATGGGACACGGGGACACGGCAGAATACGTATGGGACACGCCACGTGGCGTGTCCCCCAATTTTTTTGAATTTTTTTAGGGGGACACGTGGGGGACACGGCAGGGGGCAAATTGTAATTTTTTTATAAAAAATTGGGGTCAATTTGTAATTTTTCAAATTTTCAGGGATCAAATTGTAATTTTAAAAAAAATTTGGGGGTCAAACTGTAATTATCAATCTTTAAATTTTAAATTTTTTTATAATATTTATATATCAGGATTTATATATATATATTGCCGTGTCCCCCGCCGTGTCCGTGTCCCTTTTTTCAAAATTGCAGTATCCGTGTCCGTATCCGTATTTGTATCCGTGTCCGTGCTATATAGGTCCCGACTCCTGAGCCTTAATGTGTGATCATGATTCAAAGACATTCCTGCAAAGAGAAAAAATCACTCCAAATAAAGGACATCATTGGACCTCTAGGGGTTTGCTTCCCCTTTGGAACAGGAAGGCTGCCATATCAAAAAAGGTCGCCCCTCCTTGATTATGCTGTTAAAGTGTCCTAAGAGAAACTAGGAGTTAACGTATCATTCAGGGAATCTACGCCAAGTTCTCTTTCACTTGACATTCATTAATGTGAAACACCGTTGCAGTTATAATCTCATTACTCAGATCCGAAGTATAGTACTTGTTAAGGTTGCCAAACTCTTATTTGTCAAATGCTTGTGTTCCTTCCAAGAAAAACTCCTATTAATGTATGTGAATGCTCACCCATAAAATACCCAGACCATTTTCTCATAGAATGTAATTTCTTAGCCGAATGTTGTACAAACATAACTGCGCAGTACATTTTCTTTACTTTGCTTTACTTTGACCCTTCTTGTGGATATTGAATTTGTTTTCCAAGATACTATATTTGAGTACTCTCAAGATTCCTGAGTCGTTTCTTTCCATTCCCTTGCAGAAGTTTGGTCTGCGAATTTTTGATGGATATGGACACCTTGAAATGCAAGTGAGTGGCAAACCCTGATGCAATGTTGAATCTAGATTTTTTCCCCTTGTATTGTTAATGTAGTGATATGTTCTCACAAGTATCCTAACATGGCAAAACTTTCAAAACAGTCTAGGTACAAGAATAACGCTTCAATGGCTGCCTTCCAGGAACTTGAGATGGTGTGTCAATCCGTGTGTAGAATTCATAATCTCCCTTTAGCTTTGACATGGGTCTCTTGCAGTTCTTGCAATGATTTACTACGAAGCCAATACCAATTCGGGGATCGAGACTATTTTGACTATTCAAACCTTTTTGATTTCATGGAAGTTAGTACAGAGTACTACTTAAGAAAGGGGGTGGTTACTGGGAGGACACTTACATCTCCTAACTTGTTATACTGCTCGGATGTAAAACAATTCAGCATAACTGAGTACCCCTTGGTACCCTATGCCCGACAGTGCAAATTAAGCGGTTGGTTTACAATGTGCTTGCGGAGCAGTTATACTGAGAATGAATTTTATGTACTAGAATTCTTTTTGCCTAGGAGCGTCAAAAGCAATGAGAACGTAATGACCACAATAAGCTTGATATTGGGAACTATGGAGGAAAATTCCAGAAGTTTTAAGCTTGCTTCTGGACAAGAATTGAGGGAGGTGTTATCAGTTGAAGTTCTTGATTTTCAGAATGTTCAGAAAAGTCGTTCAGTTCAAATGATCAAAGCTACTAGATATATTCCTAGCCTCGAACCCTTAAAGGTTGGAGGAGTGGCGTTGCAGCTAGGTCAATTGGATCAGTCATCAATGGATGCCATAAACAATGGAATGAATGTCGTTAGCAAAGCACAAACTGAGAAGGAACATAACAAAACTGGAGTTAGAATTGAAGTTTCTTTCAATGATATCCTTAAATGTTCGAAAATGAGTCGTAACAACGCTGCAAGGAAACTTAAAGGTAAGAGTACACTCTCAAAATTTGAAATCTTGCTTGCTGTCCTGATTTAAATTTTTAACTAGACAGTCTGTTTTATATAGATATTGTTTGGATTTTTTGAAGTAGAGAGCGGAAGGTATTTTGCGTTGTCTGAAATTTCCCTTTTGCAGTTAGCATATCTAGATTGAAGCGTGTCTGTAGGGGATATGGCATCTATCGCTGGCCACCTAGCAAGATTAACATGGTTCGTTACTCTTGGTCCTTGCCTGTTGAACATCAGGAACAGATCCCAAAACTACCTTCTGATGTGCCTTCTGATCAAGCCTCAACTAGTGTTGCTAACACAAAAAGGATGCAAGAAAGGGAACAGAAAACAGCTAGAGCTAGAATTGATGTTTCTTTTGAGGATATCCTTAACTGTTCGAAAATGAGTCGTAGCAATGCTGCAAGGAAACTCAAAGGTAAGATTACACTCTCAAAATTTAAAATCTTGCTTGACAGTCTGTTTGATATAGATATTGTTGGGATTATACGATGTAGAGAGTAGACGGTATTTGTCTTGTCTGAAATTTCTCTTTCGCAGTTAGCACATCTGCATTGAAGCGTATCTGTAGCGGATATGGCATCTATCGCTGGCCACCTCCCATGATTAACATGGCTCGTTATTCTCGGCCCTTGCCTGTTGAGGATCAGGAGCAAATCCCAAGACTACCTTCTGAGCAAGCCTCCTTTTGTGTTGCAAAACCAGGGATACAAGATGCAAATATGGTGATCATCAAGGCAAAATATGAAACTTGGGATAAGAGGTTGAACCTGAAGTTTAGGCTGTCTTTGTCAGCTAGATTAGAAGATTTGAAGCAAGAAGTGGCTAAGAGGTTGAACCTGGGAGCTCGAACTTACCACATCAATTATGAAGATGAGGAAAGAGAGTTGATTTTAATAGCTTGCGACGAGGACTTACAAGATTGTATACACTCTTCTAGATCGATGGGCAACTCTACCATTGTGGTCCGCTTGAGTCAGAGCAGCCAATTACCATCTTGAATCCTACCGACTAACATCTACGTTGGTCAACATCTGATGGTACGGCTATTTTAATGATCTGAACTCGATGAACTTTTTTTCTTGTTTGTACGAATAGTCAGTACAATGTGAGGAATTTATGCTCTTTAAAATTTTTTTCCCACGATATTCTTGCCTTTGCTGTTTTATCATGCCTAATCTTTATTTGATCATAAATTGATACTCCATCTGTTTCAAAATGATAGTCGTGCTCGCAAAACGATAAATTTAAAACATTACATTTTTTTTAAGAAAAAGTTTGAACTTTTTCATCAATTACAAGAACTCGTTGATATCTAGTAAATTGCTAAAAAGCATTTTTCTTGAAAAAAATTCAGTATTTTTAACTTGCCGTTTGGCTAACCGGACTATAATTTGGGGACGGAGGGAGTATTAGAGCTCATTTGGAACAGGGAAAAACTTGGAGAGAGAGGGAGGAAAGAGTTGAAGCCCCTTGATGCAATCGAATCAAGGCATTCGAATCAAGGCATAGACCCCAATTTAAAAACAAATATAGAGGAACAAACTAAAGATTGGGGGGAAGAAACAAAAATGAAGATTGTTTCAGAAACTGAGTTATTGCACTTTACGAACCATGTCATTCTCTCACAATACATCATCCCAAAAAATTGACTCAAGCGAATTCCTGACTTTCAATTTCTGGAACAACCTTGATGGCCACTTCTTCAGCAAACAACCACAACTGCTTTTAGGGGAAGAAAAAAAAAAAAAAAAAAAAGACAAACAACAAAACAAAGATGACATGAGATCTTCCCAATAAACCATAGATACATCGATAAACTTGTTACTGTTGTAATAACAGATACGCAGCTAAATAATTTTGCAATAATTATAACGAATTGTTGTATTCATATTTTTCTTTAACTAATTGTAGTAATTATAACTAGATGACTATGTCAATTTCTTGTTCCCCCACTCCATTGCTCACGGAGCTGTGATGATGCACCATGTACCACCGGCCATTATGAAACTCATAAACGTTAGTAATGTTAAACGGCCCGGCTTCCAGGTCCATGTCGGCTCCCAATTCAACAAAGGCTTTCATTGTAACCCAAGCCATGTCTGTCAGCACCCGCACGCTCACATCCTGAACTTGGAACTCATGGTCATGTTCCCAATTGAACGCAAGTTCCCAGCTGGCCATTACAGCATTATATCTGCATCGGGAAAAAAAAATGATTAGCTTCCTGTTTATTTTGGTGAAACATGAGAAGCATAAAACAAATAACTTAAGACAGAGGTAGATAGTTTAACAATCTAGAGAATGCAGTAGCACAGTTGGTACAAGACAGCAACTCGTCACGGTAATACAACCGACTTTTTAAGACCAAAGCTTATTTCTCGGTCATCGAAGCCCAGCGTCCAGCCCATAGACAAGGATAGGGATTGAGCCTGTATACTTTCCAACCATTACAACTATGATGTTCTCACTATGGTCGATAGCATCTCCGAATATTGGATGCTTTACCTGTTAAACCTATAAATGCGTAAACCAAACACATTCCAAAAATCAAGCCTCGAGCAACTTGTATGCAGGTTCCTAAAGTTCAATATCCCCTGAAACCAACTCATCACAACTACTGTATTAAGTGAAAAAAGGGTTTCCCAATTGACATTTCTATCCTAGAAAAATTACTAGAATATGAAACAGAAGAATATCCATCATTCTTCCTTTAGTTAGTAAGTTCTACAATACTGGCATTCCTGGTTTTCAGTGTAACCTCACACAAGTTAAATTTGGATAGTATCTAAGCTCAGTACATAAAGCGGAAGAATGTTGAACTAAAGATCTCCAAAATTTGTGTTGAGTGTTTCTTTTCTACACCGCCTTACATGGCAACTAGGATTACAAGTATCTGGGCCCCCCTTTTTACGGCTACAAGCATGCTTCAACAAGCTAAACAAGCTGGTTGTCTTCAACTGTCTCCTATCTACGTTGAACTAATCCTGATATTGTCAACTTCCAAGGATACATTTCCAAATTGATTTCAGATCAGGGGAAGTATCTGTAACCTATATAGTTCTTCAACCAGTCAATTAAAAGATATTGCCAGAGACGACCAGAAGCAGACCAATCCATTACAATACAAGCAACAAATGAACATCCATTTAAGATTTCAAACAGGCAGCTTGTAAACAAATTCAACTCTCCAAAACTATTAACTAAGATTAAACATGAACTCTCGTCCCATAAAATGATGAAACCTATACAGAATAGTGATAAACAGTGAGAAAATCAATTATAAATGGGACAATCGGATAAAAGGCATCATACCCTGTGAAAACCTCTGATGAGGCATGAAAACACTTCACGTAATCTGCATTAAGCCAAAGACGACCCATTGCTGGAAGTGATCTTTCTCTAATGATATTAAAAAATTCTGCATTAAGATTCACAATAGCTCTCGTAGCAGCATAGTAAGCCTTCCATCCATTAACAGGTCTTACATTATCCTGTTCCAGTGTGAAATCCTGCAAAATAAAAGAGGTACATTTCAACCGAAAACAAAAATATCAAGAGAGTGGAGACTATTTATGAAGCGATTTAGGTCAGTCCACAACTAACAGATAAACTAACAAAGAGGTTGTAAATCAAACCGTAAACCAAGCTTTCCAAATATAGAAGCAAGAACAATACAGCTTACTTAGTTACCTTTTAACTCCATGTCTTAGTGTTTCCAAAGAGCACGTCTTCAAGTGTTTTTAAACTTAAAGGGAAAGGTATTGCAAGATAGCACCACAAATTATTAAATTTGGATACTTTCTACAAAGTCAGCGTATAAATCCAACCGAAACATAAAACAAGTTAGGTCAATACCTTGCAAACATCATGAATTCATACTTTTCATTGCTATCCTATTGTCAGTTGAGTAGAAAAAACATCAACACCCTCCCTCAACTCCAACCCAACTCCAACACCTTTTTCAATTTATTTAAATCCTTACTAATGAAATCAACCATTCATTATGTTCCGTAAATTGGCAGTATGTGAGATTGCACAAGTTTCTACAGTTAAAAGAAAGAATATTATTTGGCCACTTCAAACGATAAGAGTAGCACCAAAATCCCATTGAGATTACAAGCATCTCACTAAGCCATTACAACTTTCCATAGTTGGTCTAACATTTGGCTCCACTCTCAAGCCAAAATATTTTTCCATTTCTCCCCCAAGATAGCACCCCCCCCCCCCAAAAAAAAGAAAAAAATTGGCTCTAGCCAAATTTCTCTCACTCGATCTCTCTATTAACAATTGAGCGAAAAATGGCATTTCGACACTATAGCAAACGAAACCAAACAGCCTTTGAAGTACAAATCAATTGGGGTCGACTGCATAAATTCATTTTTCTCCCATTAGCTTTGTCGAGGGCATTAGTGTTCTATGAATTTTACCCCTTCTAATTTCAATTTAGGTCTACCCCTTCCCTTAGTGTTATCCTCTACGCAAAGCAAAATGGCTTTGGCTTCCAAAAACCATTGGAATACACTCAACAACATTACAAACAAAAGCTAATATTTTAGAAGTGCAAATCATAAGAATCTATACACACAAACAAGAAACTCTTTTTTAGAACTGCAAAGTAAAAAACCGGGGTTGGCCTGGTGGTCTACGACTTAGGGTTGGTCACTTGTTACAGCCCCTTTGGACTGTGAGAGCTGATGTGTTAAGGAAGGGGAGCTCTTTAGATGAGATTTGGTCAGAAATAGGACGGCCCAATCAAAAAAATTCATTTTGGGTTTATTTCTTTCAATTTGTCACCAAATTATAAATCCAAGTGACTGATTTAGCAAGAAACTATAATTCTATCCTTTCTTTTCTCACCAAATCACTCGGTTAAAGTCTTACGTTCGAAACCTCTAGCTACTTTCAAATCTTTTGGAACCGGTTGACCAAAGGTACAAAGATTCAAAAAGCAGAAAACCAGGAAACCTTGTGATAAAGAGCTTTCCAAGCATTATCATCATTGGCAGCACTCCTCATCAAAGAATTCGTCATCGAAAGCCTACACAAGCTCGGGTAATCCAGGTAACTCAACGCATGCGTTGTTATTTCCGGTACCAACTGCTCCATCATCGACGCCCCCGTCTGCGCCGCCGCTGCCACCACCGTAGACGCCCTCTCGAACATTTCCCCTCCGCCGCTATTCAACGGAGAGCTACGGCCGCCGTTTGATTTGAAGCGGACGGCGAAGAGGCAGCAGAGTAAGGTGAACACTAGGGCTAGGAAAAACGATGGGGATGAGAAGTCGGGTGGAGAGAAGATTGAGGGGGGTTCCATCTTCGAGACATGAAAACCACGTCGCAGAAGAACATGTAAACCCTAGGGGAAGAGGTTGGAAGTGGGGTTTGGTGGAGGGATTTGCACGGAGAGAGAGAGAGAGAGAGAGAGAGAGATTTTTGGAAACTGTTCGTAGAAAACGGCAAGGAGGAGGAGTATTAGGTAACATGATGAAAATAAGGAAATCTTTAAGGGCTACTAATGTGATTTTGATCAGAATCGGAATGAATTTATTTTGAAATACTAGTAAATAGATTTTGATCCAATGTTTTTTTTTTCTCTTTTTCGGGCAAGATAAATGCATTTTAGAACAATATCAATAGTTATTTCGTCAATTTGATTTTAAGGCGTGGTATGTGTTCTCAACGTGTTTGTGGAGCCCTCTTTCTCCGGTTGTTCTTCACAGCGGTGGTCTGCGACGGAGTTGGTGTTGTTTCACTCAAGTAGAACCAGGCCTGCACACTGAGCAAACCGTTAGCGCCGGACTGGACCGTTGAGTCCAGAACGGCACTCCGACGGTCTAGTAAGTAAGGGAAGAAGATGAAATGTAATGTAGATCTAGGGTTTTCAGAGTGAATCGCGCGTACCTTTCTCAGGAGATGAACTCCTCCTTTTATAGGTGAGCCTTGGCTTGGCCTCCAAGCACAGCTGTGCTCGTCACGTGACTTAACCGTTCGGGTGATGTCATGATGACGAGCCCGGAAGAATATACTGCATGCACATGCTCCCAGTAAGGTCTTGACACGTGTCATAACCGTTCGGGTGACGTCATCTGTCATGATCACAGTTTGTTACGAGCACATGCCGCATTAACTGCTATGCTGACTCAGCAATTGGTCCTTCGGCACGTCTCCGCGTAGCGAAGTTAGTTGTGCCATCCCTCGGGTACGCCCCGA
Organism: Vaccinium vitis-idaea; assembly: GCA_963854785.1. Taxonomy (NCBI): domain Eukaryota; kingdom Viridiplantae; phylum Streptophyta; class Magnoliopsida; order Ericales; family Ericaceae; genus Vaccinium; species Vaccinium vitis-idaea. Next base: position 1,700,714 of record OY978224.1, read on the forward strand.
GGCCTTTTGATATTAACCATGAAAGGCCACAGATGAATTAGATGTAGGATGGGTCTCGGCACTTTGTCGAGGCAGTGGGCCGAAGCCCCACTATGCTCCTTTTGAGTGTGTTGATTCGTAATTCCGAAGAGTCCCTCAATGATAGTCTCTCGGCGACTACAAAGAGGTGTCTCATATTGATTCAGCGTACAAGCCAGGTGCTCGGTATATCCGGACCCCTACAGTGTTCTAAAAAATGAACGATTTGAATCATTAACCTACTAGTATTGGAAAGGGCCTCATATTAGATGAAATTGGATCCGATTTCATCTAATAATATGTAGTACCACATTATTTGAAATTTATGGAAAGAAAGTGAAAGCAAGGGAAAGTTTAAAAAAAAGAAAAACCTTTCCATTTTTTTTACGGTGGTAGGCAAAATTTATCCTTTTTTTTTTAATGCTATTGAAAAAGGTGGGCTGTATTGAATCTGCGTAATGAACTCCCGATCAATCGGGGAAGCCACCCCCGACCTATTAAGCAATAGCTGACCTAGCACTAACAACAAAGGAAATATTGATCCATGATCACATAGCGAACCTATTTTTAACAAGTTGAACACAAAGTTGAACCGGAGAATTTTGGTCTGTTTATCACCCCATGAAAAAGACTAAAAATATGTACTTACAATTTTCCATCTCCGCAAAATTACTAGAGTAGTAGTTCAAAACTCAAATTTCAAAAACCAATTTTCTCTCAATTCCTTTGCCACAACCCGTCAACACTATCCCCCATGGCCTGTCCCCCTAGAGCTGCAAATGAGCCGAGCAGCTCGCGACTCGACTCAGCTCGACTGATTTATTAATCGAGTTGAGCTCGAGCTCAAGTTTTGGGTTTGTTTACTAAGCGAACCGAGCTCAGCTCGCAAAAGCTCGGCTCGTTTAAAGAGACTCGATAAATAAATTAGTCTGGCTCGGCTCGTTTACAACCGAGCCGAGCTCAAGCTGTAGTTTTGGGCTCATTAAGCAAATAGCCGAACTCGAACACTAAAAAGCTCGGCTCAGCTCGTTTGCAGCCCTAATCCCCCACCACCTTCTCATGTTCTTTTTTTCTTATGTGAGATGATAGAACCCTAATCCCCCACCACCTTCTCATGTTCTTTTTTTCTTATGTGAGATGATAGAATATCAGTATGTTACTAAATAAAGGCCGACCACAATTTTCCAATCGAACTCACAACCTCATCCTCAGAACTCAAACCGGACACACCCAAGGGCTAGCTCTATGCTTGCTTGGTTCTTAGTAAAGTAGATAGCATTAAACGAGGAAAGAAAGATAGATAGGGGAGTCTGCATGTCAATAACATTTCTAGAATTGGTTAGAAATCAGAGAGGAAGAAGAAGGTCACCCTCTTCTTTTTCAGTTCTGGATTGGAAGAAACGTGATGAAAAATTTAGACATGTGTTTTATTTTTAAGACCAAAAGTGTTACTATTTCGCAGAACTCTTCTGGTAGTCAACTTTGTGAGAGAATATGGAATATGCTCGAGTACATGATACCATTTAGATATAAAAAAAATAAAAAAAACTCAAGAAATAAAGAAAAGAAACGTGTGATTGTGGTGGATTTCACTTTTCAGTTTTCTTCTTTTGGTATTCTTCTTTTGGTATGTAGCCCGTAGTAAGCAATCACAATCACAGTCGTTCGTTCGAAAATCAATAATCCGGAATATTCTTAGCAATAAGAAAGTTCTTTAACCGATAAGAGTATTCTTTTAAATCCGGACTATTAATTTCCGAACGAACAACTATAATTGTTCACTAAATGCGATACATAATTATGATACCATCATAAACTATTGTACCAATGGAGTCATGAAGGTACACTATCGATCCACAATCAATACCCTCAAAATATTTGACAGTAGACCCCACACAATCTAATCTATGGTTCTGTAGCCTCTAATCGATATTGTTCTTAAGACATATCGAAAGGTGGAGGATTAATAATGCGAAAGCATTGACCTTTGTTCTATTTTCAGACGTATGAAATCCTTGGATCTGGAGTTCCTGTTGCGCACTGCAGCCCCTGCACAGCAAGTGTTGTGCACATCTAAACCGTCTGTTGCTCAGATGGACAGTCTAGATTTCACATCAGCACTTTTGCATCCGAACCGTTCGTTATCGTGCATATAAAATAAAATATGGGTCGTCCATCTGAGCAACGGATAGCCCAGATGTGCACAACAGCAACCCCAAGTCCGAAATCCTCAGCAATATAGGAACCATAGTGCAAGATGTGGGGATTGTGCATTACAGACGTGCATATCAGCAACCCCAAGTCCAAAATCCTCGGCAATATAGGAACCATAGTGCAAGATGTGGCGATTGTGCATTACGGATAATTTGGATTTTTCGGATACTACTTTTTCCTTTTTGGAAGATGAGATTTTGGATTCAGATGAAAAAATAAATAAGATTTCAAATACTTTGGATTTTGAACAAAGGAAGCACTGAAATAAAAAATAAAATACGAATTGAGAAGGTTCTCTATACCTGCTATTTCGATTTTGATTCGGAGCATAGTTCCATGACTTTATGTACCTATTGTTAGAGCACTTACTTTGCACATATATGATCGAAGAAAAGGTCATCTCTAATCCGCCCCGTCCATACTCCCATAGTTTTGTTTTTTTTTTTTTTTCAAATGGAAATTTTTTTCGATATCTTATCTATCTATATTAGTATTGCAGGATGACTTTTGGTGAATAGAACTTCCTCAGCTTGCCACGTGTCCCCCAATCCTTTGCACTTTTTTAGCAATTAGCAAAGTCCTAAATGGTAGTATTTAATTCTTTACCGAATTAAGCTTCATTAATCTTTTCAAATTTGAAATTAACAGAAGTAATGAAGACTAATGAAGGAAAGTAGCAATTATTTCCGAAATCCAAGGAAAGATTAAGAATTCTTATATTAGGTTACCATAAAAATTATATTAACAAAAAGATTGACAATTATCTTATATAGTATTGTAGGATGGGTTTTCGTGATGAGGCCTATGGTTGCGACAAGTGGCACGAACTGATTGGTTGGTATATTTACAATGCTTATATTAATTTTCCACTAGAATTGCAATAAAAATACTTTTTCTAATAATCTATTCCAAAAAATGTGGGGTAGATTTGATTCTTGGAGATAATTTACCATTCAAAAATAAACGAATACAGTTTAAAAAGTTAATTGGACAAAGTTCAGTAGCTATAGTGTTTAAATTTAAAAGGGATCTCACCAAAAGAAAAAATTTACAAATGTTCAATGTGGATTCAACTTCGAGAACTTCCTCCGCGTGAGATTTGCTTTCCATTAAGGTGAGATTTAATTCCCCAAAGGAGAATTCATTCCTAAATTTGTCGTCTTATTCTATCTCTTCTCTTCCAAATGACATTTCTTTTGTGATCCATCTCATTCATGTATTTTAATTTTTTTTCACTGTAGTTTTGAGTTCTAGAAAAATATTTGACTGTTATGTAGGATGTGAAGTCTGAATGAAAAGTATAAATGAAGGAGGTGATTGTTTGGGATGATGAAGTATTAGCATTGATTGCCAATCCAAATTACAAATGCAGAAGCGAGATTGGTATCTCTTCAGCTTTATCGTTATCATCAAGAAGAGTGATTCTACAGGTATTATTTTTTGATTGATTCTATAGGTGCTTTGGTTGATTTATTTTGTGATCAACATAAAATTTGTACTCTTTTTTTTTTCCCCCTAAAATGCATTGTGTGTTGACTTCAAATATTTATGAGCACGCCCGCAATTCTCTCAAGGGTGTATGAAATGCACTTAAAATTAAAATTAATGATCAATTCCATCATCACACACTAACAAGAGGTGATCAGAGAGGTATTTGATAGGAAATCCAATGCATTGATATTCTTTCATTTTACGCAATTCAATATTAGCACCATGCCCCTGCTATGCATAAAAATCATAGCACACAAAATAACATAACAATTGTATAACTTAGTAGTTCAATCCATATCAAACTTTCTAAGTAAATGACTGTTTGTAATTAAATTAGCAAAGCAACACTATTTTTTTTTTCTTTTGATTTTAGTTTCCTTGCATTGCACGAGGTGCCAGAGTTATATTATGGTGAAAAAAAGTTTGGTTTGAAACAATGGTGGTATGACACATTGGCATCTACCCCATCTCCCCACCATGTGTGGTTGGATCGGTCCGTGCATATAGCACGGGTTTGCTACAGAGTGTCTTTTTGTGAGAAAGAACGTGGATGCAACAAATGATAATAATTCATTGGTTTATAATATACTAGGATTTTGAATAGAGCATGTGACAATAATTCTATTACCATAACTCTTTTTTCAATTTTGAATTTGAAGTTCACAAATTTTGCTTTATTCTCTCTTGCATTCTTATTTTCCATTACAAAATTAAGTACCTTTGAGGTACGATATATAGTAAAATGTAGATACAAGTCAAAATCTATTATAGTATTGCAGTATATAATAAATTCATTTCAAAAATAACAATTTAAAGGGTAGGAGTAATTGATATAATTTTCATTTTTGTGCTATTTTTTTTCTCTTATTTTTATAAATTAGTATTGGACAATGCCTTTTAAACCAAACGAATACAAGCACAAAAGATTTATTATATTTCGGACGACACATTGGTTAATTATTGCTATTTTACTTTATGCTATTCACGATCCCGTGCATAGCACGGGTTTTATGCTAGTACTGTATATTATTGCAGAACGACTTTTCGTGAGGAGGATCGTGGGAGCGACAAGTGTTGTGATTTGATTGGGTTGTCATTTGATTTACATGCAACAGATGTTACATACTCTTATTACCACTCCAAAAACTTATCCATGGTAATGAAATAATCATTCCAGGACTAACAATTCCCCATTATGGTAATTAATATCTTCGGACTCCTTACTTCGTATTTCCAAATCCCTTAATATGTGGTCCTTCCGAATTCTTAATGCAAAAATGGCAATCACCATTGTCGCCAATATGCAAGCATGTTTTCCTTATCAATTCTTCCATCCAATATGTGGCAAACTTTTGTAAACATGATTATCTTTCTTAACTTATGAGAAATCTCCTACTGTAAAATCTTTAGTAATATTGAAGTTCCATAAATACAAATTACTCTGGTATGTTTTTCTATTTAAACATGTTTTTCATTAGATCATTGCCATCCTAATCTAACAAACAACACGAAAACGCAAACAGCATCAATACTTATCACCATTGTCGCCACCACCGCTACACCGAAACTCTTTCCTGAGCTCAAATTGAGTGACTTCACAAACAATTATTGGTTAGATATTGTTTTTTGTGTGTGCATTTTTATTTATTCTTTTATTGGAATTTTAGATTTAGGTAATTATTTGATTGAAATTTCCTTCTAACCCCTGTTTGTTTGAGCCACAAGTCCACTACTGTGATAGTTGAGTTTGTTCGCCATACTTCTATCTCAGTTGACTATACTCTCATCTCAACCTTTGTTTTCCCTTTGGAGACTTGGAGTAGCTCAGAAATTACTTAAAAAATAATAATTATCTAATTATATTTGCTATTGGTAGAGTAGACTACTATATCAAGTTCAATTTTATTTCTTCCTTTACTTATTCCATTATTTATGTTTACGTAGGGTTTCCTAGATCAATTCTTTTACATGCTGTACTATCCTAAATAAGATTCATGACCATGCAAATTTTTTGTATATTCATATAGCTATAAACACCATCGATGATGTGATAGGCGAAATGAATGGTCATAAAATGTCATTCTTATGACTAATGATAAACTTTTTTGTCAATACCTTAAGCCATGTGTTTAAATTTTCCTAAATATATAATTAGATAATTGTACAGGTATGGCACTAAAAAAAGAGCGGTGGGGCAATTAAATTATGTGCGTGTGATCAAATTATTTGTGGCCGTGCATAGCACGGCCGCACGGGTTTGTTGCTAGTATAGAGAAACTCGAGGATGAATACATCAAAACGGGGGGAAGGAGGGGAATTCAACCAAAGGTTCAAAGGAAAAAAAAACACAAAGGAAAAAACCCCTAAACATGCCAAAACAGCAAGGTTGGAGAAAGGGCTTCCTGGCAAATGATGTTTTTGGAGCCTCCTCCATGTTAGATTTCCAATTTATCACCCTGTGCATAGGGCTGCAAACGAACCGAGCTGCTCGCGAGCAGCTCGTGGCTCGGCTCGTTAAGGCTCGGCTCGGCTCGGTTCGATAAGTAAACAAGCCGAGCTCGAGCTCGATTTTCAGGCTCGTTTAGTTAACGAGCTTGCTAAAGCTCGGCTCGGCTCGAAAAAGCTCGGCTCGATTACATAGGCTCGGCTCGTTTAAGAAGGCTCGTTAAGTAAATTACCCTGGCTCGGCTCGATAAGGGCTCGGCTCGTTTATGACCGAGCCGAGCTCGAGCTCGATTTTTCAGCTCGTTTACTTAACGAGCCGAGCTCGAACACTACAAAGCTCGGCTCGGCTCGGCTCATTTGCACCCCTACCTGTGCATACAGTTTAAGAGGACAAATTTCTACAAAAGTTTTTGTAGTGGGCCGGATAGCGGGTCGGCCCAATAGACCAGATGACCAAAGCCCATCGGCCACTAGACGGGCAGCCTGAGCAAAACAGAAGGGCCAAGGCATCGAGTCGAGTCCCGCACAACAGCTCTGAAACACAAATGTGTCAGCATCCATATGTTTGGCCTGACAACGTGGCATTAATCATGGTCTGCCAACGCGGCACAGTCACGTGTTGTTTGACAACGTGGTATTCTGGCATGATGTGCCGGTAAGGGAAGATTCGGTCCGACCACGTGTCACCATCCAGTCCTGCCATGTGGCATGCATATACAATGTACAACGGCAAGGCGCTCGACTGAGGTAAGGTCCAGCCACATGGCAGCCATCAGGTTCCCCCGTGTGGCACGATCATACACCGTGCAACAGCAGGGCATTCAACTGAGGTACGGTTCAGCCACATGGCACCCATCTGGTTCCGCCACGTGGCACGGTTGCCTTCCCCGTAACAACGCAGTGCTTGGAGGTCATCATGCGCGGTGTTTAGTCAGGAAGTGGTTGTCAATCAAGTCACCTGGGCACGAGGCCGGCAGACATAGCCTTAATCTCCAAAGCAGGGCAATACTATAAATATTACACTGATAAACAGTAGGCTAGCCGCCTAGGCCATTTATTCCCCTTAAGCTTTGCTCTTCCCTTCTCATGGTACTAACTTAGCCATCAGAGAGCCTTCTGGTCGTCAGCGACCAATGAGGCACTAAGGTGGTTCCCCTCTTTTGCAGAGCCAAGTGGACGAGGGCTAGCTAGAACCAGATCCGATTTGTAAGGCTCAAACCAGGAGAGTCCAGATTGAACACCATCCCATGATTTTCTATAAGCATCTCTTAATCATGAAAAAAATAACTGATATGCAAACCCTTCACTCAAAAGTCTGGGAATTGTTTATTCATCATACTCGGATTTGGTTAAAAGATTTTGGAGAAAACCTGATTGAGAAACTAATGAAGTCTCCACCCTCATAAGCTTATATGAGCATGAGCTTGTTCAATCTACAGTCGACAATGTAATTAATCAAGTCAGCACAAAAACCACTTTACAATCAAGTCACAAAAATCCATGAGTCAAACCACTTAATTAGGTTCAGCTACATGAATGTGTTGTCTCTATTGAGTTTTGTCACGGGCATCGTGTACGTGATAACCAGAAACCCAAGTCTTTTTGAACCACTGCCTCTAAAGACAACTTTGGTCTACCATCTACCCCTTCACTTAGGGCTACTATCTATCATAAACATATCATTACTCTTAACTACAACACCGACGATAGATATCTACAAACCACCCTGATCAATTTACACACAAAACAGCATAATTAGCATAATTAACAGGAACACTTGATAGAATTCTTACCCAAATAGCAACTAGTAAAAATGGATGCCTAATACCATACATAATCCAAATTATGATGAATTATTCATTCATGAACTTCAAAGTTCAAACTATGGGTTAACAAACCAATATTAACCACCACATGTCCAATTTTTTATACTGGTTAGGCCAGAGTGCAGAAATTCGGGTATGAGATTGACGTGTTAACAGTTGCAAAAAATGTTCACAACTCCAATACACATCCACATATTCCAATTAACTTTCCACATTCTCAATTGACATTTCACAAGTATATTCAGGTCATCCAACTCAAATTGACCGGTGGTTACCATTTCTCTTTCTTTATTTACTCAGAACTCCAGTTTCCAGACATACTTCCATACAAGAGGTCATGGTTACTGTCCAAATTTCAAACCGACAACTAGAAAATTTCTTAACCATCCCCAGAAATGGTATATATCCCACTAATAGCTAAGAAGAGGCTGATAAGAAAGTTCTTGCGGAATAGCCACTATCCTTTGCAAAAATGCCAATGTAAAAATCATGGTCTAGCAAATGATAATGAGGAACTACGAATAAGGATTTTTATGTCCGAAACTCCAACTATACAACTGTGTTGCCAAGTTTCAGTGGTACAATGAACTAAAGAAATTTTATCTAAAGAAAACAAAACTAAGCCTGGCCATTTAACTGCAGATTTTATGTGCTCCAATTCCTATACTAAGAAGCCCTTACTATGAAAGGGAGAAGGCTAATAAAGCATCCAAATCTCAAGAGCTGAATATGGAAGACTAGCTAGAGTAAGGTAATGAATATGGTCAAACTGCTGCAAACAAGTATCAAAATCCAACCTCTACTTGGCTGGTGTAAATTACCAGATAGAGGGGCTCCAATAGGCATCAAGACTCGCTCTGAAACTAACTTGAGAATCGCAAGAAATGCAAAGCAAAAGCTCACTGCTAGAACAGCAATCTCTTTCTTTTCCAGACTATCCTGGTCACTTACCACCTTTTCGACATCTAATCTGCAGAAGCAAATTTCATACCCAAACAAAGTGGGGGAAAAGGAAGGAAAAAGCATATCAGATATGCTGAGAAGTAATCCCATGATATATTATATGAAGCATAATAAGTGGTAAATAGATAGAGGAACTATTGATGTCTACGAAGACATTAATACCAGATGATTTGTAGTAATCCAAAGTAGACAAAAGCAAAGGAAAGGTGATGAATATTAATCACCCCAGTGATCATAACTTGGATAAAATACTGTAGCTCTTATCCTAAATAATTGCAACCAAAAACTCAAGCATTTAGCCACCTTTACCCATCATATCCAACACCTACCTTCACTTCTCAAGCTTTCTCCTAATTGTGAACACAATTAGCTGGAAATTGGAACAACATAAAATCTAGTGTTATTAGATTCCCAAAGAAGGTTCATTTACGTATACCTACATAACATACAGTTTCACATTAATAGAAGGTATTCGTGGTTCTTAATTATCCCGTATACAACCTAAGATCAGACACTTTTGGTTCACGTCTTAATGCTATCAAGTAAGTACTTTTCCTTCACTAACACTGATATACCTAGTAGCCTAAGCTTTTAGTTATTTCACATAAGATTCTCAAGAGAGAACATAGACTAGAGAAACTTCTGAGTGGCATTTTTAGTACTCACTACAGTGGTTTAATAATAGCCCAAAGAGAATTTCCAATTCAAGAAAAAAACAGGAGTAAATTAATTACAGTTTGGATGTGTGCGAAAATGAAATATATGGATGAACAGATCACTGTAAGAAATCTCAAGAGCAGGGGCTTACACATGAAACAAATTGAAATCATCTGCAGAAGTTTTAACTAATATGTTCAAGGTTAGACAAATTGCTCACCTCAGCATGCCATTTTCTCTAACCACTTCATCCATTCGGGATGAGACAACAGCTTTCCATGCCTCAAGGTCAGTAACTCCATTCTCCTGAAAAACAATGAATGTAAACAAGTTAAAAGTAGGTTTAAGACAATATTCCCATTAGAACGATTCAGAGTCGGTATACCGTAATCTTCTTCCATTCCAAGAGTTCATTGATATCCGATCTACTTTTCTCTACAAGCATCACATATCTAGATAGCTCTTTTTCAAGTTCGGGCACTACGTCCCCTTGTCTTCGGTTAAGTTCCTTGATGTATTCCTCCAAGACTGATAAATTTATCTCAAGTGACCTCACTTTCTGCATTAAGATCTTTAGTGCAGCATCACCGTGGATTCTTCCATTTGGCTGTTGTCTCAATTCCATTACAGGATCTGGAATGTTGCTAGTGACAGGACTCTTGATGTGCAAGTTGGGCTTCTGTCCTTCATCGATGCCTTCTATCCGTTTACTGGAACTATGGACCACATTTTGAACTTCAGTATCTATTTTCTGCTCACTTATTTCTGATTCTGGTACTAAAGAAGCCAATACGGTAGAGTTAGGGTCAGGTAATTTAACAGTTGCAGATTCCTCAGAAGCCACTATGAAATCTTCAAGCATCCGCTCGATTGCATCAACGCCATATACCTCCACAGCACTCAATGTGCAATAAAACTCTGACCCGTAATGACTTAGTAAATTCAACTTTAAGTACCTTACCCATTTAGGTTCAGGAAGCTTAAAGCTTTGAGCATTCTTTGCATTTGCAGCAACAAATTTTCCTAATGGGGACCATGTCTCAGTTGGATACACCAAACTACCATACAACTCAAATTCTTTGAAGTTTGAAGAATAATGTTCGAAATTTGCAATTTTGACTGTGACGACTAGAGTTTCCTCTGCTAACTCGATGACAACAAATTTCCCCCCGACAGAACAAGGGTTCCTCAGATATTTATCATGATCCTTTCCCAATATGTTGCTAGCGCCTTTTGCTTCCTTATTATGAGCCACAACCTTTGCACCCTTAGCTGCTGAAGCATAATTATATGCTGTTCCATCAAGCTCAAGCCGGTGAGTGATATTAGAAAGCCGATTTGATGCAGTTCCTCCCTTTCTTGGAATATTTCGAAACTCATCTAGATTAAGATAAGGCGAATGGGTTGTCCCTATCTGTGTCTGCTCTACTGTCTTTTGCTTTAGGTGCTCTTGAGGTTGCATTCCACATACTAATACAGGGTATCCTAGAAAGCTCTTTACTGCTTCCTCCAATTCACTTATTCCCCGATGCGAGTGCTCAGGATTTGCATGGTGATGATCACGAACATAAGAATCATTAGTAGGTATGGATGCATTAAACTCTAACAGCACCCTATTCGCATAACTGTTGTTTTCATCTTTGACGTGAGAATCGTATAGCTTATCATCATCACAACTGGAGTTAGCCATGCTTCTATTCTCAACATTCAAATTCCCTGCATAAGAACACAAAATTGTACTATAACCCAATAAAGAAACTGGTTCAATTATGGAGTTACCGATTCCATGGTCAGCTAAATCACACCACTACATGTGCAAGCACGCATAAAGGCACAAGGTTTCTTTGTCACACAAAAACCATTTCACCCAACACATTGGTGAATTCATTAATAGTAGTAGTTTAAGGCATTATCACGCCACTAACAACAGATAAAGACACTAATAAATGCAGTAAAAAAGTTCTAAGAAGACAAACAAACTGTACAAATGTGGTAAGGGAAATTCAAGAAGGAACAAGAAAAGGGTAAAAAATAGTGGATTCAAATCGAACTTACAATAGATAAGCTAGAATCAAAAGCATGACCTCATGCTGCATAAGGGTTGAACTTCATTGCAAGTACACAGATCACAACTACTCAAAATCAACAAAAAGGGCTTCCCTATTTTCTTGCAGAAGGGGTATATTATTACATAAGGAAACGAGAATCCTATCACTTTCGGAAAGTAGTAGACATGGTGAGAAAGGATGAGAAATGAAGAAAAAAGATGTGGGTTCTTCTCCATTTTTGTTTTCTCTTCGTTTCCCAAAAAGGGTTTGCTAAAACTCGGCAAAAATAAGAACGAAAAAGAACGTTAATTAAAGAAACAAATAAATAGATGAGAAAATACCTCCATTTCCATGGGTAAGGCCGAGTTTCGAGTGAAACAGAAACACTAGACACCAAAATGAGAAAACCAAAGGCAACGACAGCTCGAAAACGCCTTTCCTGTTATTTTCGTTGTTTTTAACAAAAAAGCTTCGACCTTTGGTACTTGTAGAGAGATGATTTCGAGATTTCTTCATTCTCTCATCGTCAATAATACGCAGAGAATCGCATTTTTTTGGGTTTTTGCTATCGTGATTTTTGTTCTTCTGGGTTTGTTACAGCTCTGGTTTTTCTCTCTTCTATTCTCATGCGCTGAGATTTCTGGTTTTGGTAGCAAATTATTGGTCACCATTCTCCCAGCTTAGCTAGGAAAAAAGAAAAAAAAACCTACCTTTGCCTTAATTGGGAATGTTTTCGGCCCCACTAATTATGTCATTGGAATCTTTTACGCACGGATTAACCGGTATAACAGAAACCCAGGCTTGGATTACCGACAAAATACTGTACCATGTAAAGGGATTTGGAGGCATCTAGTGAGCAATCACGGCATGTAAAGAGAGCCGTCGTTTCATGCCATTGGGTCCGTCCAAAAGATGAGTTTTAAGCTCTCGGGCCTACATCATATACTAGCTTTCCACATCGCTAAGTTTGGATAAAGTTTGGATTTATGTGTGTGTTTAGAAGAGTCTTTTAACTCTCGGTAGTCATTAATTGCCTAGTTGAGTAAATTAAGTAGAAATATCCTCTTGCACTTTGTTTAGAAAAGGATCAGCAAAAGCAAGTTATTTTTATAATTTAGACCAAGTTTTTGCAAAAATATTTGTGCATTTCTATTGGGGTAAATTCAAACAATGTACCTTTCATGTGTGCTAAAGTTTGACCAAAATCATCAAATACTTTCCTCTTCCTTCAAATAAAACAAAATCATCAAGTACAAAGTTGATTTCCAACTTGAATGAGTTTCGACTCCAATCCATCTCCGTACTCAAGTCTACAGCGAGCATAGGATTTGAAGAGGTCAATGAAGCCAAAGAAGTTGTTTCTTCCAAAGAAATAGCAGAGTTTCGGTTGATCAAGTTGCAGGGGGCAAATTTTTCAGTGTCGAGCTGGCACGCACTACCAAGTGGTGCCCGTCGGCTCATCCGGGTCGTCATTCGTGTTTTGGACGGCCGAGACCTGTTGGGGTAAATTTACCCCCAAAATCACAAAAATGCCACCGAACAACCCCAACAGATCTAAGCCGACCAAAACACGGATGGATGGCCCAGATGAGCTGACGGCCACCACGTGACAATGCCAGCTGATGCCTGGCCCAGATGAGCTGACGGCCACCACGTGACAATGCCAGCTGATGCCTGCTCGGCAACAAAAAAATTTCTTCACTTTCTGCAATTTTTGAGTTGCAGACTAAAGGCAAGAGAGACTACAGTGGATTCCAGGCGAGTGGGTCGTGCTTCAGGATCTAGAGCGATACTAAATCTCCGATTCCAGCATTGTAGTTACGCCAAAAGTCACAACAAAGGAGTTCGTCATTCCCATCTTATGAAACATAATCAGTTGATAAGGCTTGTTAATGGCATCGTAATATGCTAAAGTACTTCAAAATTTACAAGGCAGGATATTTGCAACAGTGATGTTTCTCACTTTCCGGTTCTATCATCCACGTAAACGTTAACTTTAGGAATCGCTGTTACGACGACATGGGGCTTCGATCCTCATACTTGTCAACATGAGATTCACTGGAATACGGAAAAACAAAAGAGATATTTGCAACAGTAGAGGTGCCTCTAAATTTTACGTTCTTTCCTTCTGTTGGGCGGTCTCAACATACTGCTGTGCAAGTTTCTTCACCTTCTCACCTTCCTTGATGAGAAATTTTGCATTCTTTTCTTTAGAGTGGTATTTCATAACTTTCTCAGTTGTTTTTCCCACAGCCCATCTGTATTGTTCGACTGTGATCACTCCACTCTTGCACAGTGGCCTGATGTGCTCTTTGATGTAAGCTTCCACCTGTAAAAGTTCATAACTGGTAAGAGAAATGGCAGTTTGCGAACCCTAACCCTGCATTTGGAACAAGTACTTGGGCAGGCAAGAAGCCCAAATCCTTGGTCCAATTATGGCATCAAAGAAGAGTACTTTAATTACGTGTGGAAGATTTTATCTTCCATTACATTTTGTTTTTGCTCATCGCAATAAACCACAAGTCAAAATTATATTTAAAAAAAGGAAGAAAAACCTAAACAAAGTCGTCCGATACCTTTTGTGATATATCATTGATGCCAGAACATCGCTTGCTTGTACCGGTGTTTGATACTTTCTCTTTTCTCGGAACATTTTCACTTGTTTGAGAACAATCCGGTGCATTTTCTCCACCAACTAGATTCTCTGCACAGCTCTCACCCTCTAATTCACTAGCCTTCGCTGTTTGGCTTGATCCGGAGTGTTCAGTTTTCTCCAGAGGGACACCATCAGCCGTTACTTCACTGGGCTTCATTATCAATGGATCATCTGGAAACCTTTTCGTCAATGGTTCTTTATCGGGACCATATAGTTCTTCACATTCTGCAAGAGAAGGCTCTTCTCCTCCGCCATCTGTCAAGGGGTCTTGATTAATGCAATCACCATTCCTAACCGCCACTTCAACATCATTTGTTCTCTCATGATCCTCAATGCCATCAACATATGTATTTGAATTGAGAGTGGCAAAAACCACTTTTATTTTCGACTCTTCTTGTTCTAGCTTAGATGCCTTTATAGCACTAGCACCAATGAAGTCTTCATCTTCCAAATCATACTCAAAGTCACCATATATATCAAGGTCTGTATGGGAATCCATTTCCAATACATTACCAGGTTCGGGATGTTCTCCAATCCTTCCAGAAGGATCATCTTCGTCATCTACATCTTCCATTGGGTGATACGGACTATTTGGTGGGGAATCAGACAAAAGACCTGCATTTTTTAATGCTTCCTCGACCATTGGACCGTCAGAAACATCATTCGTAGCTTGTTCTGATATTTCAGGAGGAACTGCTGAAGTAGGGGAAGGATCTGATTCTGAGGCTTTACTAGGGTTGATGATGGCTAATCTATGTAATAGCTCCTGGGACATTAGATTCACATATACTAACTTGCTACTTGATCTATCAGCAACTTCCTTCTCGATATTAACAGCATCAGCAACAGCAAACTCCGTGTCTGCAGTTCTGCGAATGACGGGCAGATTTGCTTTGCGCAAAAAGTGCTCAATGAGGCGGTAAAGCTGCGCCTGTAGAACGAACGTCATTCAACAATCTAGAACCTAATCAAATTATTCATTTCAGGCTATAGTAACATTTATCAGTTCTTGAGGATAACCCCACAACTTCTACCATTTAGAAAAACTACGCACTGGGTAAGGAGGCGGAACATCAGTTTTGTCAATAAGAAGGGCCGTTCTAAAAAGGGTAAGGAGGCAGAACATCAGCTTTGTAAATAAGAAGGGTCGTTCTAAAGATGCTAAAACAGTTAGGAAGTGAGGATGTTTTGGATAAGAATCATGAACTCCAATTAATAACATTCCCACGTATCGACACATAAATGACTTCTGTTATATTGCTACATTCAGCTCATTCCAATTAAATTACAGGAATTGGTTGAGATAGCAGTGACAGATGTAATGGTTGAGGTGGTGCTTGGGGTGACATTGGGAACTGTATTCGCAGTAAATTGGAGCATGTGGTAGAAGAGTGGTGAGGAGAAAACGTGGCAGAGCTGTTAAGTCAGGATGTGAAGATAGCACACATGCAGTATATGTTACATTCTATATATTGCAAGTTTGAAGAGCTTTGTTCTCCAGTGAAGGTGCCCAAGTTCAATTCATCTTTGGGTTTTTCAACGAGTAGAACAAAAAGGACCTTGTTCTGTTTAATATTTTCAGTAGAAACGCAGTTCTGTTCTGCTCCTGAATTCTATTCTTCCAGATTGGATCTAGAAATCAGAAAAGTACGTGTTCAACATGATAAGCCAATTTGCTGGTCTTGTTAAGAAATGGACAAAGGGCACGACTTACCTGTCTAACTGATATTGGGATTTTATTATGGCGACTGGGAGCCAATACTGGTCTCATATCAATTGGTAATTGAGCCTGTCAAATGATATACACAAAAGAACTAGTAAAAGTTGCAGAAATCAAATGGTACAATTAAGAAATGGTAGAAGGAAAACAAAATCATCACATACCAATAGAGGATAAGCTCCTTTAAGCACCGCGTTGTCTTCCTGTTTTTTGCTTGTGGCACTACTGCCAGTGGCTGCAGTTTTTCTTGCAAGAACCTCTAGGGCCCATTTCCTCTTATCCGTCTTCACATCATTAGATTTACCCATCATGTCCTTCTGGGGATTTACTTTGGAACCACTTAAAGAGGAAGCATGCGGCCCTTCCAGGCGTTTGTTAGGATGTACTTTACTAGAACAAGATTCTCCTTTAACGTTTGTAGCTGCAGTACTTTTATTCCCTTTGTCATCGGAAGACGGAATAGCGACCTGTGGTGAAACCATATTCAATTGCAGAGTTTTTGGATTGTGAGGCCCCAGGGATGAAGTAGATGCTTTTTCCATCGAAGAGTGTCCTTTATTTTCTGTAGGATCAGTAGCATTGAGATCGGAGAGAGGCTTGATATCATTCTTGCGTGGGAAAACAGATGAATCAGCTAAATACAACCTTGAAAGAATGGGATTTGTGGCCTTCACTTCATTTTCCTGCTTAATCTCTGCGCCGTAAGAACCATTTCTTAATAGGTTGAGAACTGACTTCAAAGTCTCAATTTTTTCAGGCCTGCCAGGTTTCAAGCAACGGTGTTTCCAAAATTCGATTTCACAATCGCGGGTCCACGCTCGCTTTCTTCTTCCGCCTATCCCATATATCTTTTTCGTTAGATTCTCACGTACTTTTCCTTTCTGCAACAGTAACTTCTTATCCTTCACAACAAGAGCCGGAGACTTTTTAGCAGGTTCAGTCATGGTTCCAGCCACAACAGCCCTGAATGCATCAAGAAGTTTTGGGTCAAAAAGGTTCTCTCCAAACTCTTTGGAGGATTTGTTACGGACAGCTTCTCTAATTTCTTTTCTTAGCTTCTGTACTAATACGGATGACTCCTTATCCTCAGCAGCTGGTCTCATGATCTTTTTCATCCTCAAACCAGCTGGATTTTCTCTCTCTAGTGATGATTTAGCAGTTTGATTATCCTGTGCATGGCCCTTGACAGGTCTACGATCTGTCCCTTGAACTATACTCATTATAGCAGAAGCAGCATTTTCCTTTACTGAGAAACATTTTTGGGACTTATCCGAAACTGATTCATCAGCTTGGTCTTTTGAATTAATCACTCGATTGTTTCTCTCAGCTCTGACCTTTTTTCTAGAAGCTTTAGACTGAACTTCAGCTTTGGTTTCCTCGTCTTCAGCAACTGTGGGAATATCATAACTGAAAGAGCGACGAGAAAAATAAGAGGGGAAAAAAACAAGAACATTACATAAGTCCACATCCATTTTTAAGGCCAATAACAAACATTATCGAATGGAAGCTGGTAAGAATTTCCTTAATCAACAATATAGTCTATGACAATGAGGCAATGGACAGTCTACATTTACGTAGGCTACAAACTCTGAGAATTTTGAAGCTCCAAGCAACTGATCCCTATCTCTCCTTTAATTCTTTTGTTTCCCTTTTGTGTTCTTTTTTGTGATAACTATGACAGCAAAAGCTTCTTGGACAATCTAAAGCATGCATTTTTTCGGTTGATGAGAATAAAACATGTGTTAAGCAACAGCTGAATATAAGCAAAGTAAGCCAGACATAGTGGTTGATGGTGAAAACGGTGTACAGCATAATTTTGTGTATCCATTGGCGAAATCTATATGATAGTGGAGAAAAAGGCAATTGGGCAAACATTGACCTGTACTCTCTTTTCTTTCTCTTTGCACCAGTAGTTTCAAGATCAGTATCCTTCATAGCAGGCACACAACGGCCACCTGAAATCACATGCACATAAAGGCAATAAGCATAGGATTTTTAAATGAACATACCAAATAACTACATATCTAGCTACTATTTGAGTGCCCAAAAGTCCCTAGACAAAAGGAATAAATGTCACAAACCACTTCATTCACACCTGGCAACAAATACTCTTCTGAAAAACCTTTCTGCTGCATGTCTCCAGCTGCTTGATCTCCACCTACATTATTTTTCATAAAGTCAAATGGAAACAAAATAAGAAGTGATTGCCCCACTAAAATATGTGTGTCTGTGACTGAATGAGGAATAGGTAGAACTTCTAGATCTGTAAACATACCAGAAAAAGAAAAGCCCATCGACAAACCAAGATCAAGACCTAGATGGGATCCAGATGGTTCATTAGCAGAGTAACACGCATTTAAGTTCTTCGTTGGAGAAATAACAAAACCGTCAACGCCACTTGGTTCTTTCATCAGTTTATCAGCAGAAGACATCTTCAACCCACTTTGCCCCGATGAACAATATGGCAAACTGAAGGCTGTATCTTGAGATAAGCCTAGTTCCAACTCCTCTGACTTCAAAAATGGTCGAGTTGTAGGGCTTTCAGTTGATTGTATTTCAAACCTCTCAACTTTCAGGTCTTTGTCAACTTCTAAGGTTGATGGCAGTTTTTTACTAGGTCCGTTTGTCATTTGATTTTCATCAACCATTGAGACAACAACAGCTGTCTCGCCAGCATCAGCAACTGATACAGAGACCTTTCTAGAAAAAGCAGCATCAATGAAACCATCACTTTTGTCATTCTCTAGACAAAAGTGGTTGCTAGGCCTCATCACTGGAATCACATTAGTTGTTCGGGGATTCTCATTTGCCACGCACCTACATCATTGACAAACAAGATAGCAAAAGAGGCCCAAGATGGAAGCTTGTACCAACCAAAAACTGCAATACTAATCTTAGCTGCCCGAAACATGGATGGAGGAGTAAAAGAGGAAAAATAAATTCGGTCCCCACTTGATGAGTCAATTTTACTCGCTGGATGAAACTAAAACATGGGAACTTCCCTTTCCCCTTCTGATACATCAGATGTTTGGAACTCTGGCAACAATCTGATTGGATTGTCTGTCAGAAATTACAAGCACAAGATGTAAATCCCCCTTGTGGAAGCTGTATGAAGAAACCATTTTGCAGAAAGGGGAGCACAAGTTGTAAACTAATCCAAACATTTGTCCAAGCAGAAAAAGAAGCCAAAATATTTTTCTTGAAAAGTCTTGGGTGAAAAAGGTAATGCACTACAAGATACAAGCCAACAAATAATGCAAAATTGCACCCAGCATATGAACCTAGCCTGAGATCTATTTCCTCTGGAAACTGCTCAAAAATTTGAGACAAGTATAAATAAAAACACCTGTCAAATTACCTTGGGCATAGCCATGAATTCTCACATGTCCCTTCAGTATCAAATCCCACACAAAAAGCATGATACCTGATTCCATTTAAATCAACAAATTAGTGCAGACCACCATCAAAACTTTGAATGAAATATGGCAGAAGATGAAATCATAAAACGTATAACTAATGAAAGATAACAACCCCAAATTGAAAGACATTTCCCATTCAAAGGCAAAACAAACAATAACGAAGAGAATCAAAGGAAAAAGAATGAGTACATGCATAAGAGTTGTATAAACAAAGGTTTTGAATCCCGTTCCATAATTGGCATAGAACTACAAACAAGAACCTCAAATTCTGTCCCGGTCTCAACACCAGGAATTTCCGGTCAGTACAGGCCATTCCAGCAAATACCGGCCAAGATGCTGGTACCGAGGATTTCATCCGAGATTTTGCAGAGTGACCTCCAATCGGTTTCAGAAGTCAGGTTGGTGTCTTGGTCGTCGAAAATGGCGAAGTCGTCGACGGAGATTGTAGCGGGGCGTTGATCTGGGCTTGGGTTAGCGAGGTGGAGAGGAGGAGGAGAAGGGCGGTGAGGAGGAGAGAGAGTGGTGGTGAAAGTGCCATGGATGAGAAGAGGGGAGAGAGTGATGGGTTTTAGAGAGAGGGGGGAGACAGGGAGTCACACGCAGGTTTAGGCAGATGATGAATGAAGAAGTGTGTTGAATTGGGTTACCGCTGTCCCCGAATTGTCTGCCTCAATTAAAGCTGCCTCAGAAAAGTCGGCTTACAGTTATTTATTAGGTGAACCGACTCATGTGAAAAAAACTGGTGTACATTCGAATTCTTTTGAAGAACATTGCGTATGTTTTACAGAACGGTACCCGGTACCGGCCGGGACTGGTACCATACCGTACGGCCGTACCAATAGGAAAACCAGTACCCAAGCCGGTACGAGATTCGGAACCTTGGAATGAAGGTTGTCTCAAGTTGACTTTTATCCACTATGAAATAACAAGTGTTTTAAAGCATCCAACTCAAAACCAATTGGCAATGAGTGGAGAGGCCACCCAGGCTCATATACTATTTTGGAGGTGATAATTCATCATTGTGGGACAAATTCCAAGTTCCAACACTCCCCCGCACGTGCGAGTCAAGACTCTCACGTGGAGAGGTCAACAAAGGATCCGGAACATACGGATCAAAACGGAACAAAGTGCAACTATGGCACAAACAAAGGGGAAAAGCCTCCGAAAACCTAGCTCTGATACCATGTTAAAGCATCCAACTCAACCAATTGGCAATGAGTGGAGAGGCTGCCCAGCTCATATAGTAGTTTTCAAGGTGATAATTAACTGATGTGGGACAAATTCCAACAAAGTGGATGCAATTTATGACAAGATATTGAATCCCGTTCTGTACCGGCCGGTAAGTACCGGATAGGCATAAAAACGGTACTAAACACCTAAAATTCCATCCTGGTCTAAATATCGGGCCTTACCGGTCGGTACCGGCTATTCCGGTACAGCTCGGCCAAGATGACGATAATGATAATTACGGCCGGCACCTTTTAATGCAATGACTGACTGGGTTTCTCCGAACGCAGATCGGAACCTTAGAGGGAAAATGCAGATCGGAATCTTAAAGGGAAAGAGACGATCAGAATCTTAGAGGGAAAACGCAGATGGTAATCTAAAAGGGAGAGAGAGATAGAGGGAGTGAGAGAAGAAGCCATACCTGCGCTTATGACATGAGAGAGAGAGAGAGAGATCTACTGGGCAAAGCTCAGCAGCAGCAGCCAGCACGGCAGTTTGACGCAGAGAAGAGGAAAGCGAACTTAGGTAGAAAAAGGTTACATTTGTACTTTATATGACGAGAACCCTTAAAGGTTTGTTATACATTTATACTATATTTATAATACATTTACCCCTTGTAGTCTTCCTTTCTTGTATTTTAAGTCCCTGAAGTATTGAGGATAAGTTAGTGTATTACAAGAGCATAACATTTTATCCTATATTCGATTTATATTTATGTGTTGTGTGGGAAAACTGGTACCCAAGCCGGTACGGGATTCAGAACCTTGGTATAAACAACTAAACTTCAATATGTATATATGTGTGTGAGCATAAGAGTGAAAAAATATGGACATGTCTTGACATGGAACTCATCAGTAATGTAAGTCCCTTACTGGCATGAATTTGATTATAAATGCCAGATTTCAAAGTCATACAAACTACACTGCATTTATTAGATTTGCATAATGCTTCTAAAGATAGAACTCCGTCAGAGAAATAACTAGAAGCCACCTTAATGATGTCAAGAGCTTCATTTAGAGTTTCCCGATACCCAATGCAAATTTAGTGCCTGCTCCTTTACATACGAATTATGTAGATCCATGTTTCAACCAGTGAAATATGGAACTTTAAAATTAGCTCCCCCCCAATGATTGGGAAACCTAAGGATCGCACAATTTCAAAGGCTGAACAAAAAACAAGTAGATCCTAAAAAGAGACTGGTTGAAGAGATTCATATCGAATTTACTATACTGTCCTCATGGCATAACATAGTGTAAGAACACATTTAGGCTCCGTTTGGTTCCCGTAAAATATTTTTTCAAAAAGCCTTTTACATAATTATATAGTGTTCGTTGTTGAAAATCCAGGAAAATGAATTTTTTGGCAAATCTTTCACACCTTTGGCCATAAAACGATTTACCCTCGGAAAATCCATAAGTTACTTTCCAATGTATACCCATTTGTGTTCCCATTCCACAACCACCTCTGTAGGGACTAGATGTGTGACAAATAATTCTCTCTCATTTCCCCATTGTCACGTGAATACATATGCAAAATAGGATTCTCTCTCTCTCTCTCTCTCTCTCAACCTTAGTTGCAGGATCCTTCTAAAATGAGTGCGCTCCCAAGATGGGAGCTCGAATCGGCGCTCCCAAGACGGGAGCTCGAATCGGCGCTCCCAAGATGGGAGCTTGAAGGGAGCTCACTCCCCTCGAGATGAAGCTCGCTCCTAACTAGGATGGGAGCTTATCGGACCATTACGTGCAATCATTCTAATACTTTTAACAGGGTGGAAATAAGAATATGAAAACCATATGAGTCAAGAAGTTTTGCAAATTAAAAATATCTAACTTCCAAAAATTTCCCCCTTTAAGATAGGGAAAATTCTCAATAAGTATCTCTTTTCCTCCGATGGTTAAGTATTTAAAGATATTTTATATACAAATTTAAATATGATCCATATACGATCCTTAAGCGCTCCCAACCTTAGGAACTTCTAGGTGACTCCGCTCCCCCGCACCCGCTCCTGTCCCTGCATCTGTTCCCGCTTTGTGCAACTAAGCTCTCAACTGCAAGACTCTCTCTCCCCACGTGGACTCCAGCAAATTTCCTTCACCTCTCTCCTAGACTTTCTCCACACATCAAATACTTTCACTTTAGTACTCCAATGGGGGAATTAGATAAGCTAATGGTTTGTAAAGTAAAATTGGAATTCAACCAAACACCCAAAAATACTTGTAAAAGAATTTGTTCATCTCATGTAAAATGTTTTACATGGAAAATATCAGTTGTAAAATGTTTAATAATTTTAACATCCAACCAAACACAGCCTTAAAGATAAAGTCGAAGCATAATCATGTCTACACCATGGAGACTTATTTTTCCACCATAACTGGATACGGTTTATGAAAAATCAGAAAATTGTTTTCACCAAGTCGTAAATTAAGGCTGCCAGTCATCACACACATTTGCAAAACTGCCAACATGATTCGCTTAGATATCGCATTCATGAGTTTCCCATCTCTATGAACTTCCCAATCTTTTTTTCTTGGGGTACGTCAAAAATCTATGAACTTCCCAATCAATACTTTGGAAGCAACGTCATTTCTTTTAGAGCAATAAATAGTTGCTAAGGTCCCACTATTATAGATAGATATGTTTTAAATGTAAGAAAAAGCTATCCAAGGCTTGTTTAAACAAAACCCCTCCCTACGAGAACTGTATAGAACACCACTGAATTACTGAAACCCTAAACCCGGTACTGGTAAATGCTTCTCTCAGCCCCTTGCAGCATCACCTCTCTACTATATGAATTATTGAATTCCATAATGTGACAATTGCAGTTGAATGCGACACTGGTGGATAGTTTTCTACATATTTATCAATTCAGTTGATATAGCATCATCATGAATAGCTATGAATCCATATGCTTTGACAGGTTAAGCATACCATGTATCACACGAGTCACAAGCAATGGACGTATCAAGATTGGAATCTTCATCAATAGTTACTGAGCCACTTCGGATTTTGCAGCCATCTCCATCCAAACAGATAACTGCCTACAACATGTTACAGTGTATAAGAACAGCGCGCTCACTGCACAAAAATTGCAAATGTAGACAGATAAAAACAGCTATGTTTTAAATTAAGATTCCTTCTTCGAGAATGACTAGCGCAAAAAGATTTAGAGATCCCACCCTTTAGTTTTCAACATGTAAGTACGGAAGTGATGCATTCTGACCACTGATATCTAACATTCTCTTCACACCATAATCTCTTCAACCAGTGAAGAGTAAGACAAATACCATGTGCACTACGTACATCTTAGGTTCAGCCTATAAATTGTGAATGAAGAATCAAAGAAAGTCATGAACATATGCCTAATTCTTTAAACATCTGGGTATACCACCTAATACGAAATTCTGCTGCCAATTTCAACCTAATCAGCCAGTTTCCTAAGCTTGAGATGATGAACTACAAACGAGACAATTGTAATCTCAGGAGAGAGATGTCAATACCTTTAAAAAATAAGAAGAAACCGCGAATGCACATTTATGACTTGTGTGACCATTTTCCCTTTGTATTGGGGGGAGAATATGTGTGTGTGCTTCACTAAGCTAGCTCGATAATAACAAGAGTTGGTTCTGCAATTACCCTATAAAGACAAATCTTAGTAGAATATTTACATTTTCATCAATGTAATATGAGGGGAAAGAAAGGGTATTGGTTTTCCCTTCAATGCACCAATCATCTTCTCTGCATAGAAACAAAGAAAAGATCACATAAGTAGCTGCCAAAGCCTAAGCATAGTGGAAACTGCAGTGAATTAGTTGCAAAAATACTTCATAATATATTACATGTACACAATCTAAAAGTAACATGAGCGCAATTCATGCGATTGATGCACCATGTAGTGTTCCAAGGGTCTTTGACATCTTTTAAACCAACATTATCCTAAATTATGCTTCTTTGATTCTTTCATTTTCTTCCTAAAACTCTATCATAACATTTATAGAGAGCCTATTATGCATGAAGAACCATGGATACAATTTATATTAATCCCTCTCCCCCTTGCCACAGTAATATCACATTAACAAAACGAAAGAGGGGATCAAACTTCCTCATTTATGAATATCAAACATAAGCTACAACGATTTAGCATCTTTCTTTTGGTGAATGGCATTCCTGCCTCCATTTTGACATGCAAGTTCAAACACGTGATAAGAACAAGACATGCGTAAAACCCAATCTGTATGCATATCGTATCGTTAAAGTATCCGTGGCTTCAAATTGGGCCGAGTAGAAGCAACACAAAAAAAAAATGAGTACCTGGAGGACGACTCCTCATCAGCTTTGTTGCTGCCAATGGTATCATACACCTTCATTATCAAATAAAATTTGTTAGCTGAATGCAGTATCATTATCGGGAACATCACTGGAGCATCATCAAACTACTGTTGCAAGAGACCTTCAAGGATCAATTGGACAAGTGGATGATGCCAAAGAAGAAATCATCAAACGAACAAAAATCTCCAACAATTTAATACTCACTGGAACACATGTAATTAACTGAAATTCGCTCTGGCAAAGCGGGCAAAGGTTTGTGATGGTAGCCCAGTTGTCAATGCATGTGAAACAGAACCTGAATTCAAATGATAAACCCAAGTGATCACCTCCATTTGGATTTTCACTAAAAACTCGAGACACGTTAACATGCTTGCAGTTTATCCAAACATACTCCAATAACATGAGGCAGAGTTATCATTAAGTTCTTTTTTTTTTAACAGATATCAATAAGAAGTTTATGACCACCTACATTGGAAAATGGAAATAAACAAAATAAATGAAAGTGGTTTATAGGAAGAGAGTAGCACCAACCATTCCACCTTCTGATGCCTTTAAAAGCAACCTATTACTATGCATCACTCTAAAAGCAGTTCAAGGCCACACTTTCTTGAAGAATAAAGAAGTATACCAGTGTTGGCAGCAATCCAGCACCCCCCTATCGATGACAACATCCATGCATATCCCGCATCTCTCACCGTCCAAAGTAATATAATCCTGCAATCACATAAAATACGCACAAAACAAGCACCCGTTACATAAAGAAAACTTAGCCTTTTTCTTTTTAATTTAAAAACAAAACTTGTACTTAGTACCGTAATCCCCCGAAACATCAGTGGCAAAAGTTCAAATGTTTTAAGCTAATAACACCATACCAAGATTTGAAGAAAACATAGCTTTTCGAGTTCATTAATTCAGTCCTACCACCATTTGGTACCTCAGTCGTACAGAGAATATTACAGTTTTAGCTTCTTAATTATCAATAGGAAAACACAGTTTTGCTACTTCATTACACCAAATCGTCCTTTTTTCTCTTATAGGTTGACATTTTTAAACTTCAAACACTCCCTCAACCCTTTATGATTTTGGGTTCTACATGAAACGTAAAAAGCAAATGTTAGATAAATAGCTTGAAGAACACAATTGAGTAAAAAAAGCAAGAAATGACAATCAGAAACCCACAACATTGTTCTGATCAAAGCTGAAAGCACCGTCATCTGATAAACCCTCCGTAATCAATTCCACTTCCATTGCATTTACTCTGAAATCCAAAACAATCGCATCACGGAAAACGACGATCAACTAATAGAACAACATAACAACTAATTTCTGGAAAACAAGTACAGTAGGATCGAACAGAATTGTAATGATTCTCAGTGCTGATAAATACCTAGGGTTCCAAAAATCAAAACTTGATTGCGAATATTAGCTGCAATACCACGCGTATAGATTAGTTGGGGTACTGTTCAATCGAAGACGATGTTTAGGCGGCATGGGAGAGGCGAAAGGATCTCAACTGTAGGAAAATCGCGGGGCAGCGTTTGGTTGCGGTCCTTGGGGACCTGCTGTTGTTGCGGTTTGAAGATGGAATTAATTTATTCTTAAAGATAATGATTTGTTCTTGTAGTATTTTATTTTATTTTACTAACTTTTTGTTTAGACTATTTTAAATGTTTTGGAATTTGTAAAAATGAAAGAATTCGATATACCAAAGTTTAAGGGCTTAGATCAATTAGGCTTTTAATTGACCATTGATTAAAAGCTTGACCATTGATTAAAAGCCTAACGCCCTGTTTGTTAAAAGGATATGTATATGAGGGGGGAAGAGGGATATAATAAGAGGGGGATATAGAGGTGTATATAGTTGGAGGGGTATTATTTTAGAAGGGGAGATAAAAAATTACTTTGTTTGTTTTGTTGTTGTAGAAGTGGGATATGAGGGGTTGGATAATGTAAAATACCGTTTTTGTCCCAAATTAAAAAGTCAAAAAGTAAAAAAAATGGTGGGCCATTCATGTCTCCCTCTCTCAGCATTACTCCCTCTCTCCTGCGTTCTATGACAAATGGCAGTGGTGGGCCAACCTTGCCTAACTCTCTCTCTCTCTGCGCATAAGGAAAGGTGTGTGGGCCCAGGGGGTGTGTTGGTAAATTGGTACCCGGATATACATTAGACAGGGGGGAAGGTGTCTAAATATATGGACTCTGCAAAGGGATATACATATCCCGGGAGAATTTTATCCGGGACACAAAAAGAAAACAAACAATGGATATAGCCTACCCGGATATCTATATCCGGGTGAAAACTATATCCCCCTTCTATATGATCCTGCCAAACAGGCCGTAATTGATCTAAGCCCTTAAAGGCTGACATGAAAATCAATCTCAATCATCCATTGAATCCAAGGGCTGAAAATATAAGGGATTCAAAAAACTGAGCCCTTTTAAGGGCTGACTAGTGAATGACACGTGCCTGAAGGCACTCACCGAACAAAATCTGATCATGAATAATTACATGTACTAAAGGCACTTCTTGCGTAAATAATCACACTGTACAACCTTATCATATAGCCTTTCCCCATACCCAACCAATAAAACTAGCCTCCTTTCAAGAGGTCTCAAGACAACAAACGCAACAGCTAATAAAAACACATTTAATGAACCAAAAAACTACCGTGAACAAACATAGCATTGTTCACGGATATACATCACGGGTATAGCAACTTTTTTGTTTAAGAATGATACCAACCTTAATACGACCAAATTGAACTATAATCTGACCCATAAAATTTAAACTACTACCACTTTGCAATCCTAGGATCCAAATTCAAACGTGACACTAAACACTTTAAATAAAAGTCAAGCCCATACAAAAATGTAACAAAAAAGGGGGTGCTCTACATTAGTTGTATTCAGCAAAAGGATCATTGGTCCAATACTTTGTCTTCATCACTCTTTCAACCGTCCTAAATCTCGTCCATTCGTCCCATCACCATCGGTGTACGATCATAACCTTTATAGATGTATGTGTAGATATATTTAACATATTTCAGTCCAGCATGTTCTTTCACGTTGATATGAATATCGGATAGTCTAAAAAAGTATGCACTGTATAGCACTACATCCCTATTAGCAATTGGTTGACGAAATCTCTGAGTGTACACCTGATGAGTATTACACATGAGACGAAAAAAATTATGATCAAACCCTTTAAACAGTTTTTAAAGGAGACTGTGTGTATCATTAGAGAACTTAAAGATCTATATATAACAAAGTCAAAAAAATTCTCTACATGCTTAGTATCAAAACCGACCTGCAAAATAATTTCTAAAAACTTAAAGAGTATCATACTACTTGAAATGCAGTTTTCTTTTCCCTACAATTTGCTTTACCTGAAGAGATTTAGTAAATAACATTATTTGGGAAAATATTCCCTGACAACACTGATAGGCTTACCTCGTGGATACAAATTCGATTAAGTTTTTGCTCATCACTGATCACCACAATTACATTTATTTCTCCAAAAAACTTAACCTTTATACCAAAAATAAGAAAATTGAAAGAATGAGAATAACAATCAATAAATAAATATGTATTAAGCATAGAAATTGAGTACGTTGATCTTACAGTTTTCTCCAAGTCACCATCGAGCTGCATAAGAAAATGTAGAATGAAATTAATTGCACATGAAATAAAAAATTTGATAACCTATTATCAAGCTATAAATGAAATGGATTAACTCACTGAGCCATAAATGGTTAGATTGTCCATGATCAAAAGTTTGAAGCAATTACTTGAAACGTATCAACATTAAAATATTATTGTGGGAATAACAAAAAAAAAAATTGCCGATAAAAAAAATACAATATAACCTCGGAAAAAAGTGGAAAAGCTTCTATTGATTGAATTGTTTTCCAGAGAAGATAGAATTAGGCGATTGGGTTCCCATGTCAAGAGGAGTGGAAATTTTTGTTCCCAAATCCGTGATCATGAGAAAGGAGAGGGGGAGAGAGAGAGTATCAAAATAATTAGACAACGTTTTTGGGTTCCCAAATATGGCTAAACATTTAAGCGGGAAAAATCTGAGCCCAAAAATGCATCTTGACCGTCTATTAAAAGCTTAATCGATCTGAGCCTTTGAGGGCTAGCGTGAAAATCAATCTCCACCATCCATTGAATCCAATGGCTGAAAATATAAGGGATTCAAAAAACTGAGCCCTTTTATAATATAGATGTGGAAATTAGAATAAACAAGAATTCATACCTTTTAGAGAATGTAAAGTTCATAATATTTCAACATGCATATATACACACACACATACATGGGGGATCGCGTTCAGGATCCCAGATTTGATCCTCCGTCCACGCCTCACTTTTTCCGATCAAATTTTCATGATCCGAACCGTCAAATGTGTTTAAAAAGTGTCTTTAAGGGTCCACGCGAGAAATCATTTTAAAAAAAAAACAAGAAGGGCTTATGCGGTTTTACGAAAAAATGATTGAATGAAGCCCTTCCCGGTCATTAATTTTGATTATTTCTTGCTTGGCCGTTAAAAATATGTCTTAAACACATTGGACGGTTCAGATCATGAAAAATTGATCGGAAAAGGTGTGTCCCAGACGAAAGGATCCGAGATGAGTTCCGGACTGTATATATAAGAAAAATGATGTTCAAACTTTTCTCTCATTGACTTGATTTTTCCAATGAGACTTTGACTATAGCTAGCCCTCCTTCTTCTTGCTCTACAAAACAAGGGACCACGTTAGTGCCTGACTAGTCGAAGTCTAAAAAGCAATCCGATAGCTAAGTCAGTCCTTGAATTGTAAGGGAATTGAAGAGCTTTGAGGAGGAAGAAATGACATACCTGTTAGGGTTTATCACTGTAGTATTTCTAGTAGTGCCTTCGGGTTGAGAAGTAAGATCTCGCATGCCATCCTCGTGACGAAGAGACGGCGCCGATATCCTCTACCCAACAATTAGCACTTGGCCACCACCTCCTAACCGAACGCCGCGCATGATGGTCAACAAGCACCCTGTAATGGTTGGGTTTATCTCGGGGATGCGTGTCTAATGAAATGAGACGCCACATGGCTAGAAATACTACAGATGGTCCCGATCTCGGCGTACGATGCACATCAGAGCCATGTGTCACGATAAGACTCATGTAACATGTCTGCCCCGCACGATTTCTGAATGTTATATTGCAGTGAGTCTATACAGCCCAACCACATGCTGATCGAATATTGGCACTCATACGCCGAGATGAATATCCTTACTCCTTTACTTTGGTTCATCTCCTACTCTTCGATCATGATCTAAATTTGAGGCTTGGCCCAGTAGGGAGGATGCGGGTTAGGTGGCAACATGGAACATTCTGGAATACAGGCTATGAGCAACGATTGGGCCTACTCATGCTCATGTATTTAGATTGGGTTGAATTGTATTGGGTTTAATTATTCCGGCCCACTTATTCCGGCCCACTACACAAGGAATCCACTCATTTGCATAAAGTAAACTTAACTCATGATTATGTCGGGGATAGAAACTTAGTTCTTAATTTACTATGAAAAATGCTAAAATCAGCCCATTGGACTGTCTTTAATGTTTACATAGTGTGTTGAAAATTGTGAAAAGAGTGGGAAAATATATTTAAAAGTACACTGGATTATGTATTTTTTGGTCTTCTTCTTTGTTTATTATTAGTCTACTATAGGGGCGGATCCAGAAATCCAACCCAGTGGGGGCATTTTATTAATTGTAATTGTGCAATTTTTTTCCTAGTCAACGATTTTGTTAGGAACAAAAAATCGTGTAAGACAAGAAATTATTGAAAGTTAGGGACCATTGTAAAAAATCTCTAAAATTAAAAAATATCTAAGTTAAACAATTTTCTCATCATTTTGTATAATTTTCTTAAAAAGAAGGGCGAAAATTAAAATTTAGGAAAAAAAATGTTAGGGGAATTATTATTACCATTATAGGTTCAAAATATATAATAAAACTACCAAGTTGTTGTACAATGAATGTTGTTGGTCTAGTGGCAAGAGGGAAGACATTGGTTTTGGAACCAAAGGTCAAGGTTCAAACCTCAACAATTACTCTTATTTGATAATCTTTCAAATTTGGTGGCTTAAAAAAGAATAGATATGAGCCAAACCAGCAACCTCACTCCGACACAAATGGAGTAGTAAAGGCAGTTTTATATCTATCATTGGAATGTAGTTGGATTTGCCAAAATCCACTTTTTAAATCAAATTTTGAAAATATTACTGCTTCACTTAGTCTATTAATTAAATCTTTCTTATTAGGAATTGGGTATCTCATCCATTCTAATACTGTATTTAATGGTTTGTAATTAATTACTAATCGTGGAACTCCTCTTTCAATTTCTGCACTTTTATTAACATAAAAGGCAGGACATGACCAAGGTGATTTACTTTTCCGAATAATGTTATTATCCAGTAAATTATTGATTTCCTTTTTACAAGTTTCCATAACTTCAGGATTCATTTGAATAGGTCTAGATTTTGTAGGTATTTGTTGTTCGCTAAATCCTTTTATATAAGGTAAAGTTACAATGTGTTTTTTCCTATACCAAAATGCACTGGGAAGATTAGAACAAACTTCCCTCTCTAACCTATTTTTGAAATTTTCTATCTTTTGATTTAGAAATTTATCAGTGAGTTGTTCTTCAATTCTTTTATATCTAATTTCATCTTTTAGGAATTTTAGATGTTTACTTTTTTGATTTATCCTACAAATAGATTGGGATTCAGAACAATCTTTTAATTGTTTTAATTCTCTACGTTCAGGTTTTGTTAGAAATTTAAAGGTTACTTGTTGACCTAAAGGTTTAGTAGTGATTCCTTCACTGTTGGTTGTGAATGGGTAAAGTAAGCAAATAAAAGGTACACCTAAAATTACTGTATTAGTTAGATTTTGGACTAAGACAAATGAAGTTTCAAAACAAACTTTATTTTGGCAAACATGAACTTTCGGTAATTTATATTTGATACACATTTTACTACCATTTGCAAAGCTTAACTGTTCAGTTGTCTTGTGATAATACTTTGTAGGTATGAGACCTTCTTGGATACAATTTAAATCTGCTCCAGTGTCAATGAGAGCAGTGACTTTAATTTCATAATCATTTATTACTAGTTTTACTTTAGCATGCCATTTTTGGATGAGATCCATTTTACTTATTATATTTATCTTATTATTTCCTAGACCATTATCTTGGTGATTGTTACTTTCTGAGTAGTTCTGACTATTTGTTTCCAAGGATTCATCAGAAGATTGATTATTTTTCTCTATTTCTGCATCAAATTCTCCAAGGTTTTTATTTAACTTTTGTGCTATTATCTGAGTACTTAATTTTATATCATTATTTTTTAATTCAATAATATCCTGTTTGATAATGTTCACTTCTTGTTGTAGGTCTTGTAGGGTAACTTCCTTTGGTTTTTTTATTAAATTTAGCTATTGTAGTATTGAGATTTGCTATTGGTTTAGTATATTGGGATTTTTGACTTTTTTGTATCAGAAGTTGTTTGAATTTTTTAACATATTGCTGTTTTAACTCGGGATCGTCTATTTTACTAATTAAATCAATAAAAAATTCTTCTTCTTGTGTATCTTTATTAAGAACATTTATATTTTTATTTTGCCAATAGTCATTAATACAATCTATTGTGATTTTGTTGGGATTATTTCTAAAATTACCTTTATTTTTAGTACGTATTTTAGAGATTACTGCGTCAATTTTCTCAATATTTTGATCTTGATTTTTTATTGTGCTATCTGGTTTTTTCCATTTAATTTGTATACTAGTGTTAACTTTTTGATAATAATTTTCTAGATAATCAAAAAATTGAACTTCTGTTCTTATATCTTTCATGAATTGTTTTCAATTTTTTACTATTTCAGATGTTTGACTAGGATTATATTTACTACGAAATTCTTTTCTTTTTACTGCGTTATTTCTTGATTTAAATTCTCGAAACAATTTTTCTACATCTATAGTAAAATCTCTATGTATAGTCAGTAAACTTTTATCTATAGGATGAGGGGCTATTTCTTCAAAATCAGTTTGGGTTGGTGATCCTTGGGATGTTTCTTCATCCTCAAATTTTGACTGTGTTGAGTAACATGGTTTACTAACCTGTGAAGTTGTTTCAATTCCTTTTAACCTAACTTTTGGATCTAGCAAATTCCTATCTTGCCTAGGTATACTGGTTGAACTTTCTGACCTACTAAGTTCTCTAATTTTAAGGGGAGTGTTAACTCGTTGTTGATCAAAACTAATTCTAACTGTGCCATCTAAGTATTGTTGGATATAATCTAAATCTACCGTATCATTTTGTATTCTTTGTGGAAAACTTTCATTTTCACTAAGCCAACTGGCTGGTAACTGGATATCATTCCATTGAATTATTTTTGGTACTTGGACATTAGCATCAGCAGTGCTACTTTGTATAAGTACAGTTTTATCTTTTGGACTTTTTACTAAGGCATGAATATTTAAATTAGTTTTCATACACTTGTAATAAACACGATAAACTAAAGCAATTGAGTGACTTCCTTCGAGCATATTGGTAATTGCTTCAGCAGTTTGAATATTTAAAGTTAATGTTTTTAAAATATTTTTATCTTTTAAGCTAAGTGGTAAATCAGGAAAACAATTAAAATATACTGGACCATTGTGTAGACTAGATTCCATTAAGCATAACAAACTATCACTGTATACTGTGAATCTACTGTCTCTTAAAGCTAACAAGATTGAGGAATTAAGTCCTCTTCGTGTTAGGGGTTTAACTGCAACTTGTACTAAGCCTACATGAATAAAATTTTAACCTCTTTCTAGATGTTTTTTAACTGATTCTTTACTTAAAAGAGCACATCTCTCTTGTTGTTTTGTAATTACATAAACTTGTTCTACAGTTTTTGCTACTTGATCAGTCTTAAAAGTATCTTCTAAAAAACTAGTTTTATAAATTTCTTTTACTGGGAATTTTGGTATATTCCAATTTCCTAAGTCCGTAGTACAATCTTGATATTCATGTTCTTCTTCGTTTACTATGTCTGGTATGGACGACATCGAAGCCATTGAGCTAGTTGAAGAGCTGCACCTAAATAATCTATTCATTATCTTTTTCACTTAAAAATTTCTCTTAATATTTTTTCCTGGAGTTATCTTTTTTGAGACCTAGCCTGTATACACTCATACCCAATTGGTGACCCTATCCTCACGACTGCCTCACTCTTAGGACTTACACATCTAACAGGGCTTCAAGCTTGGGTGGCCAGAGACAGGATGCTCAAACGCAGATAAACAAGGACAAAATATTAATTGAATTTTCTAAGTTTCAAAAATAATTTACAGATTAAATTGGTTCTAACTCAACAATTACCTACTTGGCTCTGATACCATTTGGGGGGCGGAAGCACAGACACAGTAGAAGAGCATGCTAGAGCAGACAGACAAATTGAACAAAGGAATGAAGTTTACGTAACGAAAGTCTAAAAGTAAAAGAACGAAAGCGATGTGAATAGTAATGAATAGTAGCGTGAATAGTGACTTGAAAGTGACGTGAATAGTGTCAAATAGTGCTAAATAGTACTCAAATAGTGCTAAATAGTACTCAAATAGTGCTAAATAGTACTGAATAGTACTTGTGAATAGTAAAACGCACGTGAATAGTGCTGAAAATTGACAAGTAAATGAAAATAGATTCTTACTGGAAATTCGGTGACTTGAATTGATGACTTGATTCAGAACTTCAAATGGAATACACGATTACAAGTGGTGGAATGAAATGACTATGCTCAAAGGAGCTATCAGTGGAAGTGAGAGAATTGAGAAAGTGAAACACAGACTCAAACTAACTCTGCTGAACTACAAACTAAAAGGATCTTTTTATAACCAAAGGTCCTGAGACTACAATTATTTTACAAGTGCGGGATGACTCAGCCATGTGGGCTATCATTATTTTACTTTTGACTAAAGGGGTAACTTTTTCTCCATCTTTCGGTTGAGACTTGACAGAAAGTAGATGCTGTCTTCACTTTCGGTGGAGAGATGACTGGGTAGTCACTAAAAGCAGATGCTCCTTGACTGAAAGCCAAAACTGCTTTCGGTGATTTCTCATAATTTTCTTCTGACTTGATGATGATTTCTCGTAACTTTTAGAAACTCAGTAACTTTTCTTACTTGATGATGACTTTTCTGACTTGTTGTAACCAGTAAAACTCATTATGCAAATTTCTAAGCATATGGGTCCTGAGCATCTTGGAACAGTGAACTGTATGGGTCTACTTGGGAAGTTGCTGTGGCAGATTCTTCTGAGGACCCATCATCTTCTGCTTGACTTGCTTGAGCTAAAAGTTACTGAGCTAATTTTAATAACTTAGAGCTGCTTGGCTTTGATTTTCCTTTTGCTTTTGAAAGGCCAGAGGAACTGGCAGCTGGGCTTCCAAGCCTGATTGTAGAGACAGAGGCTTGACTTTGTTGAACTGGAATATTGACTGGAGTTGGAACTTTGACTGGAAATTCTTTCTTGACTTGATCAATAACTCTTTGTTGGGTGAACTTATCCCACCATTTAACTAAGAACTGGTGGGTGACTGTGTTTTCAGAGATATTGTATCTCCACTTGAAAATCCAAGGTACTTTATACTTAGCCATGAATAAAAGGAGTGGGGGAAATTGGCTAGTATGACTGTCTACTTTATTTAGAGAGGAAAAATACGTGACTTGGTCCATAAGATCATTAGGTATTATTTCTGGGATGACACCATAATGGGACCACCATCGGAGGAACCATGTTGGGAAAACTGACTTGAATTTTTGGTCAAATTGAAAGAACCAAGAATGATTATTGGTTTCATTTTCATGAAGTATAACTTTGGACCATGCTTCAATGTAATCATAATAATTGTATGGGATAGAATAACCAGGGAGATTCCTAAGATTTGAAGGGTGTCCCCATTCTTCCATAGCCATAATATCATGGATGTAGAAAGAATGGTAAATAGCGACACTGGGATTATTCTGATCTTGAATTGATTTGATGACTATTGACTGGTGTTGTAGAAGGATATCTTGGTAAAAAGAAATTGACTTTTCTGGATGATAAGGGGTGAAATGCCATCCAGGGGGAAAAAGGATATTGCTAATTCTATGGGGGGTTTTTGATATGTTTAAAAGGTGGTTCAATATAGAACAAATTGGCTGACTAAGATTTAGGGATGTAAATGGAAGGAATTTTGGGTTTACTAGCTTGAATTGGCTGGGCTGGACAAAATGGGTTAGATACCACATTTTGGTTTACTGAGGTATAGTTTTGACTGATTTGAGGGTATGCTAAAACTGAGTTGTACGTCGTTTTTGGGTGTTGCCCAAGAACTTGGTACCTGTTTACTAAATTTACTGGAGAGACAGTAAGCTGACTACTTGTACGGACAAGTTGATTATTCTGATTGCTCGTTGGGACTGGCTGATTGCTTATAGTGTGAACTTGTTTTCCCTGTTTCTTACTTTTTTCTACCATGACTGAACTGCAGATAAAATAATTATTGTTGATTACCAAATAAAAATTCTCTAGTAAGAAAATCAGGAATAGAATTTTGATCTCCTTTAATATATTCAATATCAAAATAAAAAATACTCAAAATTGATTGCCATCTAGCAAATATTTGTTTACTAGCAATATTTTTAACATCTTTTTCTAAAACATATTTAGCACTCTTACAATCGACTCTGACTAAAAACTTTTGATTAAGTATATCATCTTGAAATTTTGAAATGCATAAAACAATTGCTAAAATTTCTTTTTTAATAGTACTGTAATTACTTTGTGCTTTATTCCAGAGACCAGAATGGAAACGAACAATTTGCTCTGGAGATGTGGAACTGACTCTTTGGAGGAGAATGCCACCGTATCCAATATCAGAGGCATCTGTTTGAATAATTTTGAAGGAGTTGACTGTAGGAATACCAAGACAAGGCAATGTCTTGACATATTTTTTGACTTCTTTAACAACAGAAGTATGTATGGGTGACCAAGGAGGAGGATTGTCTCTTAATCTTTCAAATAGGGGTTGACATGTCTTTCTAAGGTCTTTATAAAATTCTGCTATATAATTTAAAGATCCTAAAAATCTTTGTAACTGATTTTTATCTATAATTTCATCAGGAAATTTATCCGCAAATTGGATTGCTCAACTAATTGGTACTATAGTTGCTTGGTAAATATCATATCCTAAAAATCTAATTTTTGTTTGAAATAATTTAATTTTTGGAGCAGAGATGACTAACCCATTATGTTTAATAATATCAAGAAATGAATATAAATGCTTCCAATGTTCATCAATTGATTTTGAGAAGATGAGAACATCATCTATCTAAACTATAATGAAATGACTATGCTCAAAGGAGCTATCAGTGGAAGTGAGAGAATTGAGAAAGTGAAACACAGACTCAAACTAACTCTGCTGAACTACAAACTAAAAGGATCTTTTCATAACCAAAGGTCCTGAGACTACAATTATTTTACAAGTGCGGGATGACTCAGCCATGTGGGCTATAATTATTTTACTTTTGACTAAAGGGGTAACTTTTTCTCCATCTTTCGGTTGAGACTTGACAGAAAGTAGATGCTGTCTTCACTTTCGGTGGAGTTATATATATATACAGAAATCTTCTTATCCACACCTCCCGGAAATAAGAAAAAAATGGTTTTTTTTGAGTTGCAATTTTTTTTTGGAAAATCCGATCCGTCCAATGTGTTCAGAAGGTGTTTTCAAGGGTCCTCAAGGGTCCACGCGAAAAATCTTCAAAACAAAATACCGGGAAGGGCTTGATCCAAGCAGTTTTCGCAAAAACTGTATTTATATATTTTTGCGAAAACTGCTTGGATCAAGCCCTTCCCGGTATTTTTTTTTGAAGATTTTTCGCGAGGGCCCTTGAAAACACCTTCTGAACACATTGGACTGATCGGATCGTCAAAAAAAAAATCTTAGATCCAAAGTCCGGATAAGAAGTGGAACCTATATATATATATACGAAACTTATTTTCCAAGATTATTTTTTTTTACATTGACAAGTGGGGGTCAGCGGGGCACGTACCCCCGTGCCTAGCGGGGGCACGTGCCCCCCGATTTGGGGGGCATGACACCGTGCTATGCGGCCATCCGAGCCGTCCATTGCGAAAATGCACGGCTCGGATTTAATCCGAGCTCAATGCAAATCTAAGCCATCCATTGCTTGATTAAATCCGAGCCGTGCATTTTCGCAATGGACGGTCGGATGGCCGCAGGGCACGGCACAACAGGGCCCCCGGGTCCATGCCCCCCCCCCCCCCCCCGGATCCGTCCCTGGTCTACTAGGCTGACAATAGAATGACCAATTTACTATTTAGAATTCTAGTTTAATTAATTCTTTTTGTGTGTGTGTGTAAAAGAGTTAATTTATTCTCTATTTTAAGTAACAAAAATGATAGATGTACAACAACTAGTCTCCAATACACTCACATAGTGTGTGGAGCCTACACACACTTCACAACATGTGAGTATATTAGAGATTTGTTGGAGACTTTTGTTGTACATGTATGATTGTTGGTTAAGCAACTACCAAAGCTTTATTTGATCTACGTTTTCTCAGAAAGTTGCCTCAGATGAATTCGTACAATTATCAGAAAGTCCACGAGTGGAACAAGCTAGACGGGACTGGGCTGGGGGGAGCTTCCTCCCCATTGGTCCGGAAGACTCCGGACAACATGACAATTTGTCATACAATATTAGTACTATATAGACGCCATATTCAGACCAAAATAAGAAAAATACATGCCATTTTCAGGTATCTGTCACTATCTTGACCAACACATCCTCTGTCCAATCGAAAACCTCGGAACTTATGCAAGACAAGAGCTAAACATTTTTCAACAAATAACTGCCCTCCTTCTCTTACAAAGCAGCAACAAGCAACACCTATTTTGTCTCACATCAATTTGTTCATTTCTCTCTCTGCTGCCTCTCTTGCTCTTCTCAAGCCATCCTGTAAGTATAGTTAAAGACGATTTATGACTTATATATTGATGAAAGCATATCTGGGTAATGGGTATTGCATGGTTTTATCTTTATGGGTATTGACTATGGGTGTCAAGGTAGAGATTGGGTGCAAATGTAAGGTCTTTTGGGCGCGAATAACTGCTTCCTTCTATAAATTAGCATCAGTAGATTCAGCAGACATTAAATTGAATAGGTGTTGTTTTGGTAGATTCATCTGTATTTTTGGGTCCTACATGCTCCTTCTGTGGCATACAGATTGCTGGAGCAGGATTCCCATAAATGGATCACTGTTACAACTTTGACTTACCAATCAGATTTCTTGAACGCGATTGGATCCTCCTCCGTCCTTAATTTTTACTGGACGGGAGTGACAGTCCAATTCTCGACTGTTCATTTGCTGTAATTAATGGTTGGGATTTGTTATTACCGATAAGAGTTTTTTAAGCAAATCCAAACCATTGATTATATTTATGCATGGTTCAGATTTGGATTGCCACATCCAGTCCAAAATTTGGCCGGGAGAGGATCTGAACTCTTCCTGATCTAATAGTTCCACTTAACACAATTAAATCCTAGATCTGATCTTATTTACCCTTTTCCATTTGCTAGAGCTGTTTTCTGTACAAACTTATAAGTGCAAGTTTCTTTGCCTTGTCAGATGATCTTCTTTTTCTCAATATAGCATAGGTGTTTATAAGTGGGGTGGTATCAATTTTGGCCCTTGGGTACTTAGGGGAGAGTTTTTGTATTGTTAGGCCATCTCTAATCTAAAGAGCTTTTTTTTTCCCGATCAGATTTGAGTAAATTCTGTTCAATCTAATCATCTTTTGTCGATTCTTTATGAATTAATCTTATTAAACAGTTTGTTTTTGTTAGGTTAGGCTAGGCCATCTCCAATCCTTTTTTTTTTACCCGAATTAAGTAAATTTTGGTTTAAAGCTTTATCTAATATACTGTAAGAAATAAGGGTCACTCTAATGCTTTATCAATTATTTTTTTCTATTTCATTTATCAGCTTTATCAAAAAAAAAAATTGTATTTAATCTTTTTTAAGCCTGAGGCATATAGGAAAAAATTGATTTAGTAAGTAACAAATCTTCTTAAAGAATTTGACACGTATAGGAAAAAGGGTTGGGTTGTCACTTGTCAGAGTTTCTACGTTATGATGGAGCCACTGGTTGCTAAAATGATCTGTGATGCAATTTCTTTCACTTCTGTTAAAATTTGGTAATGCGGAATCTGTTGAAGGATCATTGTTTTGGTGAAGAATTGGTTGGTCCTATGTTTAGTGGAGAATTTAGTTCTCTCTTTGGTATGGTACAATTTGATGACATGATTGGAGCTCATTTTTAGAGATTTCCCCTAAATTTGATTGAGGACTGGTGGGGAATTTTACAGATTATGTTGTATTTTGAGTTTCTTGTCCCCTGCTTCCGCGAATATGGTGGTTGGTGAAACATAACGCATTCCGTTTATAATGCAAAGGTCCTGAGCATTTTGAAAGAACAAGTGCACCAGATAGATAGAAAATTGGTTGTGTTTTATCCTGGAAGTGTTAGTAACAATCAACACACCTTTTCATTCAATTCGGGTTGCTAACTCAACAATAGGGTACTCGGCTTATT
Source organism: Vaccinium vitis-idaea (assembly GCA_963854785.1). Taxonomy (NCBI): domain Eukaryota; kingdom Viridiplantae; phylum Streptophyta; class Magnoliopsida; order Ericales; family Ericaceae; genus Vaccinium; species Vaccinium vitis-idaea. The sequence continues at coordinate 1,741,414 of OY978224.1, forward strand.
TGTGTGTAATGAGCTTCCTACACCTCCAGAAGGTGCAAGGTCCTTCTAGAATCTCCTCTTCAATTTCCTTTTTGTTACTTCCCTTGTTGAGAGGCTTCAGATTACCAGAAAACACTTAGAAACCCAGGGAGGAGTTTGATCATAATTCAGCTGTATCTTAAGAAGTTCTTTGCATTAGAACACGTCCCTTGAACATCTATTTTCTGTGTAACAAGGGTAATTGCTTCATAAATGGAAACAACTACATCTTCCAATTAGTTTCTTTGTTTTGTGCTCAGTAGGTAGCCATATTCTTTCGGTCAAACAATATGGATTCATAATGTGTATGGGGACACACGGTTTCTTAGCCCATAGAGTTGAAATCGTAAGAGCATCTCCAACGGGGGGAGTCAACTCCCCCGTGGAGAACTTGTGGCAATTTTTGCCTCCTCTTGTATTCTAACCACATGCCAATTGTGATGCCAAATCCACGTGGGATTTGGCAACCTTCCAATTTGCTTCAATTTTGAAGCCTCATGCCAGATTCAAGTTTTGACATTTTCTAATACAAATATAGGAGTTCAAAACAATTAAAAGTTAAAAATGGTTTAGTACAATACAATTTGACTCTATGGTTGGAGAGGAATGTTTGTTGATGTCAAATTTGAAGGTGTCAAATTGCGATATCAGCCTTAAAAAATATTTGACACCTCCAAGTTTGGGGGACCAAATCCCATGTGGAGTTTCACCTGTCAAATTTGGCATCACAAGTTTCTCCAGTCTTACTTTCAAATTTGGATACACGTATTTGGATTTGGCAGTGTTAAAGCATCCAACTCAAAACCAATTGGCAATGAGTAGAGAGGCCGCCCAGGCTCATATACTAGCTTTCGAGGTGATAATTAACCGATTTGGGATAAATTCCAACAGGCAGCAACCAATTTACTTCAAAATTGGCAGCAGGTGCCAAATGAAGAGCAAATTTGACACCATGACTGGAGAGGAGGGATGTTGTGGGTGTCAAATTGCCACATCAGCGTACAAAAGAATTTGACATCTCCAAATTTGAAGCAAAGGTTGGAGATGCTCCAAGAGCTTCTTAGAGGACCCTTCTGATTGATGGACCTTGTAAATGCTGTTTCTTTCCTTAAATAAATGGGAGAAGAAGAGTGAAGAATAGTACTAGAACAACGCAATTACCCACTTGGTTGAGCGTTTCCCACAAAGATAAACAATGGTTCACTCTCAGCCTCAGGGCAGTATCTAGAACTTATCTTCCGTCTTTTTACGCCTTTTGATTTATGTTATGCGCTATGGAAGTATTAAGTTTCAGGAGATGTATGAATCTGTTCTTGCTGCTAATTGCAATTCCGGATGATGATTTAATTTGGCAGGATCATAAAAGTACATAAATTCCGGCAATATTTTACCTGTAATGCATTTCCCGTCTTCCATGGATATTGGCTGGGGTTATGACTTGAATAATGCTGTTCGCATTCTCTTTCCAGATTCTTAATCTTCAACTGAACTATGCGTCGCTTTGTGCGCTGCTTTTGTGTGACGGGAAGTGGACATAATGCCAGGTGTAAAGAGATTGCCATTCTCGCTTCTGAAACTAGTTGTGAGTAAACAACTTATTAAGCTTTCTCTTGGAGCCCTCTTCTGCTGGTTTCCAGGCAGTCTCATTCTTGCTATCTGTCCATGCTATATTAGTCACTACTCTTGTGCATTGAGAGTTTTACCTTGAATGAAATCACACCCTCCTCATTGATGAAGTTACTAGTGTTTCACACATTTGGAGACCATTTAAAACAAGTTTTTAGCTGCGACTTCCAATAGGATGACATACGTCTCAACCATAGTCTTTTACCTATTTTAATGCCGGTAGTCTTCGTAAAAATTTATTACAGGCTACAAGAACTGTGTAGCGGATCATAGATTGTGGAAAAGGACTTGTCTAAGCTAATGAACTTTTGTTTATTTTGGCAGTTACGGCAAATGAAGTGGAGGCTTTGTATGATCTGTTCAAAGAACTAAGCAGTTCTATAATCGATGATGGTCTTATCCACAAGGTATCTTTGATTGAGGCTTTTGGCTCTTCGATTGCTTTTGTATCGCCTCGATTGAGGCTTTTAGCTCTTTGATTGGCTCTTGACAAGTTCTGTGCAGCAAAAGCTTACTCATTTTTGTTTATTTCACTGTGAAATTCCATGAACAGGAAGAGTTCCAACTTGCCCTTCTACACAATAGCAGCAAGCAGAATCTCTTTGCAGATAGAGTCAGTATCTTTATCTCGGAATTATTAGTCGATTTAACGTTTGCTTCCTTGTGAGTAGCATAGAGTACGTCCCATTAAGAATGAGAAAAATTTAAATGATCAGTATCTTAACATAATTTTCAGCCCTTTTGGTAGTTTAACGAGAACAAATAAATGTTCCATTATGTCATTATGATTTAACGATTATGTCATAATGATTTAACGATTTCGGAAAGTGTCTTTTTGTGTCTTTTTGTCTTAAGTTTTTTTCAACTAGGAAGTTTATCATCAGAGTAACTTTGATATTGTGAAGCGAAATCCCACATCGCCTAGGTACCAAAGTAACATAAAATATATAAGCGTGAGGGCACCTTCACTTCAATAGCTATCTTTTGAGGTTGAGTGCTATCCAAGACCATGTAACATAATATCAGAGCTAGGTACCAGAGATGCGTAGGGTGCATCTGGCCTACACGCTGCAGGTGCTGCTGAGTGAGCACATTACGCGTGAGGGAGAGTGTGAAGCGAAGTCCCACATCACTTGGGTACCAAAGTAATATGAAATATATAAGTGTGAGGGCACCTCACTTCATGAGCTAGCTTTTGGAGTTGACTTCTACCCAAGACCGTGTAACATGGTATCAACGCTTTGGTTTCGAGAGGTCTGGCGTTCAAGTATCTTTGTTTGCATTTGTCCTCTGTTTGCATTAGGTTTCTCTCATTCGTATTCTGTTCTGCTATATCTCTGAGAATTTGCATCTCCAGGTGCTAGATGGAGCTGCACGTGAGGGTGCGTGTCTCTAGCCTGCACGCGGTATGTGCTACCGAGTGAGCACGCTGCACGTGAGGTAGGTTGTGAAGCGAAATCCCATTTCGCCTGCATACCAAAGTAAACATAAAAAAGTTATAAGCGTGAGGGCATCCTCACTTCAATAGCTAGCTTTTAGGGTTGAGTGCTAGCCAAGACCATGTAACAAGTATATCTTTTCATACCTTGCTCATTTGGCCACAACCGGTTCTTGGTGGACCTCTGTCCACCAAGTATGACAAGGGTATGGGATATGCATTGGACATTCGTGCCGGCCCAACTTAGACGCTTGGATCCTCTTAGCTTCTTAATATTTGGAGAAGAATAAGCTCATATTTGCTTGTAAATACACAGTCTTCTTGCCTCCTACTAGGCTGGGGAAGGAAATTCCATATTTTTTCTAACTCCAATTTTGTTTCAAGTAATGCACGAATATTGGTCAATGTGCGAAATATATACTTGTTCAGGACCTGACCCCTCTTTTGGATAAACATTCCAGTATCCTAAATTTTAGGATTAGGAAGTTATGATGGTTGGACATGTACCTGTAACCGATATTCTTAGGTCATAACCAAGTCAATGCAACAAACCACAGAGAGCAACAAAAACCTATTCAAGTCCATTTTTTGCTATGGCATCATCATGTTCCAGTTTTAAATTCTTTAAGTTATATGTTAATTTTAGGGTACCTAAAGTCGTACATAATTTTTCATTTCAATGTGTTGCAGCTATTTGATTTGTTTGACCTTAAGCAAGATGGGGTTATTGAATTTGAAGAATTTGTTAGATCATTGAACATCTTTCATCCAAATGCTACGGAAGCAGAGAAACTTGCATGTAAGACAGCCCTAACAGAGTATCTTACTTCCTCTTGCTTCATATTACGATACTACGTTTTCTCCAGAAATATTTTATCAAAACAGCACTGCCAGCAAGATTATTCCTAACTTGGAAAAAAATCTTTTTGAGCGCAGTTGTATTTAGGTTGTGCGATCTAAAGTGCACCGGCTACATAGAGCGTGATGAGGTAATTGTCTTGAAAACACTGCAGCAACCCTTCGTCTCACATAATTCTTGGATACTCCATCCTGTGGCAAGCTTATTGGTGATAAAAAAAATTCATGTGTTAATAAGTCTCTCACAAGTCACAATGATAATCTGTCACACGTGCACACACCCATACATAATTGTGAGATATACGAATGTTCAGCTGAGTGCCCTCGTTGGACATTGTCATTTCATCGGGTGTTGAAGTCTTTAACAACACTCTTATGATTGTATTTTACGAGAAATTAGAAACATTAAAAATGTATGGCTACAGATATGAATACTGTCTATGCCCATGTCAAGTTATTCGACGTAGATATTACAGCAATAAGTGTTGACTTTCTCGTCAAGATACCTTGTAGTCCAGTCAATACTGATTTTTTAGTTACAGAAATTTCAGTTACGAGACTTGTATCTCGGAAGTGGGGTATTTCTTCAATTTCCTGGATGGCAATGCTCGGGTTTTGGGACTAATGATAATGAGAACACGTTTCGATCGCTTTGAAATACTTAAGCAAAAAGGAAGAAACTTTAACGCTCGAGGCAATTGTAGATTTTGAGCTGGATGTTCCCCACTCTGAAATAACATACTTGAACACTAACGCAAGGGAATTGTTTGAAGCATGCTAATACTCGTTCGACTTTCTTCCGTTATAGCTGGTTTCAAGTTTTGAACTTCCATCAAACTTCACTAACACTGTAATACCTTCACAATCATACCAATTTTCTTCTTCTAACAACTATTTTGAAATGATTATACCCTTGAAGCTGAGGGAGTTGGTACTGGCTATTCTGAATGAATCGGATTTGACACTTTCAGATGATGCTGTAGAAGCCATTGTTGATAAGGTGGTGATTAATCATCCCCTTTGTGATTTTGATTCCACTTACATCCACATTAACTCGGGGGCTCTTTTTACAGACAATTGTGGAAGCAGATTTTACAGGAGACGGGAGGATTGATCCAGAAGAGTGGAAGGCATTGGTAGCAAGGCATCCATCTATAATGAAAATCATGACCGTTCCTTATCTCAAGTGAGTTATATTAAGTCTTCTATCAAAACTAAATGCAGCATTTGCTTTGCTCTATCTTTAGCCATTGCATAACCGCGCCTTCTGTTTATCCTATTCTTGGAACTCTCTAACATAACCTGAAGAACCTGGTACATAAAACTACTACTTTTGGTGGGTTTTTACTGATACTTGAATCTTGGATACCGAAATTTCAGGGAAGTAACTCTAGCGTTTCCGAACTTTGTGGAAGACACCGAAGTCGAAGATTCAGAACTCGTTTCCTGATAGTATCTGCAGATGTTTCCAAATCTGTATTCCTGAATAACTGTACAAATAAGTTAACTACGCCTGTGGAGATTTTTCCGTAACATTTGCACTTCATCATTGTCGTTCTTCCTTTCCTGGGTACAATGTTTTCTCTTATGGTACAAAGCCCTGCCACAGAATTAGTTGATCCCCAGTGGCACTTCATGCATTTCTATTTGTGGGATATTCTCTTAAAGTGCTTCTCAAATTCGTTAAAACAAAATTTTGCTCAAAAAAATAGAACGAGTTCCTAGTTTTATTTATTCCCTCCGTCTCACAATGTTTGGGCTTTTTTGGGATTTCAACTCTTTAAAAAACATTATCATTACAAATTAAAAATAATTTGGTTTCCAAAAATACCCTTGATTGAACATCTTCTATAAACCCAAAAGAGTGTTCCAATATTGATGCTACTTAAAAAGAAATGGCAAAATAAGAAATATATCAAAAAATGTCCATTGAAAAGTAAAAATGGACATTTAATTTGGGACAATAAAAAATGGAATCATGGGCCAAGAAAATGGGACAGAGGGAGTATATGGTAAGAAGAAGTGTGTAGCCATTCCATTCTACTAAGGGACCTTGCAATACAGTAAAAGGAAAACAGCACCAAAGTCCCTCCATTGATAAAACCAAGACACTTGGAACCTAATTGCTTGCCCCTCCATGTAGGGCTTTATACCCAGTACATAGAGCACTTCATCTTATTTGAAAGCTGGAAAGATATCAGAAAAGCAAAATGAAAAGATACCCAACTTTTCTAAGTGAGAGGGCTAGTTTTTTGAGGCTCACTAACTTTTAAAATATGCTATTTATTTTCCAGAAGGAAAATGTTATGAATCCTGTTGTTACCATGCGCAGAGAAACGTACAAACAAACAGCTCACTCGTAGTGAGATACTGAGATATTCGTGCGATCATCTTGGTCTGCTTTGAGAAAAAGCGGACAAGCAAACGTGTTTGAACGGGGATCTTCTATTGTGTCTCCTCCACCTCACTTGGGGATGCCGTATCCCTCAACTTCATTTCGCTACGAAAATGTGACATTTACTACTAAACCATGATAAGGCACTACAAAACTCATAAGGGCGTCACGAAGTAATAACGTATAATGAATTTACAACATAAAGACGTACGCAGTGTTTGGTTGAGAGTTTTGAGAAGAATATTTAGAGAAATATTTTTGAGATAGTGTTTGGAAGAGTTTTTGGAAAAAGTAATAATTAGAGAGATGTGTAATAATTGAAAAGAGATAGAGAGAGAAATGAGAATAATAATTGGATAAAGAAGTATGAGTAGAGAGAGAAATATGATTAATGATTAGAGAGATGAGAAATGGGGAAAGAATCTTTTTGGAAATTTTTTTGGAAATGTGAAGTGAACAAAGTGGTAATCTTTTCTGTCATCATCACTTTATTTAAATCATTTTCAATACACCTAATGTTTTCAAAATCACTTATCTTACGATAAATCCCATTATAGTATTCATAAAAATAAATTGCAACATTCATCATAGAAAAGCATAATGTATAATGATATCCTATACAGAAAAAGTGAGCATTTTGAAATTTTCCGTTTGAAAAATGGAGAACTGTTGTCAGTGCCCTTTATGGACTCAGCAGTAGTGTGTGTTTCTCTTTTGGTTTGAAAATTCGGCAAAAAGGACTCGAATAGTCTATTTTAAGATTGTCTTAAAGTACTTTTTTTTGTTAAGACTGTCGGGATGTCCGGAGCTGCTTACAAGCATCTCGACTAATCCCCGCCCTTTCTGTCTAACCAAAAAATAAAAAAGTTATGTCTTTCTTCTGTAGGGTCTTAAAGCTGTATCCAAGTTTAGTGAAGTATGGGCTGTAGGGTTTGCCGCTGGAGGCCAGAATCACTTTGGCTATGTTCGGTTGAGTAGTTTAGTTTAGTTTAGTTTAGTTTTGATGATGTAAGCAGGTGTAATAAGTGGAGAGAGATAGAGAGAAAAGTGAAAAAGGTGATGATGTAATCAAAACTGGAATAGTGCCAAACTGGGGGGAAAACCCCCAAACGAACCGGGCCTTTATATCTTTCTTCTCCAACTAGAAGATCACAACATCAAGCCCTCATATTTTATTCAATCATGTTAAAAGTTTTTGTTTAGCAAATAACTTCTTTGTGTATTACTATTGATGTTCTGATTTTGAGCAAAAGAAGCAAGGTAATGACCACAAAAATTGATTTAGTTTTTTAGGCTTGTCTTTTCTCTTTTCTCTGGCTTTGATTTGAAATCATAGTTTTACGACATAACGTCTTTGGGTTCCTTATTTTATGGGGTATTGAGGGCGCTATCTCAGTGTAAAACTTTTTAATACCCGTCATTTCGTGCATATATCACAAAAAGTTAAGTATGTCACTTTGTCTATGAGTTGTGTGATTACTGTTTTAGCAATAATTTGGTGGTACTCGCGCACGAGTCAAATTGATATGAATTGCTTCACATTGTGGTCCCGTTCAGTTGCACGAAAAGGATGGAGAATTATGGGAAAAAAAATTAACTATCCTGCAACTTTCTATGTGTTGAGTTACCAAAAAAATTATGGGATCCACAACTTCATCAATTGTGTTTTGGCCAAAAAAATAAGCTGACTTATTTTTTCGTCTTTATTTGATTTTTTTTTCGCGTTTTTTAGTTTTGCATCAACTTTTTGTGTATCATTGGTTCGTCTCGGCGAGAGGAATAAAAAAAGTAAAAAAAATATGATCGAAGCTTAATTTTTTTGAATAAAGACAAAAATAAGTAAAAAAGACAGTTTTTTACATTTTTTTCGATCTTAATAAGAAAATTGAGAGTTCTAATCAAAGTCTTTTACCTTTTTGGATTTCTCTCATCGAGATGAACCAATAATACACAAAAAATCGATGTAAAACTAACAAACGCAAAAAAAGTTAAATAAAGACAAAAAAATAAGTCAAGTTGGCTTTTTAAGCCAAAACACAGACACTAAAAAATACTTTCTTGCAAAATACGTCCAGCTAAAAATTAGGAATGCTAGTGTTCCTGCCAACAGAACACATAACGAAAAAATAAATATCATTTTCCTTCAATTTACTTTACTTCACTTTTCCGAGAATACATTTCCTGCATAACATTATCGATAACTGAACGAAGCTCAAAGGTTGTGGGAATCAAATTCTCTCTTTGCGGAGGTCGTGAGTCCAAGGTTTTTTGTTTCTTCCATCAATCTGGGTCCAAGTTCTTTTTTTTTTGTCATTCGATATACATCAGTGGGGGGTTAGCGGGGGAGTAAGTGAGTTAGTTCAAAAGGGGTCTAGAAACTATCCATAGTCCTAAACCCCAAACGCCTCTACCGAGGCTCGAACCCTGATCTCTTTTGTAGGAAAACCAGGAGATAACCGCTAGACTACAAGCCCTTGGTTAATCTGGGTCCAAGTTCAACCCACTGAGATATTGGTACCTTTTTTTCTAGTTTGTTTTTGGACACAACTTTGTTTTTGTACAAAATAAAGCAAGAGGCTCTACTTGGGCAGTGCCTTCAGTGTTATTGTAGAAATATGGATCTCGAGGTCGACTAGCAAACAGATTTTGAGGGGAAAAAAATCATTAGCAAAAAGCTAGCTCTAAATTTTTTTTTATGGTTAGCTGACTGTTCTGCTTGGATCTTGTATATTGTGACGTTCACTCTAAAGCATGTTTTCCTGGAAAGTTAACTGCAGCCTGGAAAATGTAATAATTGGTCGATTTGTGTATGCAATTGGAGCATAAGTACTTCTGTAAAACTGCATTTATATTTTGTCAATGTAATACTTGATGGGAGATTATGTATTCATCGTACACAAATTCTGCATAATATGTGATATGTAGCACTTTGAGAATGCAATGTTGATAACAAAATTATTCCGTCTATATTTCCTTATTATTCCCTCCAGTCAAATGAGTCATTGTCAATGGCTTAATGGAATCTTTAACTCTCTAATTAGAGAATTGCCTACTGGCTAATGTTACTCCTCCCTACCCGTAAAGTTGAGGTCAAATTACGTCGCGACATGATTTTAGGCACATGCAATCCATAGTTTACAAATTTTCCATACTATTACTTAAAGACAGAGACAGAAAGAGAACGACATAGAGAAGAGACCTATTTCTTCACTTGCAGACCTAATTGGCGGAGGAGAGAGTGTTGTTGACTATGTCCTTACTACTTACTAGCCATAGCTTACTTCCCTGTATCTGTAACCTATCGGTTTCCGCCCCTTCTTAGTACATATCTCCATGAACAAACTTTCTACGGATACATGGAATGAAAGCAGTACTCCCTCTGTCCCTTTTTAAATGGTACATTTGGGAAACGTGTATTTTTGTAGCTGTTAAAAAATGCACTTCTGTAGCATGTTTTTATTTTTTATTTTTGCACCAAATTAAAGTACTAAATGAGCACTTTAATTTGGTATAAAAAATTTAAAAAGTTATATAAATAAATATGTTTTTAGGGGTTTGAAATTGTATGTATTCTGATAGGGATCACTTAAAAAGGGATGGAGGGAGTAATAATTAATGTCGTTAAATAATAGACATGAAAGATTGAGGGGTATCTTATTACATAATTTATTTTGCTTTAATGATGTGTCCACACGAGCCTTGTCTCTTTAATTTAGCAAAAAGAGAGAGATATTATGCATGCATACAAGGAAGGTTCCTCAAAAGTGGTGATGAGTAACTAAACTGAACACCCCATCTCACATGTAATTAAAGAAACAAATTTCTATGTGAAGGCAGATTATTAATAATAAAATCAAGAGTTAAATAAAATAAATAAATAATAAAAAAGTTGAAAGTTGTGCTTCCATGCTCCCTGAAAACTGCATTATGCTTCATCATAAAATCAGCTAACCATACACAAATCGACCAATTATTACATTTTCCAGACTACCTAAAGCCTCATGGATCTGGAGATGCTCCAAGTCACAATTTTTTCAAAAAGCTAGGGCCAAATGGAGACCTCCGTAGATCTTTGCCTATTGAAGACGAGAATTTGTGGTGATTTAATTTCTGAATTTTTAGTGTTTGTTTAGGCCCAAACTTGGATCACTGTGATTGATTCTTTGACTTTTGGAATTTGGAGACCTCCCAAGAGTTTTGCTTATTGATCGAAGACAAGAATTTGTGGATTTGATTAGGGTTTGTTTAGTGCCCAAAACTTGGGTCACTGTGATTGATTCTTTGACTTTTGGATAGAACTAACATTTTGAAACATTTCTAAATAGAATGGTAGACCAACAATATAAGTAGAGAATTTAACATGTCATTTTATCCATTCACATTGAATGAATAAAAAATGCATAGTGAATGAATGAATTTACGAAGCATAATCAACATCGCATCCTCCAAGTATTACATATCACATATTTTGTGGAATTTTTGGTACGATGAATACGTAATCACGTAATCCCTCACTAAGTTTTACATTAACAAAATGTAAATGCAATTTTACGAAACTTATGCTCCAATAACATATCTAAGTTGACGAATTATTACATTTGCGGGATTACCAAAAACCTCACAGACCGTTGGAGATGCTCCTAGCCACAAAATTTCCCGAATAATAGGGCCAGATGGAGACCTCCCAAGATCATTCCTTATTGAAGACCAAAATTTGTGGTGACTTTTGGATTTGTGTTGTTTTATTTAGTGCTCAAACCTTGGGTCATTCTTTGACTTTTGAATGGAGTAACATTTTGAAACAATTTTAGATAGAATGGTAGACTTACAATATGGGACGAAGTTTACTATTAACCAGTAGCAAATTTCTGAAATAGGTAATTAAATCTGTCATTTATCCACTCGTTTGACTAAAAGGATTATCCAAATGAATTGCTCTTGCTGCCCTGAATCCCCCATGAGAATCCCGAATAACAATACCGAGTCCACTCTTCTTGTTGCGTAAGTCAAGACCCCCATCAAAGTTGATTTTAAACCAGCCAGGATGTGGGGTTTTCCACCTCTGTGCAAAATCTGGAAGAGAAGAGGAAGTTCCTGCAATGTTTGGCGCTTCCACCGAGTTGGCTTCTAGAAAATCCACTGCATCAGACACGGCAATGTTATGGATCCATTGATTATTGAAGCAAGGGCAGCACGAGAGAGCTTGATTTTCGCTCAAGAGCTAGGACTGCAGCGAATTATTCTTGAAGGCGATTGTCAACAGCTTGTCAAAACTATCCAAAAGGATGAAGTTTGCTACTCGGCTGTAGGAGTTTTGATTTCTGATATTAATCGTCTGAGGCATTCTGTTAATGAAGTAGAGGTTAGTTTTGTTAGAAGGAGTGGCAATTCGGTGGCTCACTTTGTGGCCAAGAATGCAGTGGGAGGGAGTGGGACTCGAACGTGGGAATTTTATCCCCCCCCTTGGCTGTTTTCCTCTCTTAAAGGGGATGGCAACCATCTTTGATGTATTTCTCTCTTTTCTCATCTATGGAATTTCTCCTAATCTTTGGCAAAAAAAAAAAAGACTAAAAGGATTAACAAAAAAAGATAGACATTAAATGAATAATTTTTATAGAGCGTTAGCCACATTGCATCATCAAAGTATTACATATCACATATTTTGCGGAATTTTTTGTACCATGAATATGTAATCCTCCATCAAGATTACATTTAAAAATGTAAATGCAGTTTTACAAAACTTATGCTCCAAATGCATATCTAAATCGACCAATTATTACATTTTCCGGACTACCTGAAACCTCACTGACTTATGGAGATGCTCCAAACCACAACTTTTCCAAAAACTAGGGCTAGATGGAGAACTCCCAAGATCATTCCTTATTGAGGACCAGAATTTGTAGTGATTTTTGGATTTGGATTGTTTGTTTAGTGCCCAAACCTTGGGTTCTTGCAATTGATTCTTTGACTTTTGTATAGGACTTAACATTTTGTATCATTTCTAAATAGAATGTTGGACCAGAAAATATATGAGACAAGGGAGTAGCATTAGCTAGCAACCAATATTTGAATTAGAGAATTAAAGACGCCATTTATCCATTCGCAATGACTTTCTCAAATAGAGAGTCTAATAAGAAAAGATAGACATTTTAACGAATAATTTCACCGAGCTTTATTAAAAAAAATTATCGGTAGCTTTAACAATATTGCATCGTCCAAGTATTACATATCACATATTTTGTGGAATTTGTTAAACGATGAATATGCAATCCCTCATCAGGTATTACATATACAAGATATAAATCTAGTTTTACAAAATTTATGCTCCAACCTCATATCTAAATCGGCCAATCATTACAGTTGTTGGAATACCTAAAACCTCACGAAACTGCTGGAAATGCTCCAAGCCACCAAAAATTTCTAAAAACTAGGGGCAAATGTGGAATATTCCGAAGATCATTCCTTCTTGAAGACAAAAAATTTTGGTGATTTTTGGATTTGTAGTGTTTGTTTAGTTCCCAAAACCTTGGGTGATGGCAATGGACTCGGTCCTTGTTCCTATTTGTTCGACAAGCATAAGTAGAGAAAGACTTAATGCTAATAGAAAAAGGCTGTAAATCCATGTCTTGGATGCTAATTTGAGTGTATTTATCTCACTCATTTTCAATAATTTAGTTGTGTATTTCTTTTTTATAAAACAAATTACACCTACCTTCATCCCAAAGTTGTTTGTCATTTCTGAAATTCGTAGTTCCATATTTTGAAATTTTTGTAATACTCTTTTATGATTTTCAAATTATAGTCTAATAAAAATAATTGAGATTTATCAAGTAAGATGCATATTGCATAAAAAAAACCCGTCTATCTGTACGTACGCAATGAGTACGCATGCATCTCAACCGTCCATTTCAACAAATCGATGGTTCGGATCTTAATTACTCTTTGACCGGTCAAACAGCTTTCTTACCGGTCAAAGAGTAAATAAAATCCAGACCGTAAAAAATGCTTTTGGATGGTGCAGATCTCCGTGCATTTTGCGTACGCACGGCTGCGTACACGTAGTATTTTTGTTGCATAAAAGAGTTCATATAGGATGAAACTATAGACAAAAAAAGCTATTATCCATATTTACATAGTATATTTTTTCGTCTTCACAGAACTTTTTTTTTTTTTTTTTGCTTTTGGTTCTAATTTTTACTTTTTAGACTCCTCTCGTCGTGATAGTGACATGATTTGTCCAAGAAATATGACGTGAATCTAACAGAGTTCAGAAAAGATTAAAAAAATACCAAACAAAAACAACAAAAAAAGAAGAAGCTAGAGATAAAGGATAATAATAGTAATTGGTGCTTTGTCCTAATGATATGCTTCACTATTGAGTGTCACTGGGCATTGCTGTCCTCTCAATGTCGTCAAAAGGGATAGTTAACAAAAGAATAGTAATATTTAAGGGATAGCAAATGACATAATCATAAAGGTATTTTCCAAATGAAAATTGCCATTCTTCCACATTTTGTATACAAGAATAAGAATTAGTAGAAGAATGCGATAATCCTACCATCGACTAAAATAGGAGATGCGTTGTCATAAAGAGATAACTATGCATTATATTCAGGACACAGTTCCCTTGTTAACCACACAGTTTTGTGAGTTGCGAGTGATATCCGAGGGCATTGCGTAACATTTATGCGTTTAAATTAAAGGTTTAGAAACGGTCAACTCATCGTGACTAAAAATATTGGATAAAGTTACCGTCTTCTATTACTCTTTTCTATTTGTTCTTACACGGCATTACTTTTAATTTGTAAGATAAAATATATCTATAAAATCCGTAGATTAATAAAAATATATATAAACACATCTATATATATAAATCTGTGTTGGTAAAATTCATTTGCGTAGCATGTAGCATTTTGCTCATTTCAAATACAGTGGGGGAGGCTCCTCTCATTAAAAGTGGTCTCACCCTCTGTAGCAGTATAATAACGCCGTTCAGTCCGAAAAGGCATTTGCCCGTTACAGTCCTCGGGTCAGAACGAGCACAAAGCCAACGGCTACTATTCCGGTTTTTCTCTCGCTCTCTCTCCTCTGTTTCTCTCTCTAACATTCCTACCTGAACCCACAATAAAATCGGCGACTTGATCGGAACCCATTTGAAACCCCAACCAGAAAATGAAGAAACCAACAACAAATCACCACCACCAACAAAACCCAACAGTCTAATCTTGGAAAGAAATGGTGAAAAACCAAATCGGATCAAATCGTCGCCAATTATAAGGTCACAATTTTCCCCTCAGTTCTTCTTTGGTTCTTTCCATTGCGTTAGAATCCACTCTCTTTCTTTCCTCTGGAAAATGCTTTCTTGCTTACATTTACATTCCACCCCCCGCGTCTGGTAATTCCTCTTGTGCCCCCAATCTCGCAATTTTTGTGGGTGGGTGGAGCGGAGAGAGGGGTCTGCTGGGTTTGAGATTTTCTGCATCTGAGTAATTTGAATCCTTGTTAAAAGCTTCAAAATCCCTGGTCTTTTGATTGCCTTCTGGATTTGGGAAATTAAGGTTTGCTCTAAGTTTTCTGAGACCAAAGAATCAATCTTTGGGTCTTGAAACTTTGGATTCCTTCTGGGTTTTTAGTTTTCTATTGGGTTATTGTACATTTTTTGTTTTTCTTCTTGTTTGCTTTTTTTTTTTGCTTTTGGGATAGAACTTGAGTCTTTTGATCATTATTAGGAGGATATCTCCAATGTGATTGAGAGGCCCTGTTCCATTTGATTTGTTTGTTAACCCCATCAGATGGTGGATTGGTAGAGTGGTTAAAAGTCTGTAAATACTATTTAGGCAAAAGAAAGTTGGAGAAAAAAGTCCCGAGTTTCTGGGGTAAATAAAAAGTTTATCATGTCTGTTGCTGATGTTGCTTTGAGTCCGATTCGAGAAGAGCAGGTGCGATCTCCCGGTTGTTTCGATACCCGGACAGGTCGCTGCTATGACGAATCGATCATAATTTACCTCACTGTTGCCGGTTCTGTGATTCCAATGAGGGTGTTGGAGTCCGATTCGATTGCATCAGTGAAACTTAGGATCCAAACATGTAATGGTTTCGTAGCAAAGACACAAACCTTAGTTTTTGGAGGCAGAAAGCTGTCGCGAAACGATTCCCTTGTCAAGGACTATGGTGTAACCGAGGGAAACGTTTTGCATTTGGTTCTGAGGCTTTCTGAACTCTTTGTCATCACTGTTAGGACTGCCTGTGGGAAGGAATTTGAGTTTCAAGTCGATCGCTATAGAGATGTAGGGTATCTCAAGCGACGGATTGCCAAGAAAGGGGGAGGTTTTGTTGATCTAGAGGATCAAGAGCTTCTTTGTAATGGCGAGAAGCTTGATGACCAGAGGCTTATTGACGACATTTGTAAGAATACGGATGCTGTTGTTCACTTGGTAGTTCAGAAATCTGCAAAGGTTCATGCCGAGCATTCGGAGGAAGATGTTGAACTCTCTGTCGTAGCAGCTAGTTGGAACGAGGGGATAGATGTTCCTTCCGAATCTCAAAAGCCACCATTTAGGGATTTTGTATTGGAGCCGGTTTTTGTGAATCCGAATGTAAAATTGCCTTCACTCTTAAGTGATATGATTAAATCCACGCTTGATGGACTTGAGAGAGGCAAACAACCCATCAGATCATCTGAGGGTACAGGAGGGACTTATTTCATGCAAGACGAAATGGGAAACAAGTATCTTTCTGTTTTCAAGCCCATAGACGAAGAACCGATGGCTGTGAATAACCCTCAAGGGTTACCCTTATCAGAAAATGGTGAAGGGTTAAAGAGGGGAACCAGAGTTGGAGAAGGTGCATTCAGAGAAGTTGCAGCATACGTACTGGATCACCCAAAGAGTGGTCCTCGCTCGTTGTTGAATGGGGGGGAGGTTGGTTTTGCTGGTGTGCCTCCTACTGTTCTAGTCCAGTGCTTGCACAGGGGGTTTAATCATCCAGATGGGTATGAATCTGAACAAAAAAATATTAAGATTGGTTCATTGCAAATGTTCATGAAGAACTATGGATGTTGCGAGGACATGGGTCCTAGGGATTTCCCGGTGGAGGAGGTCCACAAGATCAGCGTGTTTGATATAAGAATGGCGAATGCAGATAGGCACGCGGGAAATATTCTGGTGAGCAAAGAAGGGGAAGAGGGGCGGATCGTGCTTATTCCAATTGATCATGGCTATTGCTTGCCTGAAAATGTAAGTGTTGCTCTCTTCTTTTGTTTATGTTCATGTTTACTTGTGCAGTTGAATTTAACTTACTGGTTCTTTAGGTGATAACACTGGAAAATGGAAACCATGGAAAGTAGTAGCATTTGGAAAATGCAAATAGATGGCATAAGGTTGTAAACGCATACTAATTGATGTAGTATTTTTTAACAAGGACATGAGAAATTTGTGAAAGTTATGGTGAGTCGGTGACATTATTCAACTTAAAACTTGTAATTATGCAAGTAAAGTTGGCAGTACAGAGAATGAAGTTTCTTATCAGTATCTTAGCCATTTGCTAAAATTTTTGATTTTATCTCGCACAAGAATCGCAGGCCAATGTTGATTTTGGCAGATTTTATCAAATGGAAAACTCGGGAGAAGTGATAAGGGGGAGTGAAGATGTGTTTTCATTACTGTGTTGAAGTGGAATTGTGGTTTAAGATGTGAAATTGTGCATTTTGTTTTCCTGCAGTCACCGTATTTGTCGTTGTATATTTCTGTAAAGCATTCTCACTAAAGATTTAGGAGTCTTGGGACACCCCAAACTCCTTGGCAGTCTTCAAATTAATAGACTCTCATTTTTTCCTGTTGGCAGTTTGAAGATTGCACATTTGATTGGCTCTACTGGCCACAAGCCCAACAGCCTTACTCACCAGACACCATTGAATACATAAAATCGCTGGATGCAGAAAAGGACATTGCACTTTTGAAGTTCTGTGGATGGGAGCTATCACTTGAGGTTTCGCGGACACTTCGTATCTCCACCATGCTTCTAAAAAAAGGGGTGGAGAGAGGACTGACTCCCTTCGCCATCGGAAGCATCATGTGTCGAGAAACCTTGAACAACGAATCTGTAATCGAGGAGATTGTTCGAGAGGCACGGGATTCCATGCTTCCCGGAATGAGTGAAGATGCATTTCTTGAAACTGTTTCCCAAATCTTGGATTTCAAGCTTGCAAAATAAATCTCACCAGATTCATATCTATAGCTATGTAAAAATAATGTGTAGATGGAATGACCGGTCCATTTGGATGGACTGAAGAATTTTATCTAATGGTGGGATGGGCTTCCTTTTTGTTCTTTGTGGGCCTGACACAATTTTTGCTTTTTAAAACTTCTGTTCTTTCTGACCAATATTTGGGCTGTCTTGATGTAATGAACAGAAGTTCGTATCATAAATAAGAGAAATTTTTGGATAAATATTATGGTTACAAGGACTGTGAAATGATACATTGCGCATCCAGTGATTAATATTCTTTCTCCGATTCCATTCACGCGAAAAATTTGGAAAAATTCCAACAGCTTCATGTTCCTTAACGAAGAGAAAGGGCAGTTTTTTTTGCTATTGATTGCGAGGGATGCATTGATCTTATACTCTGTGTGTGATTAACAATTTGGGCAACATCTTCGGTAGTTAGAGACAGTTCTTCTTTTTGGTGAGGAAAGGGCAAGAGCAAGCTACTAGGGATCGGTTCGATGAGACTTAGTTTGAGATAGAGGTGGCAAATGGACGGGTTTGGGCTGGTCCAGAGATGTCAATCCTTTAAGAGAGCAAGTGATAGACCTTGTGGCTTGAGAGAACTAGCAGTTTGAAGAAACAGTAGCAGCATCGTTGGTGCCGAGTGCAGCAACTCTCCCTCCTTACTAATAGGCTTAAAGCTGTGATCCATCTTATGATTAGCTCTTCCCAAGCTGCTTTTATTTCTGGGAGATCTATTTCAGATCAGATTTTGCTTATGCAAGAGCTTGTTATGAATTTCAGATCAGATTTTGCTTATGCAAGAGCTTGTTATGAACTACCATAGATCTAATATTTCTCCTCGAGCTGCTATGAAAATTGACATCATGAAAGCTTTTGATTCTGTATCATGGACTCTAATTTTGAATATTCTTGAAGCCTTCAATCTACCTTTGAGGTTCAGGACTTGGGTTGCGAAATGCATCACCACCCCTATGTTCTCTATCTCCATCAATGGTGTTTTGGAGGGGTTTTTTCCAGGTGCAAAAGGCCTTAGGCAAGGGGACCCTCTCTCCCCTTACCTTTTTATTCTTGTTATGGAGTTCTTTTCTAGAATTTTGCAGCAGCTTATCTCTTCTGGGGAGTTCTCTTATCACCCAAAGTGCCAAGATTTGGGTATTAGCCACATATGCTTTGCTGATGATTTATTCATCTTGTGCTACCCAAATGATCACTCTTTTCAGCTTGTGCATGATGCTCTTATGGAGTTCTATAAGTTCTCTGGTTTGCTACCTAACAATAATAAGAGCAGAGTTTTTATTGCTGGTGTTTCAGAACCTGAAAAGATCAGACTTTGTAGCCTTATGGGCTTTCAGCTTGGCTCTCTTCCCGTGAGGTACCTTGGGGTTCCACTAATCTCTACCAAGCTCTCTGCATCTGACTGTGCTCCTCTTCTTTCCAAGTTTTCTACAAAGATTGATCACTGGTCTACTAGATCTCTATCCTATGCGGGGAGACTTCAGCTTATCACCTCGGTCCTCTTCAGTCTACAAGTTTTTTGGTCCATGCATTTCATCCTTCCCAAGGCAGTTGGGAAGCATATTGAACTCCTTTTGAGGAACTTTCTTTGGTCAGGTTCTACGAAGTTTAACCACTCTCACAAGGTTGCTTGGGAAGCTCTCTGTTGTCCTAAAAATGAGGGGGGTCTTGGCATTAGGAGAATTGCGGATTGGAATTATGCTGCAATGGCTAAACATCTTTGGGCTATATGTTCTAATCAGAATTCTCTATGGGTCAGATGGAGTTATCGGTATGTCATCAAGAATCAAAGCCTCTGGTCAATGAATATCCCATCCTCTTGCTCCTGGACTTGGAGGAAGCTACTCCAACTTAGGCCTAAAGTGAGACCTTTTATCAAGTACATCATTGGTGATGGATGTACCACTCATTTCTGGCACGATAACTGGCACCCAGCTGGGCCTCTTCTTGATTACTTTGGCCATCACTTTCAGTCTGTTTCTGGTATTCGTATGGCAGCTAAAGTCTCCTGCATTATATATAATGATGTATGGACTTGGCCTTTTCTTTCTCTCTCTTGCCCTAACTTTTTGCCTCATCCCGGTGTCTCTGACTCAGTTATTTGGGCTCATTCTCCTACATCCAAGTATCAGGCGTCCCATGCTTGGAATGCATTTAGAATCCACTATCCACTAGTCTCCTGGCACAAGGTGGTTTGGTTCTCAAAAAATATTCCGAGGCATAGTTTTATTTTGTGGTTGGCTATTAGAGGCAGCTTAAGAACAAGGGATAAACTTCACAGATGGGGGGTCATTTCTAGCTCTACTTGTCCTCTTTGTGATAATTTTCCTGAAACTCTGGATCACCTTCTTTTTGAGTGTTCTTTCTCCAGTCAGGTGTGGGCGGCCATTGCAAATCTATGTTGCATTCCCCTTGGTCCTACTCTTTGGTCTCAAAAGCTTGCCTGGTTCTCCTCTCATTTCAAAGGGAAGGGTTTCCCTAACCTTATTAGGAGACTTGCTTTTGCTGCTGCAGTTTATTTTGTTTGGCAGGAGAGGAATTTTAGAATCTTTAAAGCCATTCATCGGTCTCCCTCAACAATTATCGGGCAAGTCAGATTTGAAGTCAGGGTCAAAGCTTCTCAAAGCAGGAACATTAAGCCTACCCCTTTATCTACTCAGCTTTGCCAAAATTGGCACTTTCCTTTCTAGGATTTTTATATTGTATAGGCTTTAGTCTCTTTTTGGTTCATTTCTTGTACAGGCTTATGCCTTAGTTTTTGTTCCATTGTGAATTCTTTTTCTGGTTTCTAATACATCGGTTAATTACCAAAAAAAAAAAACTCTCCCTCCAAAATCATCCACAAGCTCTTCCTCTCGTCTTCATCCAAATCTTCAGCAGCTACAATTTTGCAACAAGTAAACAAAATAACTACATTATATATCATGAAAACATATCAGCACCTCTACTTCACCCATAAGTTCAAGAGGCAACACAAATCAAGCTGCCAACTAGTAGTGTGCCAACAACATAATTTCTTACATGATTTAAAATTAGTCATACTTACATCCATTTCATGTAGTATAACACCTTCATGACCTCCACTTGTAGCACGTGTCGACGACGATGGATTGTGTGCAGAAGTAGTAGAACAACGTACATAATCTCCAAAAGGAAGATACAACTTCTCACGAATGAGTTTCACCTTATCCAAGTATCCCTCCGAATCTAACTTTTTGAAGCAAAATTCCACAAATTGTAAGGTAGATCCAACACAACTGCAAAAGATAGAACAACGCGACATCACTCCCAATACTTGTTAAATTTTGCCTTCATCAATCTCGCCATGGAACGTGTAACATCGTCGGGCTTTTCCAATTCCTCCTTTATAAGCAACTGTATCTTCCACACACCATGAAAGAACAAATTTGCAGTAGGGTACCGAGATCCCGAGAACAAAGTGGTAATGTCAAAAAATGGCTTCAAAAATCTAGTTATCCTCTCAACCCTTTGCCACTCCATTTCCAATGGACAAGTCTTGAAATTTGTCGCCCCAGTTTTTCATTCACATCTACGAATTTCTCTTCAATCTTCTTTTTCAACAGAAAAATTTATTGCATAAACAAAAATTTCTCTTCAATCATGACACAATTTTCCTCATAGTTAACACAAGCATCATTGTCTTCCTCCTCCTTTCCCGCCCCAACCCCTCGCAATTAGAAACCATATTTGGATATGGATAGATTTGGACTGATTATAATTGCATGGGTTTTGGCAGTTCATGAAAATGGGTTCAAATTGTCACCTCTAGTTTGAGATCGAGTTGTCTCATAAACAAAGCTGGATTTTTTTTTTTTTTGGAGCTTAGATCTGTTGGGATTCGAGCGTCCGAGTGTTAAATACTTCGTCAATACTTATTTGCTTATAAAGGTTGAACTGATATAGGCAAAGTATAAGAGATGCTAACTATGAAGTTGAAAATCTTGGGATATTAGCCTTGTAATTCTTTCTTTTTTTCCGCCAGACGATAAGATGTTACGGATTAGTTGGGTGTTATTACGAGAGTTACAAACTCAAAACCCACCCCTCAGAAGGAAGATTAACGAACCAACCAAGCAAGGCGTCCAATTATCAAATACCGACTATCCTTGTCCGAATATCGACAGTCGAAAAACACACAATTTACAAACTCAGAAGATTCATGTTCATGCGCAACAATGAAATTACAAGCACAAAAAGCAGTTGGCAGAAGTCACCACAATGTGCTGTTCAAATCATCTTTGTCAATAAGTTTCTAGCCGTTTACAATAATGCAAAATACCAGCCCTTTACAAGAGGTCCAGCTAGTGTTTTCTCTGAGGTGAGTACATTTTTACCTCTATATTTCCCCCACTATGTAGATTTGCTCCTTATCGAACAGAACCACCAGCCAAACAAGGATAAAAGTTACACAAAATCATTATTTCGTCCTTGATTATAGATAACCCTAATACAAGGGAATTATGTCCCCGAGGTTCTCCCTAAGACTACAGATTACAAACACAAGTTTGAATTTCCGTCAAGAAGTGGTTTTTGGAGATTCATAGCCATATGGGTTCTTGCTCGCCCAGTTCCATTGATCACGGCACATATCTTCAATGCCATATTTTGCCCTAAAAAGAAACAACAATATATGCAAATTAATACGAGTGACACAAGATTTAGGTATATCAATACTCTCATCTTAAAGTTTCCACAGTTTTTTATGACACTTTATTTTCCAATTTCCAGTAAATGGTAAGACAACTTGCCAGAGCAAAAGAAAGGACCAACGATCCAACCTTCCCATCTTTCTCTAACTTTGGTTATCATATTTCCAAAGGAACAAATACTCAGTAGTCGGACTAATGGCATGCCATTCTATAACGAGCAGCACTTGAAAATACTCCAAACTTATAGTCATTAATCATGCATAAGCAGCACTACTACAGAGTAATTGCATACACAAATGTTTGAAAGGAAGTTAGCACTTACTTCCAGTTCAGCTCACGTTCTGCTTTATCGGTTGAAGCATACACAACCTCGGCATCACCAGCCCGCCGGCCAGCAAACTCCAGAGGAATTTTCTGGAACCACCACGAAAACAAATTATGGCTCTTTTCCACATAAATGAGAATAATGCTGATGTAACTAACAACTATCCTATTGTTCTTGCGGGAGTGGGAAGGGTGCCTACTCATTTTATTGTCTCTTCTACTTTTCTATTTAAACCCAAATCTCTTTCCACTACAATTGGGAAAACTCCAATTTCTTCAAGCATTTGATTACTCATAAATCAAAAGGTCAAATCTTATTTAGATGAAGAAAACTCCAATCAACTTGAAGATGATTAAGAAAACAATACAGGTATTTCAAAAGAAGAAGTTGGATCATCATTCAAATTAGGCGCAGCTGGAAAATAGTATGCAGTTCATACCTTTCCAGATGCCTTTTCAAATGCATCTACCATTTCCAAAACGGATGTTCCTTTTCCAGTTCCAAGGTTGTAAACTTCACAACCTGCGGTGGAAGCAATAATCATGTTTCAGTCTTCAGCATGGAAACGTACTGGAGCAGTTTCTCTTATACCACCAGCTCATGTACACATCCACTCCATTAACATATATGCAAATGGACTAGTAGAAACATAAATAATAATATCTGTACCTATAGAAGGATCAGATAATTTGTTCAGAGCAGCAATGTGTCCATCGGCTAAATCCACGACATGAATGTAGTCACGCACCTGAACAGTGTAACAAATGAGTACCGTCACAGCCTTGATTATGGATAGGAAATCTAAAAGAAACTACAACCCACTCATATCCCGGATTTCCAATAGTGCAAGAGACTTGACTGGGTTGGTTTTGAATATGACAGGGTAGGTTTTGGATATGGATGACTATTTGTCATAAGAAAAGATGCTGAGAATGAAGAAAGCATACCCCTGTACCATCCTTCGTGGAGTAGTCAGTTCCAAATACCGTAAGAGCAGGTCGTCTACCAACAGCTACTTGTTGCACAAAAGGCATAAGATTGTTCGGGATACCACGAGGATCCTCGCCAATGTAACCACTAGGATGTGCACCAACCGGATTAAAATATCGCAGCAATATGATTTTCCATTCGGTGTCAGAGCGGTGGATATCTCGGCATATTTCTTCAATGAAGAGCTGCAAATAACAACAATTTTAAGTAATATTTGAATGAAGGTGCTTTTGTAAAATTTGCAAACAGTGCAGGGAACAAAAATGTAGAACATTCCAATGTGAGTATGAAGTCAACAGAAAATATGCTTGAAGTTCTTTATTTTGTCAAAATCAACCATTTACAGTTTCTTTGGTAACCAAGCTCTCAGTTCATGTGAATGACCTTGGTTCTTCCATAAGGGTTAGCTGCAGAGAGGCTGAACTCCTCCGTGCATGGTACCACCTTTGGCCAACCATAAACCGTAGCTGATGATGAAAACACCAGCTGAAATGTAGTAAAGTAAGAGAGGAATGAGTTAGTTAACTCACCAAAGTGAATCAAGCCAATAAAATAAAAGCAGAACATGAAAGAAGGAATTTTGCACCAAAAAAAAAAAAAAAGAAGAAGAAGAAAGAAAGAATTTTTTTTTTTTTGGGTATTTACCAAAAAAAAAAAGAAAAAGAAAACTAAGATGTAGCTGGACTTGATAACTGTAACTAAATCCCAGGGCTAAAAAAATTATATCCCCCGCAAATGATTGTGTAACTTATTTATTAGAGGAAAATGGCTTGAAATTAGTCAAGTTGTTTATAAAGTCTATTAACAGTTCTTCATAAGTCAAAGATCTACCAGACTTGGTCTAGACTGGAGGACAAATACAGTGCAAGTCTTTACTGATGGCTCTGGAAAGACCAAATGCTCATCCTCTCAGAACTTGACCCCTGGACACATGTATACTTTGCAGATAACCAATTGATTTATGCAACTGGTTGAGCAGTGCCAAGTTCACTAGTTAAGCTAGTCAATAAAAAAATGTGAGGAGATGAGAGAAGCAGTTAAGCTTTACAAGGCAACCCCGAAGCACGAGACATACATTTTTGCATCCGTGGGCAGCCATGACTTCCAACAAAGTGATTGTACCAATAAGGTTGTTATCATAATACATCAGGGGTTTCTGCACACTTTCACCAACTGCCTTTAATCCAGCAAAATGGATGACAGCATCAAATCTGCAATCGAAACAAAATACAAAATACGAGGAAGACATGAGTAAGAGGACATATAGATAAGCAATGGCAACAACTATCACGTAAACGCAATTTCAACTTCCTTTCACATAAACAATAGTAGCCCCTACAGAAATTCCATTTCTGTTTTCTGCTAATATTTCATATGTAGAAGATAATTCTCATGATGAAAATACATTACTCATGCCCCATTACATTAATATCTTGGGCCTTGCAATCTAAACTGTACTTGGAATCACTATGATTTCTGACAAAGCACAAGTAATGCCTTAATTGTCTCAGTTCTTCATACTCCTCAAACAGGCATAAAGAAAGTCCTGTGGGTACAGGTTCGAATGTGACAGACAGGATAACACTATACATATACGAAGATATGCAGATAACTAAGATGTTAAATACAGAAGGTAAATGCTAAGGAAAGTCGTCATTGAGTGCCAAGTCTGAACCGGCCGGGTCACAATGACCATCAAGTTATCATTTCTTTCCTTGCAAAGCTTTGGTTAGATGAAATGAACTAAAAGTACTGTAATATACTAATATATGCAAAAACTTACTTCGTGGATACAAAAAGCTTCTCAAGTGCAGGCTTATCTCGCAAGTCCATCTGTAGGTGGAAGCAAAATAATTAGGGCCATGTAGGACAAAAACTAATGCTATGAGCTATGGTGAACACATAACACGTCAGTGTACAAGTTATTTGGTTCTTCATGACTGTGTTAACGTGGAGATAACAACCACCATGCAAGCATCAAATATCAGAAAAGACCATCTTCAAGTGAGAAAAACACTACATACGACATTCAAAGTTTAGGCTCTTGACCTATCATACTACTAAAATTATTTTGGCTCTTCGATTTCCATACTCTAGAACCATAACGTTTTAGAACCTTATTCAATCTGAACTCTTACAGCCTACAGGCGATTGTGATAAAGGGAGAGAAAAGCAAGGGTTATGATTTCTCACCAGATCTCATAAAAAAAAGGGGTGAGATTTGGCGAGAAACAAAATAGAAAAACAGAAGATCACATTTCATTTCACTTATCTCTAATGATATTTCTGAGTGAATTATTCTCCTTTCTATTCTTTTCTCACACTTTCTCACCACCTATGGATCGCCTATATTTAGCAACAACTGTATAAACCAACCGAGGGAAAAAACTTTGACAAGTACTAGAGAGTGAATAGAAATGAGTAGTGCTCCTCCACAGTCCACACACTCCGGACATAGATCCAATGTGTCCGGAACCGATGCACGTTAGACTCACCCATATCAAACGGCATTGCGAAGCACCTTCCATGGAAATAGTTACTCGCAGTGCCACACATTTCCAAATTGTAATTTCTTTTATTGTAACTTGGTCTTTTTGGCCAGCTTATGCAAACTTTAACATCCACCCACTATGCTCCGTTCCTTTGGCCTTTTGTTGGCCATCACTTGTCGTCGGCATCCTTAGGCCTTTGTTTTTGGCATTTTATCTTATGGTGATAGCATAGTTTATGCGTTTTGTGGTTCAGTAACTGTGTTCTATTATGTAGGCCTGAAACTAAGGCGTGACAAATTAGCTTCTTTTAGGTCTTCGCCAATTGCCGGCGCCTTTCACCCATGGCGGCAACACGGTTGGATTAATAAGATTTTTCTCTAAAAAAAAAACTCATCCCTGACTATTCTTTGTGAGACCAACCCACTGTCCACTCGCGGAGTGCCTAATTGCGACAAAGCTCATATGGACCGACTTGACAAGAAATGTTTCGAACCTGGGTGCTAACCTAAGTCCCAGATCTTGCCAACTCCGGTTTTCCAATAGTAATAGTTAATCTCCGTTTTGAGTGGGGGAGGTCGTATTGGAGAGTCAATTAACAAATCAATTAATCAGGTACACGTAGGCAATCAACAATTCAACAGGGAAATATTAACAATCACCATTAGAATAATATGGAAGCAAAAACCAACCGACACAAGAAAAAAAAACAGCAGCAAACATTTTCAATATCTGGACGGTGAACAATATTTGAGAGTCAATTAGTTAATGTATTGATCGATTATAAGTAAGACAATCAAATACCCAACACAGAAAATATAAAGCATCACCATTAGAATAATCTGGGAGGAACCAACCAATCAACCAAAAAAAAACAAAAAAACCCAGCAAAAAAAGAAGCAAAAATTTCGATATCAGGACAGTAAACAACATTGGAGAGTCAAAAAAATTAAGTAATCAAGTAACCAATTACGAATAGGCACCAATTATTCAACCCAGAAAAAATATAAACAATCAAGACTAGAATTATCGGGAAGCACATAATCAACCTAAAGAAGAAAAAAAAACAGCAAAAATTTCAACAAGAGGACAGTAAAACTGGGAAAAAAAAAATACCTAATTTCACACCTAAAAAGTACGAACCTGATGGAAGGTAAGGTTAGGGCCATATTCACCGGCGAGTTCCAGTACTCGGTCGATTGCAACTGCAGAGGAGTTGTCGAGATTATCGATCACCACTGCCTTGTACCCTCCCAGCAGTAGTTGGAGCACTGTGTGGCTTCCAATGTAGCCGGCACCTCCAGTGACCAGAACGTTTTGCGCCATAGCTCAGCTTCCCAATTTACAAGCTATAGATACACACGCTATATAATTCTAGAGAGAGAGAGAGAGAGAGAGGGGAAACGGGTTTGACGGAAAAGAGACCGTGATCAGACTTATTTTATAGAGGGGGAGGGAGGAAAAGCTTCTGCGGAGACTGGTGGCAGAGTAGTAATTTTGGGGTAGAATGTTGGAGATAGAATTATAGGACAAACTGATTAGCCACGTGGTTGGTAAGATCGTGGGAGTCCACCACATCCACTGGTGCAACATTGAATCATGTGCCCAGGTTCAATGTATTGACCGAATTGCCCTTTATCTTTGTTGCAAGCAAGTGAACTACTCTCTCCGTCTGTATTAGGGACTTGGAGTTCCTGTAATGACCTGAGTCACTACATCTCCGCAGTGACTTCAATTGAGAGTCATTTGAATTTTTGTTTGGGATCGAAACTATTTATTTTTTCAGGAATATTGAGTACATTGTGAGTATAAAAAATTATGATTATCAGAGATTTATAGACACACAATTGAAATAAATTTGTCTTACAGTATATTCTCCAAATGATATTGGATATCCATATAAATGGTATCCGAACATATAACTACCAAAATTCAATATATATATATATATATTTACATGAATGATCTACTCAATATTCTCGATAAATTGTACGGTTCAGAACCCGAATACAGATTATAGAAGATTCACAATTGAAGTCACTATGAGAATCTAGTGACTTGGGTCACTACAGGTACCCCAAATCTCTATAGTAGTTAATCCATTTTAGGGTTTTTAATTTTTTAGGGAGCATCATTGCTTTGTATAATTCTTATCTTCCAACTTGTACCCTTCTTGGTTTTTTTATTTGTTGATTAAAAATATTAAAGGACAAGGGGTAAAAATAGTAAAATTGATACAAGTTACTCATGAACTTTCAAACATGGACAAAAATTAAGGGACAAAAAAGTATTAAATTTGCGAACCAGCGACTAGCCGAGCACAGATGGAAAGAGTAAATGAGAGTCTAAAACTAACCAATATGTTCTTATGTTTACATCCTGATTGTAACGACCCGGATTTTCGTAAATAAAAATTTCGCTAATAATTTAATTATTTACTTTTAATTTTCGGTTTATTCGAATATTTTCCTATTAAAATATTATTTAATTCTTTTAATTCAAATAAATAGAATTCTAGCCATGTATATGCGCGTACGAGACCGAGTAACACATCCGTTACACTACCGTAGCACCCGGGGACCGTGGTTAATACCCGAAACCTACCCAACCACCATCTTTACTCCATCCAACTACTTTAGTACGTCATGGTCTAGTCACCTCCACACCTTGGAACTTGGTGTGTTGACTAAGCTAGAGAGAGAGAGAGAGAGAGAGATGCCGAGAGAGAGAGAGAGAGAGATCGGTAGAGAGAGAGAGTGAGGTGTGTGTGTGTGTGTTTTGTGTGCATGCATGTAAGTACACATGCACATGCATTAGTTAATACTTGGTTCACTTGTGTAAGAAAGTATAGTTTGAGGGAAGTTTCCTAAGCTAAGGTTTTGTACCCAAAATTAGTTAGAGCAAGCCTTGCTATTTTAAGAGTAACCTACACATACCCACACAATACATGCATTTGAGCACAATCTACACAACCTAGACTTAGCATTACTTGCTTTACACTCCAAGTTCCTAGAAACATGCATCCATGTTTTAAGGAGGGAATATTCCCCCTACTTCTAGCTTGTTAAGGCTACCCCTAGCCATTTAATGTGTTCACATGCACATTAGGTGTATCTAGCTCCTAAAAACACCTTGTAACAAAGGTGACCATGCAAAAACCTACACAACGGGAAGCATTATTTCCCCACCCCTTTGTTCCCACGTTGGTTACCTTGTATGTACCCATGTTGGTTCATCTAGCAAGAATAAACCTAGATTCCTAGCCTAGGACCTAATCTAAGAACCTAGAGTGCCACTTGTGTACTTCCCATGTGCAAGATTAACACCACATTTACTCCTTCCACATGGTGAGGTTCGGCCAACATAGTGTGTGTGTGTGCCGAAAGTTTTGGGGGAAGAGAGAGGTCTCATCTTTGCTATAAATAGCACACCTATTGTTCAATTGGACCATCTTTGCACTTTCCTTCTTTGTTTGTCTCCCATATTCCCCACAAACCACCTACTTCTACCACCTTTTAACCAACCCTATTTAGTCTCTAATTAGCTACTTACTAAGCTAATTAGTGAGTAAGCTAGGTAGATTAAGGGATTTCTACACCAACGGATTGCTAATCGGCTTCCTGTTTACACCCGGAAACTAAGGTAGTTTACTAAACTACTCTTCTAATTAGTTATTTCTAGTTCTATTAAGATGTTCTAATTAATTTTCCAAGCATGATTTTAGAGTTTGATTTAGTTAATTTATGCATGTATTAAGTTACTAAGCATGATTCTTAGTGATTAAGAAAGAGGATTTCATGTTGAAAAGATTAATAAGAAGGTTTATGAGGTTCTAATTAGAGAGTTCTTCATGAAATTAGAAGTGGGATTAGTTGATTAAAAGTAATTAGAAGATGATTAGAAGCAATTAGAAGTTGATTAGAAGATATGTATTTTTCTAGACAAGGATCTAGTATTATTATGGTTATTTCCATGAATGAATTAGTTATTCATTTTCTATTTAATCAATGGTTATTATTTAAGATGATTTTTCTTAGATAATAGATTTACTTTACTTAGTGAGAGATTTGTTCTTACTAGAAAGAAATATTAATTGTTTTATGGAAATTTGGTAAGAAAATATGGAGTTTTTATGAAGAAGGAGTTTTTCATAAATGTTTCCTAGAAATGTTCTTACTAATTTATTGTGAGTATATTTTATGGATATGGTGAAAAGAAGGAGAGTAGATGGAGTTGATTAAAATTTTCTAGAAAGAAAATTGTGATTTTACTAGATAGAGGAAAAGATGTTTTATTTGGAGTTTATTAAAAAGAAAGTTTTCTAGAAATATAAAGAGTATATTTTTGGAGAGATTTAAATATTTTTAGAAAGTTCATAAATTGTGGTGATGGATTTTTGGCAAGAAATTTCTAGAAAAGAGTTTTGTTTAAATTATTTGAGAGAGAGCAAGTTGTTTAGTTTGATCTCTTTTGGAAAGAAATAAAATAGTTTTGAAAGAGGACAAGGAAGAAATGAGATTTTTGATGAGGAATAAATTGGAGAAAATTAGAAATAATATTATTGGAGAGTTTTAAAGGTATGATTTTAGGTGAAAAGATTTTTAGAAAGATTATTATTCTGAGGGAAATTGGTACATTAAAATGTATGATTTTATGTGGAAAGGTTTCTAGAGGAAACAATATATTTTAGAGAGATGGTATATTTTTAATGCATGATTTTATGTGAGAAATGTGTATTTGAAAGAATGTGAATTTAGAGAAAATTTTGGAATATTGCATGAGCATGATTTTGAGCATGTGACACTGAGCACGTACGCGATACATTACGTCACCGTACGTGAAATTGAATAACTGTTAATGAGAAAATAGAGACGAGAATGAGAATAAGTTTTGAAATGCGAAATGAAATTTTTGAGAAATGGAATGAGATTTTCGGAAATGAGATGAAATGAAATATGATGAGATGATTTGTTGCCACCTCAAATTCGCGGAGAGAATTTGGAGGAATGGTTTTGATTGCAGTAGTGCAGCGAAAGCGCCGCTTCCAGTTCGCGGAGAGAATTAGGATGTTGGGCTAAGCGTGCACAACACACGGTGAACGGACTTGCAAACAGGCTGTTAAGTTCGGTAATGCAAGACGGCCGGGACTGTGTCGTGTGAGTCGCGGGGTAGACGGACTGTGCAAACAGGCTGTTAAGTTCGGTGATGCACGATAACCGGAACCTCGAGCGGAAAGGTTGGTACCGTCAGCTGAGAGGAGGCGTAAACGGACCAATAACTTTCAGAGCGGTGGGAGATAATGAAATTTGAATAAGAATGCCGAGAGAGGCACCGAAATGAGAAAACCGATTTTTGGGGAAAACGGATTGATAAATGAGTTAAGTTTGAGAAACTGGATGAGTAATTATTTTGAGGAAACGACACGTGGCACTGTTTGAGATTCTGAAATGAGATATTGTTTTCTGCGCATGTTTACTCTGATCCGTATAGACACGCATGATGTATTGTATGGTTTACTGTTCACAAGTATTATATACTGTTTATGATCTTATTGTTCTAGAATTGCTACTTAGAAGTTTAGCATAGTGAACTACTGGGCTTTGCTCACGGTGTTGCATTCGTGTAACCCTGACATAATACCATGATGTTGCCTGTGCGACTCGGACGTATTATGTCAGATTATCTAGATGGACAGCAACAATACTGTGGAGTCCAGTCCTATGGAACAGGAAGTGCTGCCGGAGTGGGGAATGACTCGGCGCAGGGATAGACGAAGACCTAGAACCACCCCGGTTATTATTTATATAGTGTTTGAGGACATTATTATTTGTATTAAAGTTTGGGATTAAACTTTATTATGGTTTGTAATAATAATTAACGTGCCCAAATCTTGGGGGCGTTACACTGATATTATCTAATTAACCTATTTTACCCTCGAAGGATAGTTTTCTGTTTTTAGCATGCTAAAAACACTAAAAGAGCTAGCAATAATTGTCCGTATTTAACGCTTTTAGCACTTTTAGGACTTTTAACAAGAATGAAAAACCATAAACAATACGATCGTATCTTTTGCCATTGAAATGCTACTTGACTTTCATTGTATGACCTATCATATTTCCGTAATATTGTCATTCCCAATTGTAGGTCATTTAATGTAAAAGTTAAGAGTTAATTAAATAATCATATTTGATACCCTTAAATTTTATCTTGGTCAATTTGAATGATTATGTTTTCACACTTTTTAAGTGTGAAATACTTTATGTACCTTTTTTTGTTATTGCCTATTAATATTTGAAAATATAGTTTCCTAATTAAGGGATATTTGATTAGGATTGGAGTAATGTGTTTCTCCATCAAATGGGATTTATTTGACTGTTTCAAACAAGAAATAGAAGAAATTCAAAATGAATATTTGATACACAAAGTTCACGGAAAAATTCTATCAAATTTACTTTAAAAGCCGACAATGTAATCTAAAATCATGGTAAAAAATATGTCCTTACTAGTAGACATGGTAAATTCAAGCAAATGAATTTGTGTATGAATCATGAATCTGATCGGATGGCAATATGGCATCCAAAATTCAAAACACATTTCCTGGTCAATTTGAATATTGTGAATACCATCCAATCATATTTCATGGTAAATTTGCTCGGCCCAAAATATACGGCTTGATATTTAAACTAAAGTTACAAGAACAAAATATTTTTACCATGATCTCTGGATAAACTTAAATTGGTATATATTTATCATGATTTCTATAATGCACTACTTGTTACCATAATTCACTACAAGAAAAAACACATTTGGCGACCAAATCAATTTTAGTCGCCGATTGTAGCACCTTCAGCGACAAAATCGTTTTAGTCGCCATATGCAGTACTTTGGGCGACCAACTCGACTTTTGTCGCTGATTGTAAACCCTTTAGCGACTAAATTTTTTTTGTTGCCACAAGCAGTACATTTGGCAACCAAATAAATTTTGGTCGCCGTATGCAATGCCTTTGGCGACCAATTTTTTTTTTGTTGTCCTATGCAATGCCTTTTGGCGACCAAACATCAGCTTTGGTCGCGAAATGTTTAGTGCCAAAAATTATACAGTGCGAAATTATTGGCGCCAAGCATAAATCTTGTCGAGACATATGGCGACCAAAAATTTTAGTCGCCGATAGTATATTTCAATAAAATTAAATAATATAATAAAGTA
The DNA here is from genome assembly GCA_963854785.1 of Vaccinium vitis-idaea. Classification (NCBI taxonomy): domain Eukaryota; kingdom Viridiplantae; phylum Streptophyta; class Magnoliopsida; order Ericales; family Ericaceae; genus Vaccinium; species Vaccinium vitis-idaea. The sequence continues at coordinate 1,774,674 of OY978224.1, forward strand.
AAATACTTTTCAAAAATATATATATATAATGCAATACATAATTTATGATAAATAATGTTATACATTTTTTAATGTAAAAAGGAATATACGAAAAGATAATACATATAAATAGTTTTTGACAAATGGAACATAAATACATGGGTAGCCTAGTGGTTAGGTGTTGGGTTAAGAAGTGGGAGGTTGTGGGTTCAATTCTTGGCAGGAGCAAGCAAGGTTTGATTAATTCTCGAGGAGCCATGTGGCACATTAATTTATTTTTTTCGTATGAACTTTTGGCGACAAAATATTGGTCGCCGATGCGGTACCTTTGGCGACAAACGGTTTTGGTCGCCATATGGCTCACCTTTTGGCAACAAAATTTTTTAGTCGCCGTATGGCTAGCCTTTGGCGACCAACCAGATTTTAGTCGGTGTATACATTCCCCCAGACGAGGTGTCGGCGACAAACTGGCCGACTAAAATATTGGTTGCCAAAATATTAGGGCGAATAAAAACAACCCTTTGGCGACAAATTTTTTGGTTGCGGAGAGCGATTTTCTTGTAGTGATTTCTGGATACATACAAACAAATCCTGAGTCACAGTAAATTTAATGGATCAAATTTATCACATGTACAAATTTATCATGATCTCTGTTACGCTCTTGTTTTTACCGTAATTTTTGGGTATAAACAAGAGCTAACGAAACCTTCATTCTCCCACTATGATGCTCTTTTTCCACTCATCCTGTATCGAACATTATCAGAAACGTCAACAGCTTCCACTTACGAAATAGAAATACTTGCGAAATCAAGCCATGATACACTATCGTTTGTATCCGACCTTCAGGGAAATCAAGCAAGTCGACGGAGTCTCGGTTTTACCATGTCGACTGAGACGTTGATGAAGGTTTGCGGTGGTCGCCGCCTCGCCGGCGACGAAGGAGGGTGGGGGACGATTTGTAGTCCGAACGTCGATGGAAATTTCTGTAGTTCGAACGACGATAGGAATTTCTTTGCCAAAAGTTATTTGCAGGCGCTTGATTCATGCATTTAATTCTTTGCCAAAATTTTAAGATTAAAGTTCTAAACTAAAACAAGTAATTCGAGCAAATAGTTAAAACTGTTTTGTAGCATGATTTTCTGAAAAATCAAACAACGGTTCTAATCTTCCAAGTAAAACCTGATGTGAGGTGTACGTAAAGTAGGTAATCATTCCTCACTTTTTAGGTATAACACAATTGCACTCAACATCTTTCTAGTTTAGGGTGTGTTCGAAATCTGTGAGCTGTAGCCTGGAAAAAGTGAGTAAGTGATAAAGTGAATGAGAAAACCGTTTTAGTAAAGAGAGAGAAAAGTGAAGGAAACTACTAGCTCGAGAAAAGAAAAGAAAGATAATATGCATTATGCCGTATGGTAAACGAAAGAATAATTCGAGAATTAGTGGAGTCGCGCAAAATTGATCACGGGAATCTAGGAGTGCAGGAGCGCATTACAGGATTGTAGTGCTCCACATGAGCCGTCAATCATACAATCAATAGTCTAAATCACTTACATATAAGATAATATTCAAAATTGGGATATTAAAAACACTTTGAACGGCACACATATTACGCACTACATCTTTATAGTGCTCTCCTGCACTACATGGTTTCCAATTTCTATCCAGACACGTAGTTATTAAAAAATATGGTAAACAAAAGAAAAGAGGAAGGAAAAGATAAGGGAATTGACTTTTCATTATCTTTTACAATTTTTTCTTCACCTTTTAATTTACTTTACTATTCCTTTCTCTTCGACTTGCGTTTTCATCTTTTTCAGTGATATGATTAAAGGAATTTGGTCTTCCACCTAGAGCCAATTCATTTAGTAGTACAAAATTTGAAGTGCGTACGAGTATTTTTAGGACTTAAAAACAACATTAATATTGATAACAAAAATAAAAAAGCATAAGCATTACGTATTTACGTGTTCAAGAAGAATACAACTATTAACCCCGAGGCTTGAAACTTAAGGGTTTGCCTCCTCTTAAGTTCTCGGCTTGAAACTTTAAAAGTGCTATCAACTCTTTTGGGGTTGGTCCATGCAGAGCATTGCTCCTACTTTTTCTGGGTTCTCCGCCAGTGGATGGTGAAATTGGGCATGGAATTAGTTGAGGTGCACGTAAACAGGCTCGAACGCTTAATTATATATAAATAAATAAAAAAAGAAGTTCTTGCCTAAGAAAAAATTGGTATGTACATAGGGGGTCCAACAAATTAAAAAAATGCAATAGAGACCAATTGAAAACTCATATTATACTGTCCAACTCCTATTAACCGTGTCCAATTTATTTTTAAGTGGTTAAAAATATTCATGATTTATTATTTATAAGTAGGTCCGTCCATGACACGACCTAAATTACACCTTGTCTAAATGCCCAAATAAAAACAATTTCCTTTGTGTTCGATTATATCTTGGGCTACATAAATGTTGGATATCTCGTTAAATCTTTACATACTTTATTTCTATATGGTTTTTGCATGAGTAACTTTGACGGGGACGGTTCTTTACCTCCTTGAGAGCGTGAACTCTAGACAAGGACTGCTGCGGGCATTGGATTGGATTTTGGAGTTATTGGTGTTCACTATAACCTTCACATACGTGGGGGATGCCTCGTGAGGGTCTTTTTAATCTTTGTAATTTGTTTTCAAACTTAATAAATTTCTCTTTTGCCGTTCAAAGAAAAATCTTCACGCGGGGAGGCAAGGGCTTTATGACACTAACAACACACCTAACAATTTCGCAGGCTAATTTTTCTATTTTCTTCGTAATTCCCTATTTTTATCCTACTAGCAATATCGAAATATAATAAGACATAAGAAATGCTAGATATATGTACTGAAAAATGTATCATGTCGTACAGTCGTAGTGGGTAGATATCAGGATTTGTGATTTGTGAATGAGGAGTATACTATAATTAGAATCGTTTCCATAGACTAGCTTTACGCTACTCATGTATTACCTCCGTTTTAAAATGGATGCTCAAAGTTACTATTTACATTTCTCAAAAAATCAATATTTTTGAAGTTATACTTTGTACATGCAATATGATTCTCGTTTGATAAATCTCCCTTAGTTTTCCTAAACAAAATTTTTAAAATCGTAAAAAACATTAGGAGTAGATAGAATTTACAAATATAGATAATTTTTAAAAAAGTATGAATAGTAATTTTGGACATCCCTTTTTTTTTTTTTTAACGGAAGGAGTATCAATTACGAAACCCCTTTAAGTGCAAAGCTAAAAGCTTAAAATTTATTTGGCCGAGATTCGAAGCAAAACTTTCTCACTTCCAATTATTGCATGCATTTACGTACCACTCGATTCTCCAAGAAAACATTTCATAGAATGATGATGGAAAACCACTAGTATTTCTTTATTCAATGTACTATGTCTTTAGTTGATACTATTATATTTTTTATACCAAGTAGTAGAATTTTACTCCAATTTTTTTCCCCGAAACTTTGTGGAATTGTCATGTGCATGATCCCAAACCAAGAATTTTCATGTTTCAATTTTTATTTTTTTTGGGTAAGTTGTTTTCATGTGTTCAATTGCCTTTGTGTGACCGATCGATTGGGTTGCATGCAACATGATGCAAAAGGATTTTTGTTGGGAGTTTGTAAGACGCATCGATCCCGTCATCGATTCCGTTGCACCAGCGTGCACAAGGCCCAAACTTCTAGGGAGCATCCACGGAGTCCTCCACATTCGTTGGGCCCAATATACATTAAATGACTCATATCTAGGGATGGCAACGGGGCGGATTGGGGCGGATTGGGGTATGAACCGAACCGAACCGAATATCCAGAACACTGCCCCGAACCGAACCGAAAACCGAACGGGTTATAAAAATCTGTTCCATAACTGAACCGAACGGGGTTCGGGGCAAACCCGAACCGAACGGGTACCCGATCTGAATTCTGATGTCTGAAATTTTAGGAGCATTTTCCAAATCTATGAAGTACAGTCGATCTAAGAGAGAAACAATGGACTTACAAAGTAGCTACAGAAACAATGGACTTACAGAAACAATTTTCAGTCGATCTAAGAGAGTACAAAGTACAATTTTCAAAGTAGCTACAGAAACAATGGACTTACAAAGTACAATTTTCAGTCGATCTAAGAGAGTACAGTCGATCTATGGACGACCAATTTTCAGTCGATCTATGAAGTACAGTCGATCTATGAGAGAGAGAGAGAGAGAGAGAGAGAGAGAGAGAGAGAGAGAATGGAAGGTGAGAAACAACCTCTGCTCGAATCACAGTCCACAGAAACCGGCGAATCGGTGAGGAAAGCATGTCTAATCCGGCCTGCTGTAATCCGTCTTCTTTATGGTTGCTCACGGTGGTGTCAGTAACCGGCGATCGGTGGTCGCCTGGTCGGACCAGACACGATCGGTGGTCGCTTCTCGGTAGTCGGTGCTCTCATAGTGAATGTCGGCCGTGAGCACTGAGCAGTGAGCTCTCTGAAGAGATGAGCAAAATGGGATTAAAAGTAATTAGAAGATGATTAGAAGCAATTAGAAGTTGATTAGAAGATATGTATTTTTCTAGACAAGGATCTAGTATTATTATGGTTATTTCCATGAATGAATTAGTTATTCATTTTCTATTTAATCAATGGTTATTATTTAAGATGATTTTTCTTAGATAATAGATTTACTTTACTTAGTGAGAGATTTGTTCTTACTAGAAAGAAATATTAATTGTTTTATGGAAATTTGGTAAGAAAATATGGAGTTTTTATGAAGAAGGAGTTTTTCATAAATGTTTCCTAGAAATGTTCTTACTAATTTATTGTGAGTATATTTTATGGATATGGTGAAAAGAAGGAGAGTAGATGGAGTTGATTAAAATTTTCTAGAAAGAAAATTGTGATTTTACTAGATAGAGGAAAAGATGTTTTATTTGGAGTTTATTAAAAAGAAAGTTTTCTAGAAATATAAAGAGTATATTTTTGGAGAGATTTAAATATTTTTAGAAAGTTCATAAATTGTGGTGATGGATTTTTGGCAAGAAATTTCTAGAAAAGAGTTTTGTTTAAATTATTTGAGAGAGAGCAAGTTGTTTAGTTTGATCTCTTTTGGAAAGAAATAAAATAGTTTTGAAAGAGGACAAGGAAGAAATGAGATTTTTGATGAGGAATAAATTGGAGAAAATTAGAAATAATATTATTGGAGAGTTTTAAAGGTATGATTTTAGGTGAAAAGATTTTTAGAAAGATTATTATTCTGAGGGAAATTGGTACATTAAAATGTATGATTTTATGTGGAAAGGTTTCTAGAGGAAACAATATATTTTAGAGAGATGGTATATTTTTAATGCATGATTTTATGTGAGAAATGTGTATTTGAAAGAATGTGAATTTAGAGAAAATTTTGGAATATTGCATGAGCATGATTTTGAGCATGTGACACTGAGCACGTACGCGATACATTACGTCACCGTACGTGAAATTGAATAACTGTTAATGAGAAAATAGAGACGAGAATGAGAATAAGTTTTGAAATGCGAAATGAAATTTTTGAGAAATGGAATGAGATTTTCGGAAATGAGATGAAATGAAATATGATGAGATGATTTGTTGCCACCTCAAATTCGCGGAGAGAATTTGGAGGAATGGTTTTGATTGCAGTAGTGCAGCGAAAGCGCCGCTTCCAGTTCGCGGAGAGAATTAGGATGTTGGGCTAAGCGTGCACAACACACGGTGAACGGACTTGCAAACAGGCTGTTAAGTTCGGTAATGCAAGACGGCCGGGACTGTGTCGTGTGAGTCGCGGGGTAGACGGACTGTGCAAACAGGCTGTTAAGTTCGGTGATGCACGATAACCGGAACCTCGAGCGGAAAGGTTGGTACCGTCAGCTGAGAGGAGGCGTAAACGGACCAATAACTTTCAGAGCGGTGGGAGATAATGAAATTTGAATAAGAATGCCGAGAGAGGCACCGAAATGAGAAAACCGATTTTTGGGGAAAACGGATTGATAAATGAGTTAAGTTTGAGAAACTGGATGAGTAATTATTTTGAGGAAACGACACGTGGCACTGTTTGAGATTCTGAAATGAGATATTGTTTTCTGCGCATGTTTACTCTGATCCGTATAGACACGCATGATGTATTGTATGGTTTACTGTTCACAAGTATTATATACTGTTTATGATCTTATTGTTCTAGAATTGCTACTTAGAAGTTTAGCATAGTGAACTACTGGGCTTTGCTCACGGTGTTGCATTCGTGTAACCCTGACATAATACCATGATGTTGCCTGTGCGACTCGGACGTATTATGTCAGATTATCTAGATGGACAGCAACAATACTGTGGAGTCCAGTCCTATGGAACAGGAAGTGTTGCCGGAGTGGGGAATGACTCGGCGCAGGGATAGACGAAGACCTAGAACCACCCCGGTTATTATTTATATAGTGTTTGAGGACATTATTATTTGTATTAAAGTTTGGGATTAAACTTTATTATGGTTTGTAATAATAATTAACGTGCCCAAATCTTGGGGGCGTTACACTGATATTATCTAATTAACCTATTTTACCCTCGAAGGATAGTTTTCTGTTTTTAGCATGCTAAAAACACTAAAAGAGCTAGCAATAATTGTCCGTATTTAACGCTTTTAGCACTTTTAGGACTTTTAACAAGAATGAAAAACCATAAACAATACGATCGTATCTTTTGCCATTGAAATGCTACTTGACTTTCATTGTATGACCTATCATATTTCCGTAATATTGTCATTCCCAATTGTAGGTCATTTAATGTAAAAGTTAAGAGTTAATTAAATAATCATATTTGATACCCTTAAATTTTATCTTGGTCAATTTGAATGATTATGTTTTCACACTTTTTAAGTGTGAAATACTTTATGTACCTTTTTTTGTTATTGCCTATTAATATTTGAAAATATAGTTTCCTAATTAAGGGATATTTGATTAGGATTGGAGTAATGTGTTTCTCCATCAAATGGGATTTATTTGACTGTTTCAAACAAGAAATAGAAGAAATTCAAAATGAATATTTGATACACAAAGTTCACGGAAAAATTCTATCAAATTTACTTTAAAAGCCGACAATGTAATCTAAAATCATGGTAAAAAATATGTCCTTACTAGTAGACATGGTAAATTCAAGCAAATGAATTTGTGTATGAATCATGAATCTGATCGGATGGCAATATGGCATCCAAAATTCAAAACACATTTCCTGGTCAATTTGAATATTGTGAATACCATCCAATCATATTTCATGGTAAATTTGCTCGGCCCAAAATATACGGCTTGATATTTAAACTAAAGTTACAAGAACAAAATATTTTTACCATGATCTCTGGATAAACTTAAATTGGTATATATTTATCATGATTTCTATAATGCACTACTTGTTACCATAATTCACTACAAGAAAAAACACATTTGGCGACCAAATCAATTTTAGTCGCCGATTGTAGCACCTTCAGCGACAAAATCGTTTTAGTCGCCATATGCAGTACTTTGGGCGACCAACTCGACTTTTGTCGCTGATTGTAAACCCTTTAGCGACTAAATTTTTTTTGTTGCCACAAGCAGTACATTTGGCAACCAAATAAATTTTGGTCGCCGTATGCAATGCCTTTGGCGACCAATTTTTTTTTTGTTGTCCTATGCAATGCCTTTTGGCGACCAAACATCAGCTTTGGTCGCGAAATGTTTAGTGCCAAAAATTATACAGTGCGAAATTATTGGCGCCAAGCATAAATCTTGTCGAGACATATGGCGACCAAAAATTTTAGTCGCCGATAGTATATTTCAATAAAATTAAATAATATAATAAAGTAAAATACTTTTCAAAAATATATATATATAATGCAATACATAATTTATGATAAATAATGTTATACATTTTTTAATGTAAAAAGGAATATACGAAAAGATAATACATATAAATAGTTTTTGACAAATGGAACATAAATACATGGGTAGCCTAGTGGTTAGGTGTTGGGTTAAGAAGTGGGAGGTTGTGGGTTCAATTCTTGGCAGGAGCAAGCAAGGTTTGATTAATTCTCGAGGAGCCATGTGGCACATTAATTTATTTTTTTCGTATGAACTTTTGGCGACAAAATATTGGTCGCCGATGCGGTACCTTTGGCGACAAACGGTTTTGGTCGCCATATGGCTCACCTTTTGGCAACAAAATTTTTTAGTCGCCGTATGGCTAGCCTTTGGCGACCAACCAGATTTTAGTCGGTGTATACATTCCCCCAGACGAGGTGTCGGCGACAAACTGGCCGACTAAAATATTGGTTGCCAAAATATTAGGGCGAATAAAAACAACCCTTTGGCGACAAATTTTTTGGTCGCGGAGAGCGATTTTCTTGTAGTGATTTCTGGATACATACAAACAAATCCTGAGTCACAGTAAATTTAATGGATCAAATTTATCACATGTACAAATTTATCATGATCTCTGTTACGCTCTTGTTTTTACCGTAATTTTTGGGTATAAACAAGAGCTAACGAAACCTTCATTCTCCCACTATGATGCTCTTTTTCCACTCATCCTGTATCGAACATTATCAGAAACGTCAACAGCTTCCACTTACGAAATAGAAATACTTGCGAAATCAAGCCATGATACACTATCGTTTGTATCCGACCTTCAGGGAAATCAAGCAAGTCGACGGAGTCTCGGTTTTACCATGTCGACTGAGACGTTGATGAAGGTTTGCGGTGGTCGCCGCCTCGCCGGCGACGAAGGAGGGTGGGGGACGATTTGTAGTCCGAACGTCGATGGAAATTTCTGTAGTTCGAACGACGATAGGAATTTCTTTGCCAAAAGTTATTTGCAGGCGCTTGATTCATGCATTTAATTCTTTGCCAAAATTTTAAGATTAAAGTTCTAAACTAAAACAAGTAATTCGAGCAAATAGTTAAAACTGTTTTGTAGCATGATTTTCTGAAAAATCAAACAACGGTTCTAATCTTCCAAGTAAAACCTGATGTGAGGTGTACGTAAAGTAGGTAATCATTCCTCACTTTTTAGGTATAACACAATTGCACTCAACATCTTTCTAGTTTAGGGTGTGTTCGAAATCTGTGAGCTGTAGCCTGGAAAAAGTGAGTAAGTGATAAAGTGAATGAGAAAACCGTTTTAGTAAAGAGAGAGAAAAGTGAAGGAAACTACTAGCTCGAGAAAAGAAAAGAAAGATAATATGCATTATGCCGTATGGTAAACGAAAGAATAATTCGAGAATTAGTGGAGTCGCGCAAAATTGATCACGGGAATCTAGGAGTGCAGGAGCGCATTACAGGATTGTAGTGCTCCACATGAGCCGTCAATCATACAATCAATAGTCTAAATCACTTACATATAAGATAATATTCAAAATTGGGATATTAAAAACACTTTGAACGGCACACATATTACGCACTACATCTTTATAGTGCTCTCCTGCACTACATGGTTTCCAATTTCTATCCAGACACGTAGTTATTAAAAAATATGGTAAACAAAAGAAAAGAGGAAGGAAAAGATAAGGGAATTGACTTTTCATTATCTTTTACAATTTTTTCTTCACCTTTTAATTTACTTTACTATTCCTTTCTCTTCGACTTGCGTTTTCATCTTTTTCAGTGATATGATTAAAGGAATTTGGTCTTCCACCTAGAGCCAATTCATTTAGTAGTACAAAATTTGAAGTGCGTACGAGTATTTTTAGGACTTAAAAACAACATTAATATTGATAACAAAAATAAAAAAGCATAAGCATTACGTATTTACGTGTTCAAGAAGAATACAACTATTAACCCCGAGGCTTGAAACTTAAGGGTTTGCCTCCTCTTAAGTTCTCGGCTTGAAACTTTAAAAGTGCTATCAACTCTTTTGGGGTTGGTCCATGCAGAGCATTGCTCCTACTTTTTCTGGGTTCTCCGCCAGTGGATGGTGAAATTGGGCATGGAATTAGTTGAGGTGCACGTAAACAGGCTCGAACGCTTAATTATATATAAATAAATAAAAAAAGAAGTTCTTGCCTAAGAAAAAATTGGTATGTACATAGGGGGTCCAACAAATTAAAAAAATGCAATAGAGACCAATTGAAAACTCATATTATACTGTCCAACTCCTATTAACCGTGTCCAATTTATTTTTAAGTGGTTAAAAATATTCATGATTTATTATTTATAAGTAGGTCCGTCCATGACACGACCTAAATTACACCTTGTCTAAATGCCCAAATAAAAACAATTTCCTTTGTGTTCGATTATATCTTGGGCTACATAAATGTTGGATATCTCGTTAAATCTTTACATACTTTATTTCTATATGGTTTTTGCATGAGTAACTTTGACGGGGACGGTTCTTTACCTCCTTGAGAGCGTGAACTCTAGACAAGGACTGCTGCGGGCATTGGATTGGATTTTGGAGTTATTGGTGTTCACTATAACCTTCACATACGTGGGGGATGCCTCGTGAGGGTCTTTTTAATCTTTGTAATTTGTTTTCAAACTTAATAAATTTCTCTTTTGCCGTTCAAAGAAAAATCTTCACGCGGGGAGGCAAGGGCTTTATGACACTAACAACACACCTAACAATTTCGCAGGCTAATTTTTCTATTTTCTTCGTAATTCCCTATTTTTATCCTACTAGCAATATCGAAATATAATAAGACATAAGAAATGCTAGATATATGTACTGAAAAATGTATCATGTCGTACAGTCGTAGTGGGTAGATATCAGGATTTGTGATTTGTGAATGAGGAGTATACTATAATTAGAATCGTTTCCATAGACTAGCTTTACGCTACTCATGTATTACCTCCGTTTTAAAATGGATGCTCAAAGTTACTATTTACATTTCTCAAAAAATCAATATTTTTGAAGTTATACTTTGTACATGCAATATGATTCTCGTTTGATAAATCTCCCTTAGTTTTCCTAAACAAAATTTTTAAAATCGTAAAAAACATTAGGAGTAGATAGAATTTACAAATATAGATAATTTTTAAAAAAGTATGAATAGTAATTTTGGACATCCCTTTTTTTTTTTTTTAACGGAAGGAGTATCAATTACGAAACCCCTTTAAGTGCAAAGCTAAAAGCTTAAAATTTATTTGGCCGAGATTCGAAGCAAAACTTTCTCACTTCCAATTATTGCATGCATTTACGTACCACTCGATTCTCCAAGAAAACATTTCATAGAATGATGATGGAAAACCACTAGTATTTCTTTATTCAATGTACTATGTCTTTAGTTGATACTATTATATTTTTTATACCAAGTAGTAGAATTTTACTCCAATTTTTTTCCCCGAAACTTTGTGGAATTGTCATGTGCATGATCCCAAACCAAGAATTTTCATGTTTCAATTTTTATTTTTTTTGGGTAAGTTGTTTTCATGTGTTCAATTGCCTTTGTGTGACCGATCGATTGGGTTGCATGCAACATGATGCAAAAGGATTTTTGTTGGGAGTTTGTAAGACGCATCGATCCCGTCATCGATTCCGTTGCACCAGCGTGCACAAGGCCCAAACTTCTAGGGAGCATCCACGGAGTCCTCCACATTCGTTGGGCCCAATATACATTAAATGACTCATATCTAGGGATGGCAACGGGGCGGATTGGGGCGGATTGGGGTATGAACCGAACCGAACCGAATATCCAGAACACTGCCCCGAACCGAACCGAAAACCGAACGGGTTATAAAAATCTGTTCCATAACTGAACCGAACGGGGTTCGGGGCAAACCCGAACCGAACGGGTACCCGATCTGAATTCTGATGTCTGAAATTTTAGGAGCATTTTCCAAATCTATGAAGTACAGTCGATCTAAGAGAGAAACAATGGACTTACAAAGTAGCTACAGAAACAATGGACTTACAGAAACAATTTTCAGTCGATCTAAGAGAGTACAAAGTACAATTTTCAAAGTAGCTACAGAAACAATGGACTTACAAAGTACAATTTTCAGTCGATCTAAGAGAGTACAGTCGATCTATGGACGACCAATTTTCAGTCGATCTATGAAGTACAGTCGATCTATGAGAGAGAGAGAGAGAGAGAGAGAGAGAGAGAGAGAGAGAGAATGGAAGGTGAGAAACAACCTCTGCTCGAATCACAGTCCACAGAAACCGGCGAATCGGTGAGGAAAGCATGTCTAATCCGGCCTGCTGTAATCCGTCTTCTTTATGGTTGCTCACGGTGGTGTCAGTAACCGGCGATCGGTGGTCGCCTGGTCGGACCAGACACGATCGGTGGTCGCTTCTCGGTAGTCGGTGCTCTCATAGTGAATGTCGGCCGTGAGCACTGAGCAGTGAGCTCTCTGAAGAGATGAGCAAAATGGGTTTTGAAACCCTAGGCTGCTAATGTTATGTATATATATAAAGGGAAAAAGTGTAATTTCATATAGGGTTTATACAATATTTATATATAATATAGGGGGGTTCTATGTAATTAATAGGAGTTCGGTTCGGTTCGGTTCGGTTACCGGTTCGGGTTCCAGATAAACCCAAAACCGAACCGAACCCGTTCGGTTTCCCATTCATCAAACCCACACCCGCACCCACAGGGAAAAAATCGGTTACGTTTCGGGGGAAAAAAGCGGTTTCGGTTCGGTTACCCGTCGGTTCGGTCGATATTGCCATCCCTACTCATATCCACTTAAAAGGCTAAACCCTTGTAAGTGGTGAGTCATCCAATTGTATATTAAGGTCCAACCATCTTTATATTTTTCTAATGTGGGACTTAACCTTCACACATGTTCCAACAAATCTCCCCCTTATGTGTGAACCGTTCATTGAGCCTTGCCCTCTGTCTTTGCATCAAACTTCCCTTTGATTCTGATTTACTACTCTCTAACCCAATCTCCCAAACTAGGTTTTTTTCGCACCCACTCCATTGATTCAGAGCTATCCATTCCACTCCATTGACTCAGAGCCATCCATCATACTCCATTGAGAGCCAACATGCCCCAATGAGTCAACGTGCAGCATGCATGTGTTTCATTCGCTTGCATCACCTTGCAACAGTCACACTCCATCACCTGCACAATTGGATTTCTCGCTCCATAGAGTGTTCTCCATAGAAGCCCATTCATGGCGCACCGAGAGTTTGCCCATAGATCGTTAGCCACGGCTCTGATACCACTTTTTGGGAGTTTGTAAGATGAATCGATCCCGCCATACTTTTTGGGAGTTTGTAAGATGAAATGTGGATTATTCAGTACGTATTGAATTGAGCTGAATTTTTGCATGGACACTCAAAAAAATGTTTTAAAATTACTGAGCGGTTCGGATCATTCGTATGTGATCCAAAAGAAGATCCAACATGCCGTTGGTACATTTTCTATACCCTTCGAATCTGTACCCTTTAAAAAGAGGAAACATTGTGGATATTATGATTCCTTCAGTGGTCTAGGCCTAAGTCTCAGGGGTTTGCTTATGGTAAAAAAAACTTGATTACGCAAGTTTAGTCAGTACAATACAACTTACAATGCGATAAGATAATGTATAAATGATAGTTTTTGAGATACTGTAATGGCTTTTGATTTTGGATATTTGTGCTCTCAAATGCATGTAATGACTTTGAAGGGTTTTTTTTTTTCCTGTAATTATTTTTAACTATACAAAATATGTAGAGATTTTAGAGGTCCATTCGAAAAGTTTGTTGTAGGGAAAATGCGAAGTACCCAGAATATTTACACAAAAAGTGAAATCGGTGGCTCAGATTCACTTCCAAATGAATCCAAACCACTAATTTCAAATTCTGAGTAGCTTTCTGGATACATATTACGGGTACCTAACACCGTAAATCTCATTGACAGAATTCGATGGGTCCTACTATTCAACAACTAGGCCAATTAGGTTGCTAGTTGCCACCAAATTCTAGTTGTAAGGAATTCTCCTGATTTGTAAAGTGGAAAGAAAGTACTTTTTCCTATCACAATGATTCGGGTTACCATAACTGCTAACATACAAAACAGTTGGGAATGGAAGATAAGGAAAGAAAGTACATTTTCCTACCACAATGATTCGGTACACGATAACTGCTAAGATACAAAACAGTTGGAAATGGAAGATAAAAGTGGATGGTCCCACGTTATCCTCGGGGAATCAATTGCATTTTTTTTTTTTTGGGGGGGGGGAACTTAACATCTGGCAGATGTGATTCACTTTTGAGTCTCCAAATATAGAGACCAACACCTATCGCTGGTCGGACGGCCGAGAGAACTCAGTACACACATGTAGTGAGCTCACCCACCACAGGTCCTCTAGTTCCCCATTTTGGTCTCTAAATTTTTAAAAATAACGATGAGTCACTAAAAAAAGAACAAAAAGTTGAGAAAAAGAGGTGATAAATTGTAAAATCTCCCCTCAATATGTCACATATCCGCTCTAACCAGGTGTCCAGGCAGCTTTCGCGCACCTTAACTAATCCTGTGAGACCAATCTCACTGTCCACTAGCGGGGGCCCCATTTAAAGTCAGAGCAAAGCTTTGAATAGACTGACTCCGAAGGAGTTGATAGCACCTACAAGATTTCGAACCTGAAACCTTAGGACTTAGGAGAGAGCAAATCTCTAAGTCTTAGGCCTTGACCACTTGGCTAATCCCTTGGGGCTTATTTATCGGGATTTGAGCATCAGATAGACTATAAATTCACTGAAACTTCATGTGTGATACTGTTGATCTCATTACTATTACACTAGCACGATGACATATCCCATAGAGTTGCATGATAAAGTCATAGCAAAGCTCTGAATGGACTGACCCCAAATGAGTTGATAGCTGCTACAAGATTTTGAACCTGAAACCTTAGGAGAGAGCAAATCTCTAAGTTTCAGGCCTTGACCACTTGGCTAATCCCTTGGAGCTTATTTATCGGGATTTGAGCATCAGATTAGACTATAAATTCACTGAAACTTCATGTGTGATACTGTTGATCTCATTACTATTACACTAACACGATGTCATATCCCATAGAGTTGCATGATCTTTCTATCAGACCACCCAAATAAACTGGACCCTAACTGCTGGAAATATTTGGTATTAGTAGTATTACTGCCCCCGTGACCCAGAGGAAAACCCAGAAAACTGTGTTAACTATCGAGTGACCGGTGACGTCTTCCCAGTTCCCTTTGCCGGGTTTGCCTCTTTGCAATGGATGTGAAACGTTGGGGTACCGAGACTTGCTTTTTTCTACGCGGCTGACCATGATTGGCATGGGCGAAAGATGACGCAGCCAATGTACTTGCGTGAACATTTTGAAAATAAATAGAAGCTATTTCATCGCTGTAATCGTGTGTAACATTCCTAAAGGAAGAAACAAGTGAAGATGGACAAATTCCTTTACAAAAAGATCTCTACATGGCACACAGCAACACTGCTACACTGAAAAGCTTTGCATTTTGGGTCCAAAATATGGTATCCCTTTACAAAGGAAAAGTAGATAGATGCCTTTAGAACAAATTGCTCGCTGTGCTGGCAGGGCAGTTTCCACAGAGACGCAACAAAGCACCAGTTTTTCTGTTTCCATCCTCTTCCCACAGCCAAGAAGAGTATAATTCTACCACAGGTACAATTGTTCGTCGTCGGAGATGACCCTGAGTTTTTGAGACCCGAAAACGAAACTCGAAGATAAGGCCATAGATTCATCCCTTTAAACCACCTGAAGAAAAAAAGATAAATTGACTTCAAAAAGTAAAATTTCTAGCTTTGAAACGATCGTTAAAAAAAAATTCAAAGATGGGCTTTTTCTTAGTAGAAGGGAGCTCCAAAAGTGGTGCCGCTCCAACCTTACAAGCGCGATTCTACGATCCCAACTAAGGAACTTGAGTCACTTGACAGGAGCTAGGTCATTGCGAAGATGGGAGCTTTTGTACGATATAAGTATAGAAAAACAGTAATTTATTCCTAGTGCTAGCCTATTTGTTACACTTGAGGTAGACTTTGGCCCATATTTTTTACTCCCTAAAATGATTGCAGATTTAAAGCATATATTCTCTGCTACATTATTTTCGTAATATATGAAAACGGTCCTTTCCCGCTACCAACCTTGGGAGCTTCTATATTCCAATGCTCCCGCTTCCTGCAAGGGCTTTTTTAACTGAATGATTTTGTGGGCCTATTAAATTTGAGAGCTCCTGTTTCCAAAAAAAAAATATTTGAAGGCCCAAAACACAAGTCTTGTTGGTGTTTGCTTAGAGCTGTTACACTTGATCGTGTTGTAATACAGCGTCCATCAGCTGACAATAACCCACCGCAGAATTCCCAACCACCCGAAAGCAGTCGTTTATTTCGAGTACACGAAAGTTATGGATATAATGATTGGATACATAAGAAAAGGTAGGAGCTTGGCAAAGTAGATTACCAGTTATATGTCCAAAACTTCTTCACTGGATGCGGGTTCTGAACTAAGTAGTCTTTCAACCTCATCATTTGCCTCAGCTTGGATTTTCCATCTCTGCATATAACCACAAATCATTAAGAACCAACACTGACTAATACCTTCCAAAATCATTCACCAAAACAAAATCATCTTGCAACGGAATGGAATAGTTTCCGGTTTTGAGTAAATCTGATGTTATTTCTCCTATCTAACTATATTTTCTTGCGACATTACAACTACTTGTGTAAGTTGGATGTCCAGAATCCTTCCAAAACTTGCCTCTTCAAGATTTTCAAGTTCCATGATTTGCTGTATCTGTTCAGCAATATTTTCCTGCATTAAGGAACAACCGAGTCAACAAACTCTGCGCATTTACATATCCCTGAAATTCCAACAGCTATCATAATACAACGAAGTAATACATACTGCATTGCTAGCCGCTTCAGCAGCAAGGACATCAGAGTCCATCTCTACCTCAATTTCAATCATCGAAGAAATCTGAAAATTTTAGTTATTATCAACATGCTTAGGCCAAGTTATACCCCCGCAATCTGAGAAAATGATATACAGTTGTTTCAGTTAAACGACTGTTGGTGAATTCGGAGTGTAGGAAACCTACTCTTGCATAGCTGTCAATCAATTCAATTCGTTTCCTGAGGGAATTTTCCAAACCTTCACGCACCCTTTTGACTCTACTTCTCCGCGCACTGGGAAAAGAAAAAGAACGACTTGAAGGCTACTAAACTTTGAACAAGAGATTGAACGACAACCATTTTTCTGCCAAAACACGTTCATATTATAAACTTAAAAAAGAGGAACAAAGATGTTCAGAAGTGTTAACCGATAAGAAGGTTCTCCAACAGCAACAATTTTGTTCTCCAATTGGCACATGCGAGCCAGCATCCATACCTATACAAAATTACATCAACAATAGAAACATGAAAGTGGCAACGTATTCTACATGACAAGGAAGTGAGAAATACTAGAGAAAAATTGAGGTCTTAAAATCAATTGATTGGTTCTCCTCTCAAATTTCATCCATCCATACCAATTGTAATTTCAATCATCCAGTACAAGTAGGAATACCCACCAAGAATCCCCATAATAAAGCAACAATTGAGGATGGACTCAACCATCTAATGTATCACATCTTGTAACATACTAAAATTATAGAACATTGCAGGTGTGGAAGTTTTGTGTTGGGATTCGTAGACACTTATTTTCCTTGCTAGTAGACTTCCACAGCTATCATTCACTCAGATATTTCAAGGGTGAAAGAATATAGTGTCCCTCTTAAGAGAAAATCGAGTAAATTTGATGACAGGAAGGTGCATTTTACGGATGATACATACGAAGCATGAGTGCGGTCTTCTCTTGAACTCTTCATATAAACATGACCTAACTTTTCGGCAAAAAAAAAAAAACACATGACCTGAACTCATGTAACTTTCTTCAAAGAGAGGACCAATTTGTTTAATCCGACCGACAATAAAAGATTAAATTACACCAATAGAAGACTAATAAGTTCAAATACTTGTGGCAGGGTACCTCGTTTTCGGCAGCTTCTTTCAGGCCCTTGATGCGAGATTGAAGTTTGTCATACTGTGAGAGGAGTTGCTGTCTGATGGCAATCACATCCACCACCCTCTGGGGAAGCTGGAAATACACAAACATAAATAAGTATCATATGCATCTATGCAACTTTTGTGGGAACTTCCTTAAAAAAGTCATAGATAGTACACATCATTTAGAAAGCTCGTAGCACATACAAGGTCTAGGATAGGTAGTGGAGCAAAATTACACCACAAGAAAAAATGAAAACAACCTAATACTATTAGCAGTCAACAGTGTATCATTCAATACCGATGTCATATAATGAGAACATTCTAAGAAAGGTGGCAATTTTACTAATATAATTGCCCACTAGATAATTTTCTGTTGAGAAAAGTTTGATAAAAAGAACCTAAAATCTGAGAGACAGAGAGAGGGACAGGGAAGAAGAAGAAGAAGAAGAAGAAGAAGAAGAAGAAGAAGAAGAAGAAGAAACAAATCACACGGCCCAACCAATCAATAAAAGTTTGTGGAGAGAAGCAAATGCCGCAAAATCTTAGGGAAAATTGGATAAACATACACGACCCAACTGGGGGAGAAC
Source organism: Vaccinium vitis-idaea (assembly GCA_963854785.1). NCBI lineage: Eukaryota > Viridiplantae > Streptophyta > Magnoliopsida > Ericales > Ericaceae > Vaccinium > Vaccinium vitis-idaea. The sequence continues at coordinate 1,793,209 of OY978224.1, forward strand.
CAGAGTGTTCAAAGTGACTCCAAGAGCAAGAGATGAAACTGCAACAACTGAAATGAACTGAGGCAAGCTGGGATCAATCATTCCAGAGGCAGCATTTCCAGTCCCCAGCACAGCAACAAGCGGAAAGAGGACGGAGGGGCTAAGTAAGGATGCGCCTTCATCTTTTACGGGTGCTCTTAGTAACAGCGATTCTCGACCATCTCTATGGTTTGTCAGGCATAAAGGCTCTCCCGAGTAGAAGTTCGGGGATTTTGGACTCAACTTTAAGGGACCCACCTCTCTATAAACATTTGATGGAGCTGCTACAGCAATGGTTACTCTTTCACCTTCTTGTGCAGGGAGATCAACTGTTTCAGTAGCAAATTTGTGGGTGCGTGCCATCCCAGATGGGGTCTCCACCTGCACAAGGAAATGTGTTATTTTAGAAAGCAACAATTAACTTAAATTAGGAACTACGGTAAAAAAAAAAAAAAAAAAAAAAAAGCTTTACAATAATAAAAAAAGAAAGGAACTACAGTAAAGTAGTAATAGACAGGCTAACAGCAAGGGTTTTTATTATTATTATTATTATTACTTTTTCATGTTTTTGAACTAAATAATGGCCCAAAGGGCGGCTGACAAGCAGATTGCCGCATGGATTTCTAGAATAAAAAAACAACTTTGATTTCTATATTGTCAAACAGGACAAGGTATTTTCTGTGAAAAAAAATACAAATAATGCTCCAGTCAGACAGAAACCTACAGCTAAAGAAAACGATTGTACTAGTTTCATTGCATGGATGTTGTCATAGTTTATCAAAGCAAAAGGAAGATTTAATCAGTTTTCAAAATTTGACAAAATGCTTCAAAATAACACAAATAGTAAGAACAATATACCACAATCGAATGAACTGCAGCAGGAATGCTTTCCTTCTTTATTTGCAGGAATTTTAGCCCCCTTTTCCACATAGGTACCTCCATGCTGCGTTCGGCAGTAGCGAATCCTTAGAAAAAGTGAATACCTCAGGATCAACAAACGTACTCTTGTGCAGAAACAAGAACGTAATTAAGGAGACTGGAATATAAAGCCATTTCTTTCTTCTCTTTTTTCTCCAAGTAGTTATCAAGCGAATGCAAGCAGTTTGAAGTTTGAACCTTGATCATAGATTAACGGAATGGTAACTTGGGACTTTAAACAACCATAAAATGGTGCTCAAATGCACAATTGGCAATTCGATAGGAATCTAACCAACCTGATTTCTTCCGACTCAATACTAACAATGTCGCCTGAAACTAGCTCGTACTGGTAGCGGCACTTGGAACAGGACACAATCTGCAGAAGAAATAACAGACTGTCCACATCATCCAATATCATCAACGCATAACACCAAAGGAACTAGGATTTTCCTTTGGCCCATCATGTCCGTCAATTTCAATGCCAAGAAAGCCAACGAATATTAGAATGCAAATTGCCATACCAAAACTAAAGGTATTGTCTATGTCAAGTATTTTGGTTAGGTTTAAGGATCCAGATAGAGTTCTACCAGCTGAAACCTGGCCTAATCAAGCAAGAAAGGCTTGACTTAAGAAGCTCAATGATGATAAAAAGGCATCCAAAAGTTTCATCTGAATATTTTCAGAACCAGCAGAGAACCAATGGGGTCCCCTCGACAATAAGAACAAAGATAGGAAAGGCACGCTCCGTTCAGGAAGGTATAAAAGGACCTACAGCATCTCAACCAACACTTGACCGGCTGATGCTTGGGAAGTGTACATCAACTCATCTAGTAACATGCATCAACTTTGTCGACTAGAATAAGTTACATACAATCAAAACAAAGCAAAAGAACTGGTAGAGTATTATAAAAAAAGAAACGAAGTAAAAGGAAGTTAGTAGCGACATTTGCACCAGAAATTCAAGGTTAATCAAGCAAACTTGTAAGAATATGGAGTTGAGTGCTTTGTGGGGGGTGGAGAGCTATAATATGAAAGACATATTTAGAATTGGAGGGAGTTGAAATTTTTGAACAAGAAATTGAAGCGCTTGACGATCTGGAGGAAGGTACCTCCATTTCAGTGGAGTTCTGATTAAGTTTTCGTTGTTTGTGGCTGCTCTGTGGTGCTGATCCTGTTGTCGGTAGTTCACTGTTTGGTTGTTTCGGCTTTTTGGCTTCTTTGGTTGGGTTGTGTATCTGGATCAGGTTGTTAGTGGTGTATTTTCTGTGCTTTGGCTGGTATCTTACCATCCATGTAGTGTCTTGTTTTTTTCCCCCTTTTGGATCCTTAGCGTTTTTAGTCTCGGGCCCGTTTAATCTTTGTAATTTGTTTTCAAAGATTAATAAATATTTTGCCGATTAAAAAAAAAGAAAAAAGAGGACTGTTAGAGGAAGCTACACAGGTGAAATTATAAAACTCAGTTTCTTTATGGTGGAAATATTCCCTGGTGAACCATACAAAAGATATATTCGACATAAAACTCTGCCTATGAGGGAACCGTGCATGAGGGTGTCCGTGGTATTCTCCAACCATCAAAATAAACACCACAAACATTCCAAAATACCATCAAAGCTCATTATGTGCATGCCTGAATACCATGTTGAGGTTGTGCAACGGAAACAGCAATCATACAACCTGGACATCTCACGATCTTACCAAAAGGGACCTGCAGGAACCAGGAAACTGTATTGAAGTTAAGTCAGTAACATTCGTTTAATTAAGATGAGTGTCATGGCAGTAAATAGAGGGACCAGAACACAAACGGGTATGAGGTCAACGGGTTATATACTAATTTCTTAAATGCGGAACATGTCCCAAGTGCGCTGTTTACAAAATATGTTACATCTACTTGTCAGAATGTCTGTGCCGAGTCGCGTGTCTGGGTCGGTGATACTGAGCTTAATGGTAGGCAGAGAATATAACTGCATTTCTTTGAAACTTGAAATTCAAATAGGAGAGTACATCTCTTGTTGCATTTTGAAGATAGTTAGGACTTTAAGACAACGCTTTGTCAAGTTAACGAACATCCATACCTCTTCACCAGGAGAAACTCCTATTCGACTAACAGTGTTAATCATCTTGAGGGCATCTGAGACTCTTAGTGATGCTGCAAGACCTTGAACTAATAATGTGTAGGTGTGTACGTCTGGCCTCGACCACTTCCATCTCTGACCAAACGAAGCCATTTCACGACCAGCTTCACCTTTGATCATGTTTCACATGAATAAAATACAGAAAAAAAACAATGAAATTCAGCAATAGAATTAATGGACCTCACAGGAGGATTAAACATGAAAACATAGCACTTAAAGATCATTTACCAAGACTAATAAATCACAGAATATGATGCATCCGAGTTGAACTAGAAACAGTGTTTAAATGCTTCCAAAAAAAAAAAATTTCTTCCTTGTGTCACTTTGAACGTACCACCAAATACAAGCAAGAAAATTAACTTCAGCCTAATGTCACTTCATTGCGTGCAATATAGATACCACCTAAGAGAACTTAGATAAAACTAGCACACAATAAGCATAACATTCACCCACACAAGACCATGTTAACTGATGACAGAACTCGAGGGGGATGGCACAATGGCAGTCGCCTGGAAACCACTGGCCTCAGAAAGCCTTTGGTCTGGATTTGATCCAACCTGCAAGATATAGATACCTACATGGGGTCAATGGGCTTTACTCGGGCTTTGACTGGGCCTAATAGTCGATAGTGAGATTTGTCACGGATCAATTGGTCCATTGGGGCAGGATACAAAGTTATAAAAAAAGAATATTGGGCTATTAGCTCATGACATGACCATTGACAAGTATCAGCCTAATTCCAGCTCTTGATAATCTCTTTGAGATAATTGAAAGTAAAGAAAATTTACACGACTAGAAAATTTCTATATTGAGTAAGACAAACTGATAATTAGCAATGTGCAGTCAAAGCACCAACAAGGTTCTATTCTATTACGCGTTACCTTAACATAAACAAGAAAACTTACTGTATGCAGTAGCATGATTAAATGATAATCCTAACATTTAAGCATCAATTCTCGATCTTTAGAACTTCTAACAGTGACTACTCTGCCGTTTTGCTTCCAAAACTGGGGAACCTAAAGGGCTGCAAATTAGCCAAGCCGAGTTTTGACATGTTCAAGTTCAGCCCGTTCAAAACTAGTCTAGCTTAAAGCTCAAGTCGAGTGTCAGAGCTCGGTTTGTTTATTACGCGAGCCTCTATAAACATGAACTCGGTTGGTTTAAAGTAAACGAAAGAGCCAAGGTTTTAGAATCGAACCGGCTTATAAATTACCCTAAAACTCAAGCTCAAGCTCGTCTACTAACGAAACGAGCCCAACCCAACGACCCGAGCTACGCGCGAATAGCTCGGTTTGTTTGCAGCCCACGAATGTCCACCATAACTAAAAATTGCTTATTGAACATTTTATATGTTTTTACGTACCAAGATCAAAGCTTGAACGCATGGCATAGAAAACCGACAATGCCAAATCCACATTGTTCCGATCAAACGCAGCAGAGATAATCGAACAACACTCGTTGCCGCTCACAACACCACCACCACTCCTCGAATTCTCCGCGATCAATTCCAACGCCTCACTCGCATCTTTCGCCGAAGAAACTCGATTGAGAAAATCCTCATCTAAAGACGTCTCCGCCGCGACGTCGCTGTCGTTTTCGCTCAACGAAGCCCTGGACCGTAGTTGCTTGGAAATGGAGGAGGTAGAAAAGGTTCGGATTTGGAGCGTAGAAGTTGGGGAGCAGTTGCTGGAGTTGAGTAGGAGGAAAAAGAGAGTGGTGATTTTGGAAGAAGAAGAAGATGAGTTGCTGGGGGAGAGTGTAGAAAGGTGTGGAGGAGAGGGGCGGGAGAGCCATGGAGATATGATCAAGTTCAGACTCATTCCTTTCTGGTGAAGAATCTTCGATGAGCTCCTCTCTCTCTCTCTAAAAGTATGTATATATCTATATCTATTTCTCTCTCTCTCTCTCTCTCTGTGTGTGTATGTATAGGTTGTGGAGAAGAAGATTGGGAATGAGAGGTTGCCATGTGATGATGTGAAGAAAGGATAGAGGTTGAGGAGGGAAGGGGGTAATGTTCGTGTGTTGCGTAGCCTTGCGTACAAGTTTTTAGTGCGAAAAATATTGGTCGTTCGATAAGAGTGTATCGGTTGGGTAAGATTCCAAGAGAGCATTTCATTGGAAAAAGGGCAAAAAATTGAAGGATCTTACGGTTGGAGGTGCGGGGAATCGAACCCCGTGCCTCTCGCATGCGAAGCGAGCGCTCTACCATATGAGCTACACCCCCAGTCTTGTCCTAGAGTTGCGTTATTTTATCAATAAATAGTAAAATCGTTCACCAATTTCGAACAGAGGAGGCTACTCGTTTTAAGATTTTAGGTGGAAATTCACCAGCTTGAGCTTGAGAATAAAAAATGATATGTACAAGAAAGATTTGCAAGAAATCACGCAAGTAAGGTCCTATGGGGCCCAGTACGGATCCCAAACGGCGGATCTGAGCCGCTCAAAAATTTTAAAAACACATTTCGAGTGGGCTTGCGAGAAACCAGCTCCATCCGATATGTGTCGATGCTTGATCCAAACTTTCATTTTTGAATGACTCAGATGAAAAAAGAAAAAATGAAAGTTTGGATCGAGCATCTAAACATATCGGATGAAGCTTGTTTTTAGCGGGCCTACTCAAAATGTGTTTCTAAAATTTTTGAGCGGCTTGGATTAGTCGTTCGGGATCTATACTGGGCCATGTACGGCCTTCCCTACGTGATTCTCTGTAAATCTTTTCCTTGCATATAGCATTTCTGCTTAAGAGTGTCCATCCTCCTCCTTATGTGGTCAACTACGTTCATATTTTGAGCTTAATTTGTGTATCTTCAATTCTTCATAACCGCAGATATAAGCGATGAATCTTGATTATCAACGAGGATGACAAGAGGTCGCTTATTGAAAAATCGGATTTGAGGCGGCTGTACACCAGGGTGTTTACACTGTGTTGTGCACCTCTCGGCCGTCCAGTCATGTTTTGGACGGCCCGGATGCGTTTGGCAATTTTAATTTAATTTTGATATATTTTTACCAGTAAAAAAATTTAAACACATCCGGACCGTTTAAAACACAATCGAACGGCCAAACGGGTGCACAGAACCCCCTGGATTCTGAAAACCTTCAACTTTTTGAACATTTGGTGCTTGGAGGATGTAGTGGAGATGCACCAACCTTTTCCCCATTCCTTTGAAAGTGAATCAAAGTGAGCAAAATTTGAAATCATGAAGAAACATAGGCCATAAGAAGCGTTTACAAAGATGAATACTTCAAACGCAAGTTCAAACAAACGAAACAAAAACCATGGTAAAATTTCTTCCTGGGGACTCAGGCATTTTCCAAAGAAAAACACCAATTATGAAAATTTGCCTTTGCGGTTTCCACAACTTTCTCCCCTTCCCGACGCCATTGCTACATGTTAAAAATTTCAATTTTGATAAGCTTCATTTATTCAGAACACTGCCGTAACATATGCTTATACGCCACGCCTCCCATCACTGTAACCCATAACTAACCATTTCCGAGACACAGCACAGCGCAAAAACTCAAGAAGTCTCCTAATTTTACAAGATCGGCAAATTTGAAATCGTATCTACAGTTGAGTTCGACGAAACCAAATCCTTCCATACCATTTCAATCTATACAATTCCCAACTAAAAGACAGCACAATGCACAATTATCATAATATAGCAAGCAGAATTTATTTTCCGCTCCATTTCAAAATCATTCAAAAAACTGTTGCCCAGCACCATGCTTTGTCTGCGATGTTGAAAGGTTTTGACAAATAAAATTCGGAAATTCCCAACATAAACTTCCATTGAAATTTCTCCAATCCAAAACAAAAAGAACATCCCCCAATATTTCCCCATTTAAGAATTTTCCAGCAAACCAGAAGCCACACTATGTACTCAAAAGAGTGAACCACGCATTTCAACTGCAACTAGAGAAACATAAAGACAAAGAAACAGCTCTGTGCTCTGTCGCTCGGCTTTAAGTAAGAGTCACATCCACGATCTCAGACGGAAAGGTGACTGTACAATGCCATTGCAAATGAACTAGGGAGGATAAAGGAAGGTAACCATAACGAACTGACAAAAAAGAAGAAACAAAGAGCAAAGATATTCCAAGCTACTGTCCCGATACTTCAACTTGCATAACAGTAAGCAGGAACAGTCTTGTATGCAATTAGCGACGACAATCAAGCTGTTCCCAGTTAGTTTCCAAATCGACCTCTTCCCCACAGCTGTCTTTGCAGTCCACCTCCATTTCGTCGTCCGCCGTTATTCTGTTGAGACAAAACCCTCATCCTCTGTTCCTTCATGTTAGCAAACCGAGAGTCTAGCGTTTGAGGCCTTTGCTTTGGTGCCACATTCACCTGCGGTTGAGGCTGTGGTGGACAGAGAAGCGGCTGTAAGTTTTTTACATTTTAAAGATAAAGCTAATTGCAACCACACTGTGCAGTGTGTTTATACAACAGCATGTATCAATTGTATGACAGTTACTGGACAAACAACTTCCGGAGAGGACAATAGCTTATAGACAGACGTACCAAGACCAGAATAGAAATTGCATATTGTAACTTCTATGTTACTAGATCAAATATATGATTTACGAAGAACGAACAAAAGGAAAAAGGAAGACTAAATCTTAAAGGTCGGATCCCCAATTAACAGCTAAATGACATAATATAAGTTATACAACCATTCAAACAGTACAGAATAAGAACTACACCTTTACGGTAAAGCTCCCATTTGTGGTTTTCCTCTGAACTGGCGGGGCCCTAACTCTGCAGGAAGAAAGTTAAAACTGAAGGACAATAATATAAACAATTTGAATAAGTGAGAGATCAAGTAGAGGAACGAGTACCACCCAAGGAGCCAACCACAATCAATTGATTAGAAGCCATTACAATCTTGACATGCAATCACTTTGGAAGAGGTACTTACCGTGTACATTCTATCTATTTCCGACTGACAGAAAGATATGAAACAATTTTACGATATAAAAGGGAAAATGTACATGGCCCCAGTTTTCTACTCCCAGTCCTTCTAACTGAAAAGTAACCCAGAATTAATCACATCAAAATGGTTCTGCTGGAACTAGAACCCGGAGACTACACCTTTCCCAAACAAGAGAATAGCGGGCAACGATTTGGTTATTTCATCCTCAGCAGTCAACTATACAGGAGATTCACTCCTGATCAACTTCCAAACTAACCATCAAGTACAGGTCAACACTTCACTGGCAGAAGCCACAAAAGCTTCAACAGGTGAATCTCGATTCCACACGTCTTAAGCGTACGTCAATACCACAGCTCCAGCCAAGGACCACTCAATATGATGTACATAATATGAGACATGACAACTCTACGTGCAATAATTTTGACCAACATCGATCCCCTGATTTTCCCCCTTAAGTCATCTTGAGCACAATGGGTATTAAAAATGGATATCAGAACAACTTCAACTCTGATCAGTAAATCAGAAGAATCCGCTTCAAAACCCAACACAACAGTGCCAGCTCAATATCAAGGCACTTTATGCACTTGAGGATAAAAATTGTGTGGCAGAATACAGAACTTCAAATCGCCGAGAAAATATTTACAAGTGGTTGATGGTACAATAAGGACTGATCAATATCCTAAAGAAGGTGCCCTGAATTACTGACACAATATTGTGAAGTGTCTTATTTTCGTTGTCAATAACTGACGGTTAAAACATAAAGCCAAATCCATCAACCGAGTTTCGTACGCCAACCTGATCACGTGGATTGAAATTTGGAGTGAGCAAACCAATGTGATTTATTGCACACCATATGAAGATGACTGAGCATCACAAACAAACAGCCAAAGACCTCACCGATCGACTGAGATTGCTTCCTCTAGAGTAATCCATCATGTGAAATAATTTATCCGAACCAGAAACTTAATAGACGCAATGCTTAAGGCTAGTGATGCAGGGTGTTGACATAGCCATTGGGAACACAAATATCATTCATGCAGCTAGGCACCTAAATGCGCAATGCTTATATAGCCATCAAACATTGACTCCGGCAGACCAAACTCATAGCTAAGTTACCCATCATGTTAGCATCAAAGACCACCTTCCATTCATACATTCTCTATTGCCTCAACAGCAAATTCATACTGTGTCTTCAATTCAGAATAGAGGACAACCAAATTAAAATGCAATATGAACTCCTCAAACTTTATTTTCCAACCACGAGTAGCTTAAAGATGCAGGCATTCTTTTTCAGGAAGCGTAATGTGAACAGAAACCAATTCAGAAACTCCCAGCATGGTCTCAAACCCAACCAAACATATTATTGCCACCAACATAATGCTACTTAATAAAAGTTGACCAGAAGCTCATTGCAAAGGCAGGAAGAAGGAAGAAGAGCCACAATTTACCTACAAAAGGTCCATAATAAACTATTTAGTCACATCATTACAGCCATCTGCTAAGCATCACCACTAATTATCATAATCATTATGCAAAGTTATTCCCACACTTGTACAATTTAACTTTTTCACCGTATTAGGAAAAAAAATATACTAATAAATACCTCGGTTTGTTCACATTAAGTACCCTGCCTCGGTTAAAGGCTCTGTTGCGGATAGGAGCAACTGCAGCCTTTCGTGCAGCCTCAGTTGCCAAGGGGAATTGGTTTCCCTGGAAATTTGACCTTCTCTGAGCAAGAGCGCCCTAGAAAATAGAAATGATTGAACATGAGCAAAAAAAAGAAACCAAAACCAGTGTAAATTGGCAGGCATGGTTCTGCATCTGGTCAAAACATTAAAGGAAATAGCATATAACAAATAGTCCAGCACATTAACAACAAACCTGTCTCATAGACGACCTTGAATCCATAAACCTCTGAACCTTTGATGACTTGGCTTGGGCACCAGTGTTCAGAAATTTTTGGCTTCTATTCTGTTGAAGATTAAAATAAGGACAGTCAACAAACCGATGGTTACGTATATCTTATGCCATAAAAATGCTGCCACAAACAGTAATAGAGCACAACAAGAACCATATAAGTTGATGCAGTTTGAAGGAAGCTTTCTTACTGAAACTCTTTGCTTCTTAGCTGTAGATGGATTGCTCTTGGACATTTTGATGATATCCTCTGAATAAGAAATAAAAGCATGCACAAATTTCATTACAAAGGCCAGGTATAGAATGATTAAACAAAATATACAAAACGGGAAACTTGTTGATGTGCAAACCTAATGTCATGTCCATTTTCTTCTCTGTGAGAGCTATTGCCTCAGTTGTTAGCGGCTTAGAAGCCATCTACACGACGAGGACAAGGAGAAGTCAAATAAACAAACAAATAGTAAATGGACATTGCAACATACAATATAGATGCAAACTTCAAATTATACCAATGAATAAAATGCATGTGGGCTACATTTATGCAGGCTTAGAAGGAAAGAAGTAAAACCCTCTTTCTTCTCTTGTCATAAACACGGTTCACAGTTACAAGACAGCAATACAAGGGAATCAACTTATGAATGAGACTCCTAGTGAGGATAATGATTGCAAATAAGGTAGATGGAAAAAGCTTTCGAAAACATGGACTCTTGAAATACAGAAGAACCTCATTTACACTCCATGTCTTTCACATGAGTAAACAGAGCATACGATCTATCAACGTAAACGATAACCCTAGGTCCCTAAGAATATGATTTAAGGACAACCTTAACAATTTACCTATCTACTAGAGCCCAGAGATCAATCATATACAAGGACTGCACACCAACTTCGCAACAGGACAAAGGTCCCATCTTTTGTATCTATAAGGTTAAGGGTTCCAAAGCAGAATACACAACTAAAGCCCGAGACAACACTTCTTTCAAATTGGTTCTTCGGGAATTTCCAAATAAAGCATCAAACTGGCATCATAATTTACAATCACCAAAAGTATGTTTACTTCAAGAGAGCCTCAATTAAACACAGTACGTTTTGCATAATGATTGAGATATCAGGTAGTCACAAAACAAGCATCAAACTTGCACAATAAACCACAAAACTAATTCAAATTTTTCCAAAGACCTACTAGTTACGTATTTCAAACACAAAGTTTCTCGTTATCACATGAATATTCCCCGTCCAACACAAGCTACTTCAGTAACTTGAATTGAGCTTCCCATATCCCACAAACAACAACAGAAACATACAAGAAAGGCTCCTAATTTTCACCGAGAACTGGGATAGAACTCCGAAACACGACTATGTCCAAAGCCATTCCACAAACATCAAACCGCTCCAAACAAGTTGGGTTCTAACTTCTAATGCTGTGTTCTTAGATTCTTCCGAAATTTTCACTCACAAATTTGCAACACACCGGGTCAAAAATAATAATAGAATCACGAAACATAAACGGCAAAGTAAATAACCGACTATATCTGTATATGCATATGAATTAACAGATGTGTTACCGTTTTGCAGGAACTGTGATTGACGAAGCTCGAGAGAGTACGCGAGAAACGGAGAGAGAGGGAGAGAGCGAACGAGCGAGATAAGGTTGAAATTTAGGGTTAGGGCTTCGGGTTTCAAAACGAGAAAGAAAACTCTCCACGAGGACGACGAAAACCGAGTGAAGAAAACAAGAAGCGTATTTGTAGTCCCTGGGCTGTGCCCTAATGACTGGATATGATTGGGCTACGGACTTCAATTCCCAATTATCAAAGCAAATAATTGCGTTTCGAGTCCGCCTCTTCACGGATTTCCGGGGTAGAATCAGCTGCTCCTTCATTGATCGTGTGATGCTTCCCCTTCGTCCAGTAATAGTGCGCCACGTCATCAACATTTAGGTCGTACGCAGTTACTGTGTGGCGTTATTGGCTGGTCTTCCAGCTTGCACGAACAAAAATGTAGGTGGCAGTTATTTTCCTGTGTGCGCTGGTAGTTAAGATGCTGCACGACGAATTCTAAAATTAACACTCCTTCCCATAATGAAATAGTTATGAAATCATTGTTCATAATTAATAATTATTTATTAATTGTTCATAATTATGAATTATCATGAATTTTATTACTCCTCCCAATAATGATATAATTATGAAATCATTTTTCATAATCATGAATTATCGTGAATTTTATTCATTGATAAAATTAGAAATAGGTTTTTCTAGACTTAGAAGTTAGAAGCATTGATGATCCTCATTTGATTGATCAGGACTGCGAAAGAAAATGTTCAGGCTCGGCTCGGCTAGGTTTAGTTTGGCACTCGTTTAACTCCAGCATGAGTTTTAGGCACGTTTGTATAGACATGACTCATTTACCACAAATTAAACATGTATCGATTATATAATTTCAAACATTACATGCTATGAAATTGTTTCAACTATTAACTTTGTCAGAACTCCAAAAAAATACTCTTGTCACAATTTGCTTGTTCAATATCAACACACGAGCCCTTCAAAAAATTATGTATCATGCAATCCATAGTGCATTATATAATTTTGAAAACTGTCTAATAAAGTTAATTGAGACCTATCAAACAAGATTCATGTTATATATAAAAAACATTATAAATCAAAACATGCGGATAATTTTTTAAGAGGTCCTAACTAATGAAAGTGAACAAACAATATGGGATGAAGGGAGTAACAGCTTAAAATGAAATAATAACACCAAACATGCCCTTTTTTGAGCGACCTGTAATGTCACAAATCTCCCATTAAAAGTTCCGTGAAGGAGAAAATATACGAAAATAACAAAAATTTACGAAAATGTAATAGTACTAAAAATCTTCATTACATTTCGTGTTGCACTTGTGAAGGTTGGCTCATAGCTTCAATATGCCTGACGTTTGAACTACATGTAAAACAATTCATCACATGTAAAATATAGAGAAAATAAGCCGAAAAAGTGTTTTGGCATTATCATTTTCCATTTTATGCCGAACTAGATTGAACCCATAAGCCGGGAATTTCATTAACTGGAAATAAATAAACGAGGTAAAAACGGTTTATTAGTTTGGTGATCCATTTCACTATTTGCGGCGAAGCAGTTTCACCAGTCACCAGAAGAAAAATAACCTTATTGCGATAATTATTAGAATGTTCCTACGCACTCTTCATGAGGGACCTAAACTAAACTGAGAAGAAAATGAACCAAGAACTTCATTAGTTGACTCCATAGACCCACTTCTCTGCATTGCTCGTATAACTAACCAACTCTTCTGGTTTGAACCACAAACCGATTTCGTCCTTGGCGGTCTCGGGCCCATCGCTTCCATGGATGATGTTTCTGCAAAGTACAACAATATTCAGCAACAAAAGCCCATGATATTGATTCAGTATACAATCAACAATTAGAGGGGGTAAGAAAGTGTAAATTATTTATTTTCACAACATTTTAGTGTGTATTCCTTCCACTCATTTTCCCTGAAAAGTGTCTCCTGACAAATTTTCGATCCGAAATCACCCTGACTACTTTGTAAGACCAAATAAATAAGCAAAAACAACACTGGTTCGAAATCATACCTTCCAACAACAACAGCTAGGTCACCTCTGATGGTTCCAGGTTCTGATTTCTGTGGGTCTGTGGCTCCAATGAGCTTCCTCCCATATTTTATCACCCCTTCACCTTCCCATACCTGTAAAAGAAAAAAGGTAAAATCCAGCTATCTGTCGAATTTTTCAGAAATGGAGAGAGGAGTCAAAGTTCTTCTGACCATGGCAATGACAGGGCCAGAGCTAAGGAACTCGCATAGGCCATTGAAGAAAGGTCGTTCCTTGAGATCATGATAATGCTTCTGGGCAAAGTCCTTTGAAGGAACTACTATTTTGATTGCCACAAGCTTAAAACCTTTTCGCTCAAACCGCGAAATGATTTCAGAAATCTGAACACAAAACGAAGCCTCAGATCAGAAAGGTCCATACCCCAACCAAAAAAATAAGGACGAAAAAAGGAAAAGAAAATGCAAACAAGGTCGAAACACACAAACTAGATTTAGCCATTTCAGTCTAAATGTCGCAGCTGTGAAAATAGATTTTCTCCCAAAATTTGAAGTCAGAAAGGGAATCAGAAAGGCGAAAACATCGTGCCCTTCGTTTAGGACTTTGCCTAGTACAACTTGACTAGGAGTAGTAAGCAAAGAAGTAAAAATTGAACTCTGAGAGAGCAAACAAAGTCCAGACAAATAACCGCATCTAAGCAGCCAAAAGACTAACAGCGAAAATGCTAGACTTGTATGTCATTCCAAAATCCCCTGACAGTAGCTTAGCAAGTCAAATGTAGAAGCTATCTTACCAGTCCTCTCTGCACTCCATCCGGTTTGATAGCAATGAAAGTGCGCTCCATCTGAATAGCAAAATGTGCATTAAATTTCAGGTGGAAGGAAATGAATGTACAAGGATGTTGACAAGGGAAAGACTATAAGACAATTTGGTAATTTAAGTACCTCTGCAGCATGTGCCTCCTGCTCCTGAAGCATGTAGGCTGCAACATATCAAAGCAAACACCAAGGAGAAAAAAAAAACTATTAGCCATTTTTTGTTCAGCTAGTGAAAATAAGATACCGAATCTCAGATAGCCATGGCTATCTTACAGACCACATCCATACCCTACAAACAAGTATAGATAAAATTGATGTTCATAATACTTAATAATTACTGGAATATAGTTGTACATCACAAATGAATAGAGACATTAACGGTATATTGGGGTGGGGGTGGGTGGGTGTGCAGAGATCAAAGGAAATATTGTTACTGGGATACAGCAAAAGCATAATAGTGGATCTTGAACAGTGAAAGCACACTTAACATAATTTATCCCCACAAACTAAAGTCACAAGTTAGGAATAAAGGGGCATAAAAGACAACACATCACTGTTGCACCAAGGGAATTAGATTCTGCAGATACATGATCAAGGTTAATCAGGTACAGAAAATCATACAAACCACATGGAAATTCCAAATATTATTGGCTTCCTAGAAAGAATGTCACGAGCACCTCGAAAAAAGTTACATGAAGAATGAATAGTTCATGTCCAAACCTGCAGCAGGAAGGGCAAGGGCCCCAGAAATCCATCCTCCGGAAGCATTTCCAGAATTTGTCCTCCCATATGAAGCTAAAGAGCCTCTGATTAAAACTGTCGCAGCTGCAGCCACAGCTCGACCTTCTACAGCTGTATACATACCAGTTAGTAAAACACTTGTGCTTGTAATTGCAAATTCTACGCAAAAACCACTGCTACTCGATGCATATGCATTAAATATACTTCTAAGTTTTAACTTAAACAATTTATACGAAACAACATAAATAGTGAAAACGTGGCAACAAAGTCAGAAAAACTTGAGCATTTTGGCAATGAAATCAACGTATCAGCCGCAAAACTATATATGAGGAAGGATATACGTTAGATGGACAGTGGCGGAAAAGACAACAGTAAACCATTGAATATAGAATGGAAATAGAGACTGACACTAAGCTTTCTTCAACGGATGTCAGAAGAACATCAATAATTTAACTGAATCAAAATACGCTGTAAAACACGTGAATCAGGCACAATTGCAGAAGATAGAAAGAGAGTTTTCGATGTACCTCAGGCAAACTAATCCAAAGCCATTAAAGAAAAATTATAGAACGTGTTAACAGACCCTTTTAATTGTGGGAAAGGGTGTGATAAGAACGTGCAGCCCTTTCTTAAATGGTGAGAACGGGGAATACTCCACCATTTTTGTACATTTTCCTACATTTTTCACCAAAGTATTCAATCCAAACGAGTGATTCGTGAAGAAAATCTAATCCCTCCCTTTCTTTTTTATCAAATCACTCAAAAGGAGCTGTCATAGATTTCCGAAATGTGCGATATGAATTCATCAAAATGACGACCAAATTGCAATTGACATACTAATCACAAATCGATGACGATAATACTTGGCTGATCGTGGGAAGGGTTAAAACTTTTAAGCGAAATGCATGACCGACCACTTAATCAACATGATGAATGACGACGAAGGAATACGATAGGAATTGAAATGCGAGGGAGAGTCGAGAATTTTACCAGAAAAAACTTGAGAGCTCTGCTTGGAAGCAGAGAGCAGAGACCTCGCAGCTCGAAAAGCAGATCTGCAAATCTGGGAGCTCATCTTTGGTCGTCACAAGGCGAAGAAGAAAGCTCTCTACTCTGGAGCTTTGGCTATAGAGAGAGAGAGAGAGAGAGAGAGAAGAGTGAGAAGAGAGGAAAGGAGATGAGATAGATTGGTGTATTTGTCTTCACTGAAATGGAGAGATTATTTAAATCGCCGCGTGGTGCGCTCGAGAGCCGTCACACGATTTTGGAAAAATCATTCCATGACTCATGAGCCAGGATGCGTGGTGCACCCAGTGTGTGGCGGAAAGAAGGATCGAGGCACCACAACGTTTCCTTGCTAGTACTCCCTCCGTCCCAAATTGAATGTCCATTTTTGAAACTCGTGTCATTTTCAATCGCTTATATCTTTCTATATGAATCGCAAAAAATAATCAATATAGATCTTATTTGATAGTTCTCGACGAGTTCTATAATACAAAATGTTCATAATTGCGACAAACATTGTAAATTGAAAGATATAACAATCGAAAAATCGCACGGGTTTCAAAAATAGACATCCAATTTGGGACAGAGGGAGTATCTCTTCTCAGTTACGCGGGGTTCACATACTTGGTCTTAAAATCGAGAAAATTTGGGTGCCAAGCGGGTAAGGGAGGTGCTGCAGCGCCAATCTCAACTATTGAAAAGTGTTTTGGACCATCCAGATTTTAAAGAGAAGAGAGAGAGGAGAGAGAGTGGGAGAAATCCGAGTTAGAGATAGCAACGGGTAGAGTATGAATCGAAGGACCTTATTCTAGCTCCCATCACCAATAGGACAATCTTTTACCATCCCCGCTCCAATCCTCAATGGGGATATTAGATAAAACACCAAACTCACATCCCGTTGGATATCGCGGTTTCCCCAAATTTATCCATATCCAAACCAAAATATATAAGAAGTCAATATTAAACCAAAGTGCAAGCCCGATAATTCAAACCAACAAAAATATAAAGTAAAAAACTTTAAATTATCTTAATTTAACCATTAATGTAGCAAAAATAACAACAGTACAATAAAAAATCAATCCAAGCAAACATCAATTTCTAAGTTTCATAAAGCGACAAACCAACAAATTTAAAAAAATAAAATGAAAGAGCAAAATATATCAAGAACATCATTTTAGGAACTAGAATCTGTAATGATATTCTTAATACTGTAATTGAAATGATTTGCTCTACAAGTAGTTACTTCTATATAAGTAAATAGTAATCAAGATTCTTTTCTACCTATATTCGTATGTATAATTTATATAGTATATATAACCGGGTATGGGGATTCGGGGACGGAGATAACAAAACCATACCCGCTCCATATCCGAGCGGGTATATTTTAAATTCTACCATACCCGCTATTATTGGGGATTTTTTTTGGATAAACCCCGCCTCCATATGGACGGGGCGGGGCCGGTATCCATTGGATATGGGAAAATTGCCATCCCTAATCCGAGTCATCTAAAACACTTTTAAACGCATGAGATGCGAAACCCATCCGACACCTAAGTTTTTCTCCTTATACTTTAATTTACATGATTTTATGATGATGAAGCGATTTGGGGCAATAAGTTTGCAGTGGTCCAAGTTTGCAGTGGACCAAAATTTCAATTCGAGAAGGCCGAACGAAGAGATAAAAAATCATTCACAAAATAATGGAAAATGCTAACCTCCACGTGGAGGATGATAAGTAGAAATTAAGTGTATAGATTTCGAGAAAATGTATTAATGAACATTGAAGGATATTGACATCCGTGAAATGTGCATTGATATCTGAACTAATTTGTCATTATATGCGTATTATCCTTCACCTATTGCTGAAGGTTAGCGACACTAAAAAATAATTAATTAAACTATAGTCCTAATGGTCAAGAGCCATACTATAATAATAGTAAGATAGTACCTCAATGAGATAGCTCCCATCTAGCTGATACATGACAGAAAGTTTCAAAAGCTTTGAACCACTGTTATCGTATTCATTCACCCACTCAAGTTCCATTGTTCGCCTAGCATAATGATGAACTCTGAAAAGGGGATGAGCATACCATAAGGAGAACCCTCCTGCAATAATTGATAAAAACAGACTGAGAGGCTTCACAGATCGCAAGACAGGCTCTGAGATTCGACAATACCAGGGGGGCTTTCCTTCAAAGCTCTGTGCTCCTTTTCACAAACACATGCAGCTACCATGGATGCACTCAGTTTAGCAGCATTATAAGGTTTTTGTGCCGATACTTGATCACTTGGATCACTAAACAAATCATCTCGAAAGTGTTCGATAAAGTGGGTTTCTACTACACCAGCTTGGAATGCCTGATGGTTGGCAAGTCTTAAGAGAAAATTTATATTGGCCGGCAGACCTCCAACCTGCATCGACAATTTGCAATTGTTGCTAAATTTGGAAGAAAAATACAAACTGAACTGTAGAACGAGTCAGCTGGGAAGTGATAAATATATGCAAAGAATCCAGCACAGTGATCCACAGAAATGCATAAAACAAGCAAGCAATTCACCTTTCACACACAAAAAAACATGACCACAATTGGTGAACCTTTCTAAAGGGATCTCCTGAGACAAAATCTGCAAAATATGTCATCCTTTACACGATTGTGCCTTTTCCTTGTCCCAGGGAATAAAGAATGATCATATTGATAGAATATGGAATAACAGCACCAAGCTGACAGATCATACTGAAGATATTAGATATTTATAATTTCCTCGTTCATAGAAGAATAACCATCTATTTTGCAAAACTAGAAGTCTGACATTAGAAGTATGGTGAACTGAAGACATATATCCCGTGTGACTCTACCTGAAACTTAGACAGCGAGCCCTTTAGTTTAACTAATGCTGCAGAACGATTCTCTCCCCATACTACAAGCTTTGCAATCACAGGATCGTAATGCATGCTCATAGTGTCCCCTTCTTCAACTCCAGTTTCAACCCGAACTGCTAAATGGAATTGACTGAACATCAGAATAGATCGATACCACAAGGGAAAGATTCAAACAAATGTCATTCTAACAAATAGTGGGATTGTCCTCTGTAAAGACCTATCACACAAAAGTACATCTTACTTGCATTGTTCGTTGACCAGCTAAGGAAAGCATTACTAGACCAAAAAGGTACATGGTTGAAGGATAATTAGGAATTTAGGATTATCCAATATGAAGCATGTAAAGTTTTCTTCTCTGATGTTCAGTTTCTATAAGGACCAATGAGCTAATGAATCAGGAATCATTGCAAGTAACACTCATATCAGAAGCCGCCAACATAGAAGTCTTGAGCGTTTAGTTCATAAAACATCCACTTCTGAGATAAACTTGTACCTGTGGATGAAATTGGAACAGGATGATAATGGTGAAGAACACCAGTAGCAGGAAGGAATCCTTTTGGAACATTCTCAGCATATATTCGGGCTTCAAAAGCATGACCTGTCAACGAATTTAGACATGTAAACATGTCTTAATCCTTCATGTTTCTCTTTACACACATATCTGAAGGAAATGTTGGTTTAGTATTCAATGAGAAGAAAACGTGTTCCAAAAAGTCATGCAAATGAACACCTTTACGTTGCATTTTATATTTGACTCCAGAATCCCCCCGGTAAAACACTTCTAACCCAACCCCAACACAAACACACAAACTCCAAAAAATAACCAGGATTAAGGCAGAAACCTAGCATTAAGACCTCTTAAAAAAATTGCCCAGTTACATTCATGAAGCCTGGAAAGTTACTTCACTACCTTTTGTTATTACTCTGCATTACAAAGTAGTTAAAAATAAAATGTGGTAGGTATTTTTAACTGGAGGAAAGCGAAGGAAATTTTTAAACCTAACAGTTATTCTCCTTCCTTCGTCTCTTTAGTGACCAGCGAAGCGGAATAATACACAATTGGAACACTTTAAAGGATCATTTTTCATAAAATAAGAGCAGAATTCAATGTGGGAAAAAAATTAAACAGAAAGTGGTTAAAAAACTTACCTGATAATGGCAATTGTGATTGGCTCATGGGAAGAGGCTCTCCATTTGCAACATTTATTTGCCACTCCACGAGGTCTTGACCAATAATCAACTTTTACCTTTTGTTGCTCCATTTGAACACTTCAGTGAATTGATTAGATAACAAACACAATCTCGATTTTAGAGCCTTTGTTAGCTGTGGCTGTACGAGAGAGAGAGAGAGAGAGAGAGAGAGAGAGAGAGAGCCTTTGTATAGCTTTTGTCCTTTTCTTTTTTACACACCAGCACTATAAAAATATCTTACAATGTCAAATGAAACACTTTTGACATTCTCTGCGTGCAGCCCAGCTCTAACATATAATTAGGGGTCCCACTTTGAACACGTTTTGTCATATAACACACCATTAACATACAAGACGAGGTGCTCTTTCGGAGATGCTTCAACATCGAAGGGATAACAGTATCCTGAGTATGGGTGAAAAAATAATTGGCAAATACCGAGACAACAACTCTGGTTTGAGCTAACAAGAAAAGTTCTGACCATACCTATCAAGCAAACTGAATGACATCACAACGAAAAAATCTGCACTGCATAACTTAATACCCAGAAATCAGGCTTTCGAGCGGTCTTTTTCGCTCATTTCCCTCACCCTTTGCAAGCTATTGCAACAGCTACAACAAGCAACTTGGGACAATCAGGCTTTAGAGTGGATGCTGATTCTCATGTTGATAAGAGTGTTTTTGTCTTGATTAGTAACTGGAGGAGTCAAATTTGCAAGTCTTGATTAGTAACTGGAGGAGTAGTAACTGGAGGAGTCAAATTTGCAAGTCTTGATTAGTAACTGGAGGAGTCAAATTGGCGACTTGCAAATTTCACTAGAACCGGATGGATACATAACATATCTTTTTCAATGGGACTAGAAATGGTATGACATCCTCATGTAATGGAGCATTCCAAATTTTAACTGAGAGTAAGATACCAATGTGTGGTTGACATCGTACCAAATGAGCATGACATCATTGGCACATTAATCATGCAATGCCACACCAAAATGTCATACATATTGTACTAGCAACATAATTTTGGAGTGCCACGTCGACAAGTTATACCAATTGTTGTACCTATTGTACGTGGTTATCGTATCCTTTTTCCTTAACGAAATAATTCCCACTTTATTTACTTCTGTACTGTTTCTAGGGGATAAAGAGAAATTTTAATTCTTAAATCTTTCCGTTCACAGAAGCAATGCGCTGTTCACTCACATAATGGAAGTTGGAACTAGAGCACGCGTCTCCTCCCGTAATTCTTACCCAGTAGAGCAGCTTGAATTAGTATCCATGGAACCTAGGGTGTGACACAGTTCGCATTAGCAAACATTGAGATGAATGATGCACAGCATATGACTTTTTGGTTTATTGAGGTCCCAGTTGAGCTCTTGAAAAGACCATTAATCTTAGCCCTTAGGCTATGTTTGGAACTTATGGAAGTGAAGAGAAAGAGAAGGAAAAAAAAAGGAGAAATAAGAAAGAAATGGCAAAGAAACCCTTTTTCTTTCTTTTGTTCGATGTCCAAAAATGCATAGGTATCTGCGAAAGTGTCACAATGGTTGTATATTCATATTTCAATTCATACAAATTTGGAAGTATATACTACTATATATATGCATATTATCCACTGTTCTAAGGTTAGCAATACGTCAAGAACCAATAAGAAGAAATATATGTCATCAGTTAATCTAATTACGGGAAATGACAGTATGACTGAAAATATTATTGACGCAGCCACCGACCACAAATAACGTTGTAGCCGTCTAATATTGTCGCTCTCACATGCATCAGACGGCTACGAAACCCTATGTGATCGAATCTGTGATCAATGAATGTGTACATATTCCTGAGAAACTTATTCCACCGTCCACTAACGAATAGCTAAATTAATGTCGTGGAAAACAGTCTGAGCATCAGAATTCATAGCACATTAGCACCTAAAATTAAAGACAGTATGACCGAAAATATTATTGATGCACCCACCGATCACAAATGACTTCGCAGCCGTTCGATGTTATGGGTCTCGCATGCATCAGATACCTACGAAGCTATATGTGATCAAACTCATGTACATCGGACGGCTTTGAATGGATGTGATCAAATGTGGTCGATGAGTTTGTACGTATTACTACTACTCTAAGTCTGACAGACAATAGTCATCAAATGTTGTATGTCCCTCATGACATAACAGAATTTAAACTAAAAAATGGTGTACTCCGAATTGTATGCAATTCCCATCTAATATGTTGGAACACAATTTACACGAAGGACAAACATCAAAACCCAAAAACATCTCTCTCTCTCTCTCTCTCTCTCTCTCTCTCTCTCTCTCTCTCTCCTGTGGGTTAGTAACAGTTGATTCCGTGAACAGAAGAAATGAGAGAGTGTTCCCTTCCCTTATCTCTTTTGAGATGATAGCTCAACAGACCAATAAAATTGAAGAGAAGGGGTACCTGTTCTTAACGCGTCCAGAGCTGCCGACCGTCGTCGGAGAAGATGAGCTTCAAATGAGTGCTGTCGACGTCGATGTTTTTGAAGGACACCAGAAAAAGGTTTGATTCAGTGGAGCCAAATCTATTTTCAGAAAAATAAATACACAATGATCATCTGCAAATACATATCAAATAGAAATGGATCACTCTGATCTTTCACATATTGTATTGTTTCGGCAATATCTACAAGATGAACTGCTTTGATCATATAAAAAATCATGGAATCAATCGCAATCGGAAAATTATTCGTTGCAGTCCCTTTAATGGGAGATTTAATCGTTGCGACGTCGTTTAATAGGTGACATAGGTTCAACCTATGTCACGTTGTGTTTTCCGACGTCGTTTTGAAGACTCCCCGTTTTGCATCTCCCAGCTTCTTTCAAGGAAACTTTCTACCTATATGAGTAATGGATTTGTGATCTGAGACATTCATTTGGTAGATAATGTTAGATTCAATATCACGTTAACGTTTCATTGTAGTTCAATACGAATTCGTACTTGATCTCGTTGAATCTGTGTTTCTTAAAATGAGTTTGGTCACACTGAATCAAAACTGTAAAAGGCGTTAACGTTTCATATCGCATACCCCGGAATTCCATTGAAACGACGTCGACCGAATTCCCTTGAAACATCGTTTCGCCGCCGGCTGCAGACCGCCGCCCATCATCTCCGGCTACGGTTGACGGCGGCGTAAGTAAGAGCGGTTATTGCTTTTCTAACCCATCTGCCTCGAATCAAAGGTGATTGTAGTAGCCGTCCATCATTGTTGAAGCTCTTTGTTTTTGGTTAGATTGAATACGTGTATTTGCTGTGGGATTTCTTTCAAATTGGGTTTACTTGGATACTAATATATTTGCTCGACAGCCACTACTGAAGAAATTCCAGTTGATAGTTCGTCCAATTAGTTTTGGTTATTTCTTGATGGAATTTTCATATAAATAGTAGCTAAATATAAATGCTAATTTATATACATAACTTTTTCTGTGTCTCCCGCAGTGTCAGTGTCTCCATTTTTTAAAATTTATGTTTCCGTGTAAATGTCTGTGTCAATATTTGTGCTTTTTAGGTTGAGTTTTTCTTAATTCCACATCTGTATGAGTCTCAATATGTACACGTTTGTGTGTGAGTGGATTTCTGTGTACACTTTACACGAATATAATTGATGCTACTAAGTAGAGTTCTTGTTAATAATAGGATTTGCAAGTTGCAACAATGGAAGCAATCACTTATATTCAAGAGAATTACATAGTCCGAATTTTGCAGTTTACAGTTGATGCTGCTTTGTAAAGGTGCTCTCAGTAACTTATGATTTGCAATAATGGAATTAATCATGTAGTATTCAGAAGGAATAAATAGGTCTGGACTTTAGAACTTACGGTGCACTCTAGTTGTATTTAACTTGTCCAGATACAGTTCTAGTTCAGTGTGTTTGAGATGGAAATGACAAATAAAAATTAGGACTTCGTGGAACACAATAAGCTCCCATGTGTTTTCTTATCCAAATTCCCAACGGCGGATGTAGAGGTGTCAAATGGGCCGTGCCGGCACGACACGGGCACGGGCACGACACGTTAAACCCCGGCACGGGCACGAGTTGGGCACGGTCTAACTGGACACGGCACGGCACGACACGGTTAAAGCGGGCACGGTTTGGGCACGTGGCACGGAAATGGGTGGGCACGGCACGGGGCACGGCACGGTAATTGGACTGGCACGACACGGCACGACACGATCGTAGACGGGCACGGGCCGCACGGCACGATAGTTGCTAGGGAGTGGCACGACACGGTCTTACTTGGGTACGGCACGGGCACGACACGTTATTAGGCGGGAACGGCACGGGCACGGCACGAAAGTGGCACGGGCACGGCACGGGCCTAACACGGAAGTGGCACGGGCACGACACGGTCGTAGACTCGTAGTCGAGCATGGCACGGGCACGGCACGGTAGTTAGCTTGGCATGATGGAAAAATGGAAATGAATTTTTTAATAAGAAAATTGAAAATGAAGTATTAAATTACAAAAAAAAAATTGATGAATTTTTTTTTTCCCTTGTCCATTGACCATTGACATGACTCAAGGCTCATGGCCATGGGCCCATAATTTTAATAAGGAAAAAATGGATTTTTATTAAAGAAATTGACTTGCCATAATAAAAAGTTCTGGAAAAAAGAAAATAAATTTTTGAATAAGATTCAATGAAATAAATTATTGAATTAGGAAAAAAAATTAAATTTTGCCTTGTCAATTGTCATGAGTCATGGGCCTCATGGCCCAATCTCCATGGGCCCATGGCCTATAATAATTTAATAAGCCCATAATATGTACTCCCTCCGTCCAGATTTGTTTGTCCCTCGTTCTATTGTAACCAGACAAAGAATTATAGTAATATCTTTAAATTGGTAAGTAATTATATATTCAATATGGATCTTGTTTGATAGATCTTGATTAGTTCTAGAAGACAATATTTTTAAAATTTACATAAAACATTGTAAATTACAAGATATAATCATTTGAAAAATGGCACGAACTCCCAAAATAGACTAACAAATCCGGACGGTCGGACGGAGGGACGAGGGAGTAATAACTTAATGAGAAAAAAATTTAATTTTTTATTAAAGAAATTAAGTTGCCAAGTTGTTAACTTAAGAAATTAACTTAATGAGAAAAAAACTTAATTTTTTATTAAATTATTTTGACGATCCACACCGTTCATTTTGTTGGTGGTGGTGTTTTAATCAATCTCACCAAATTTGACGTCGATCGGGTTTGGGAAGACCTTTCATCGAGACTTAAGACTTATTATTATGAAAATTATAAATATGTTATTATGCACGATCAAGTACGTAACGGTAAGCAATTTACTTTATTCTTGGCATGAATAATATAATTCCTCCCGCATAAAATCTAGACGGTTCCGATTTAAAAAAAACGGCTCAGACGGCCCTCGAGTGATGCATTATAGGACTTTACTACTTTTATAACCACCGAATGTGATCCGATCATGTGGTTGCCAACATGTGATCATCACCATTTTTGGTGGAAATGATATAATTGATAAGATAAGAAATCGTAACGGTTTAGATCGAACATTCGGAAAAAATAGTCTGCACCTACCTTTCAAATCTAAACATCGAACTTACTTGGTTCATAACCAAGTTACTACACAATAGTATAATGTACAATAGTTATACAATCGCAACACAGTTTTGACGATCCACACCGTTCATTTTATTTGTCTTGGTGTTTTAATCACTCTCGACAATTTTTTAGTCCATCGGGCTTGGAAATCCGTTTCATCAGGACGTAGATTAATTATTACGATTTTTTTTGTTACGTGCAATCAACTACATAATGGTAATCAGTTTACTTCATTCTTGGCATGGGGGATGTAATCACTCCCACGTACAAGGTAAACGGTTCCGATTTGGAAAAAACAACTCGAACGACGCTCTCGTAATGCAATTTTACGAGAAATTTTCACCTTGGTGCATGGTAATACGGTGTGACCAACTACACTTGATAATCCATATGATATATATATGCCACTTGTGGGGTATTAGGGCCTGCAAGCTGCAAACCCCTCTCTCTCTCTAACTCTCTCGACTCTCTCTCTCTGCAACGGTTATCTACTCTCTCTCTCTCTCTCTCTCTGTCTCTCACGGTCTCGCCAGTCACCAGACTCACCATCTGACCACCACCGCACAACCACCACCACTGACCACTCACACTCACTCTGTCACTCACCGGACCTCTACCACCACCGCACAACCACCACCAAAGTACCAAATTACTCACTCTGTCTCTCACGGGAATTTGGTTTGTTTAGTTTTCTGGGCCTTTGCTTATGCAGATTTGTGGGCATTTGGTAATTCAGTTTTATGGGCTACCGATTTATGGGCATTTGGTAATCCAAGTGCTCAAAAAGGCCGGAGTCGTTGAAGTTTCTGGTTCACTGATGTTGATACGTGCAACGGAGCCAAGTAGTCAGTAGAGATAGGAAACTTGTAACTTGTAACTTGTCTTGTTTCAAAATTTCCAAGTATATTTGTATTGTATCAAATAACTTGTAACTGTAAGACTTGGAAGTTGTAACTTGAACCGGAGTGAGTCGAGTGACGGAGTCATTTGTATTGCTTTCATTGACCATTTAAACTAGTAGTGAACCAATATGAGATTTAAGTAATTGATTCAATTGAATAAAATGACATGTTACTCGTTTGAACTTGGAAACAAGGACCTTAGTGTGCACTACTTGTGTTCAAAAGCCTAAAGGCCCCAAACAACTCCGTGCACTACTTGTGTAGTTGTGTTCAAAAGCACTGGTTGAATAATTTTTTCTTGAAAAGCACTACTTGAATAAAATGACATTACTTGTGCACTACTTGGAAACGAGGTCTAAAAATGACATTACTTGTGCACTACTTGGAAACGAGGACCGTAGTGTTTACTGTTTAGAATAATTGAAAGGCGTCGCCGCATCGAGGGCTCGAGGCAAAGTTATCACTCTTAGCCCTTAGGTCACTTGAGCTTTTATCTTTTTGCAATACATGATTTGGCCGGACAAGGCACGGCACGATTAAGTAAGTGAGTTGGCACGACACGACCCGATTAATTAGCGGGTCGGCATGACACGACACGATTTAGAAAAGCGGGCTGGCACGGCACGACCCGATTAAAAAATGGAACAGCACGGCACGACACGAGTCACACAATTAATTAAGTGGGCCAGCACGGCACGACACGATTAAATAAATGGGCCAGCACGGCACGACACGGTCACAAAATGGCACGGCACGACACGGCACGAATAAAGAAATTTGGCACGGCACGGCACGATAAAAAACGGCACGACACGATTAAAAACGGCACGCCACGGCACGATTAAGTAAATGGGCCGGCACGGCACGGCACGGAGCACGGTTGGCACGGCAAAAAAGTGGCACGGCACGTCCCGGTTGGCACGTTTGACACCTCTAGGCGGATGCATATCAATAAGCCCGTGGTTCAAGGCAAGACTCGCTCTACTTTACAATTACATTGTAAGTCATTATTTGTATGTAATTGGCGTAGTTGCTTCTATTTAACGTCCGGTCTATTAGCCATTTTAAGAGCGAACCGTGTGACAGTAAGAAAGTACGTTTGTTTACTTGGTAGTTCCTTCGAGTTTCTCTTTCTTTGAAAGCTCACATCAACAAAATCTGATATGCATTGTTGTAATAATACATTAACATATTGTTGACATGGACATCCTCCTCTTTCAAAGGGCGCTAAATGCTGATGAACAATCCCCCACCCTCGCAACAACAGAAAAAATACAAAATTAAAGGGAAAAAATTGGAAAAGAGAGTTCCTCAGAAACACCAGAACTACTTCCCACACGAATAACTTTTGTGGAAGGGCCTTATTGTTTTAGTTCAGAATTTCAAACATTAAATGCCACAAGCAAGCCTTGAACCCTTGACCTCCATAATGAGGAACAAGTATTCTGGCGGCCTGAGCTAGCCCAAGTAGTTAGTCGAGAATCTTATTTCCAATAACCATGGAGCGCAAAATGCTTGGCAACTACAAAAGAAATCTGCGCAACGTCAACTCATCACGTTTCCGGGACTTCAGCTGGGAAAGCTGGATCTCTGTATCACGCAAACGATCCTGAAGAACTTTCTTCTCTGAGTTGAGCTTTCCAATTTCATCCTTCCGCTGAGCGAAGCCATTCAAGTTGACTCTCAACTTTCTTGCAACTGCTCCAAGAGCTCCTTTTCCTGAGCAAAACGGTCCATCTCAGCCCGTATTTCAGACTGCCATTTTACAGGGGTGTCAATTCGAAGAAACTCATAACAATTAATCAGAAGAAAATTTCCTATCCAGCTATCATAACAATTTAGAACAGAAAGTTACCTTAAGCCGGTTACAAGAATACGCATGATCTCGTCTTCACTGGCACATAACTGATGCCAAAGAGCCGCCCGAATTAACATTCGCAAATCCAGCAACCTCCCTCTTCATGCTCAGAACTGGTCTAACAATTTCTTGCTCCTCACACAACAAGATTAACAAAACTTCCAAATCTAAGTCTAGCTCACAACTACAACCAGTTGCACTGGTGGCAGAGTTGACAAGTCTCTTAAGCATCCTCAATCTATGAGACTCATCCGCATACTATCAAAGCAAAATGGTGTAAAGCATTTTCGCAAAGTCTGTCACATGAGAGTATCCAGAAAGGGCCAATGTCTCAGCAAGAGCAAGAACATAAGTGAAATCATCTCCCTTGCCTCCTGTTTGCTCAATATCTTCCTCGAGTCCCATCTGTGTGTTGAAAATTTTCAGCTATAGTAAAGTTTAATCTTTGAGCTACTCATCTTTCCAATACCATAGCCAATGATAGAGTAACCTTGCACCTTGACCTATAGCTCTCTCAAAAATGTGTGAAGCTTGAACAGCAAGGGAAGGAATAGACAGCATTTCAATCCAAATACGTGTATCGAAAAATATCGACTAATGCAAAAAAGCATGCTTGTCCAGTGCATGCAATCTTTCAGAAGTAGGAGCATTTTCACCAAATACGAAGAGCCCGCAAGGCAATGCCAAGCTGTTATCAGGATATTATTGTCACAGTCTATACATCAAAAAATAGCTTCAGCAACACCTGCACAACTATTTACCCTTGTACTTTAAATAACAAAGAACACAGGGGAACACTTCAAAGCCCAAATCTTTTAGCCATACACGAATAGATCTAACCTACAGATGAGAAGAAAAGGAAGTTAAATGCCATCAAAATAAACAACGGAAAATCACAAATATTTGGACTTAAGTGTTGTTTCACATGACTTATTTGTGCGACTTTTTGTACTTATTGCACTTTTAGGGTTTTGTATTTGTTTGAGTGTTGGTCAAAATTTTATCTTTCAGATTCCTCTCTTCGAGACGAATCACGGAACGTAAAAAGTTTGACGCAAAACTAACAAATGCGAAATATTTTTTTTTGAATAAAGACAAAAATCAAAGAGAGTAAAAAGTTAAGGGGAACAAGGCCTTAATCTGAAAGCGACTCATTTAAGTTTCAAGAGCTTTTGAAGCACACCGCTTCTGGTAGATGTTGGCACTGCAATGCAGCCTTAAAAAATAAAGTCTATGGTACCTGCCAGAGGTTCATCATTTGAGCCTGCCAAAAGTGCAAAAGATGTCAAAAAGTATGCTCTCCCAAACTTCAGTGCATTCCAACTAGCTAAGAGCCCCAAAACCCTGACACGTGAAAATTGAATGAGTACAATATGAATAGAAACAAAGAAGCATACAATTTTCCACAAGTACAAAGGATAAGACATTCAAAATCGTTACATATGTTCCCCAGATTTTCAGACTTCAAATTTACACCTCAGTGTGTGTGAGCAATCTTTTGAGCAGACTGGGGCATTCGCCTTGCCTCAGGGCAACCTTGTGGAATGGCTCCGTCTAATGCTCTAAGTGAGTTCACGATCAACCCAAGAAGCTCCTCAGACTGCTCTGGACATTTTCGTCTGAGGCTACATTTTCCTAAATTAGTCAACACTCAACTAAATATTTACCTTAGTGCGAAGGGAAGCACTTTCTGAAAAACCAACAGCGGATGTCTCAGGCGGACAAATAGGCAGTCCACTAACAATTTTATCAGGTATACAACCCCACTCATGTCAGAACTTTGTACGGTAGATGCATTGGTGCCTTCATCTGTCCCTGGGTCCAAC
This sequence comes from Vaccinium vitis-idaea, assembly GCA_963854785.1. Taxonomy (NCBI): domain Eukaryota; kingdom Viridiplantae; phylum Streptophyta; class Magnoliopsida; order Ericales; family Ericaceae; genus Vaccinium; species Vaccinium vitis-idaea. Next base: position 1,823,565 of record OY978224.1, read on the forward strand.
CGATCCTGTATGGAAAGAGTACAGGTTCTATTCCCGATGATCCCTATCAGATTCCAAGGGGCTGACAGCTCCACTGCCATCTGGAGATGGTTTAAAATTCGAATCAGCAGTATTGTCATTGGAATTTCCTTCTGAAGGTTGGCAACAGATCGGGAAGATTCACCGTTCCTGTAAACCTTCTTGCCATCGTCACCACCAGAGAGTTTGGTCGGAAGAAGCAAGCGCTTTACTTTAGCAGGGTTATCAAGATACACACGAAGTCCAGTCAGAAAACCAGCTATGGCGCCAGCATCCATGAGAAGCTTTTCTCTTAAAGTGACGTGGCAGTGAGGGATTCTACCCATATATGAGGTGAAACCCTGCTCTAGAAAGAAAGTTTCTAAAGATGGCTTCTTAATCTCCACTTATCCCTTCACTGTCCTTAGAATCGAGAAGTTCATCCGGGGTCGGTTGTCAGGGCATCTTGATCATCCTCAGAAAGAGGACCATGTTTGAAGAAGGGCAAACGCACCAACACATCAATGCAAAAAAAAGATGCTGCATGAAAAAAACAATTCCCAACCATGTACAAGGTCAACGAATAGAAAAAAAATTCAATTTACGTGCTTCAACTTAAGTTTTTAGCTCAGCTAGCTAGAGCACCATGCTAATAATGCAAAGGTCGCAGGTTGGAGACCTGCATGGAACATTCAGAATTTTCTTATTGTACATCAGCGTTTGGATTTCTGCTATTCAGAAAAGAAAAGAGGAAGTTTTTAGTCCACTATTATGTGTCCAAAGTGGAAGTCAAATACATATTCAACTTACTGTAAAGCTAAAAGAAGAAAGGGTAGTACAAATTTAAGGATCATATACTAAATCATAGAGAGGAAAATCATACCATGCATGCTGCATAAACCTAGGGAGACAAATGTTTTAGGCTTTTTTGTTACCTTGACTCTCCTTTATGTTTTGCCTATGTTTCCCAATAACAAACGTGACAATTATATTAGAGACTAACTATAACCAAGGTTCTAAAACTCGCTAGGCGCTCCCAGGGAGGCCGGGTACTTTCTAGCTTCCAGGGCCGAGTACTCGGCGCCTAGTCGGGCAATTAGTCTGGATAATCAGGATAGTCAGTCTAGTCGGGATCCTTCTAGCGCTTAGGCAGCGAGTACTCGGCCTTCTAGACCTTCTTTTAGAACACAGACTATAACAAAACGAAGGATATTGCATATCATACAGAATATTGACGGTAATAAAGAAGAAAATTGTTCATTATCGTTTAGTGGATAATGTGGTTGGCACATGTGAAGCACTTGACAATACTTCTAGTTCAGTTAAAGAAATAAATCCCATAAATAAGATCGACAATCAAGAAGCGGTTAGGATATTCCAAGGAGCATCGTAAAGTTACTACTTCTATCATGAGGTATCGACAGTACACGTTTAAAGAGTTGAAGCCATGGGAAGAGATGCTTTTATAAGTATTTTCAGCAGGCCCATTTATCTTTTAACAAGAGTCTATATCCACACTAGGAGGATAATTAAAGGAATGCAATTATGAAATTAAAAGCCACAGGAAAGTGCCTTGAAATGTGGAAGCCACAACTTTGAAAACTCAAGATAGAGTAGACCTCCATTAGAGGTAATTTGGAACGGTCAGGCACTTCAGCGCATAATTTTGACAACTAGGTACCGATTAACTGTGAGTGACAGGGATGCATGCTTACAGAAAAATGAATTACAGGAATGGCATAGTGAGATGAATTGGCCCTATATAAACTGACCTCTAGATCTGAAAACTCAAACCATAGGCAGCAGTCCAAGATTACACAGACGAAAACAACTGTCACGTACAAGAAAACCTGCATCTGCTTCCAGCATGTCAGACACCTTCATGAATTGAAGAACGGAATTATTCCATGTCTTTGTACGGATAGAAGACTCTTTCCACGCACTCTTGGCATGATTCTTTTGGTTCACCACAGCCATCCCGTATTTGACCCAAAAGTTTTATCAGGATCGGTGACAACTGATTCGTCACTCTCCCAGATATATACATATGGTGGCAAAGCATTCATACACACCTGCAGTATACAACCAGAACAAATAAACCAACCAGCCAAGGAGAGGTACTTTCACTGGAGATAGGACGTGATAAAAATAAAAGGCCACCCACCAATCCAAAGCTCACATCCTCCAGCTTGGAAGAATTTGCTAAATATTTTTCGGGTCTCCATTATTTCTTTTAAGGAGAGGAAGTTCTCCACCTTCTATGCAAATGACCTCCTTTTTCCCGAATGTATCCACCTGGGAAACTGCACTGCTCGACTCCATATCCTGATCAATAAAATACTGAATTACAGAGGCTTGTTCCAAAATAACAACTTCAGCGGCCAATACGACTGCATCCTGAACGAGAAATCCAGAATCTTGATCAAAAAGAGTAGTCAGTGTCACAAATTCACGCTAGCCCCAACTTTTGCGGCTCTGGAGTAAAGGTTCTGTGACTCCTGTGCGACAGACTTGTCCTCCATCCTCTGCTTCACTACCGATAATCGGTGCCTCACAAAGCAACTGCAGTCAATGGAGGCTTGAAGTGATTGTCACCCGTATACAAAAAGGGTGAAGAGTACCTATCTTGACTAATTCTTTCACGAAATCATGAAACCGTTGACTCCAAGTCCAACTCTTCATCGGAGTCGATCACATCCTTGTAGTCATAAAAAGGATACGCCTGCCATACAGTTGAAATCATGTTCAATCATTCATTCAATATTGAAACACCAATTATACATACACCTAAACAACAGTACCATATCCGTACCAAGAAAACCCAAGTTAGACTATCAATGATCAATATGCACTGATAAACCAGATAAATAAATTTAGCTGCTTCACTTCATTATCTTTCTTAATTCTCGACCTTTTCTTTTCACTCCATAAATCTCCACTACAAAACATGATCCAAATTGTCTTAGGGATGAGTTTCTCCTCCAATGCCTCATGGTATATATTAGAATAAGAAAACTTGAGCTTCATTTCATCAAGTAGAAACCTAGAATCTATGACTATTCTCTAGTGTAGAAATTAGCGGGATCCGTACCTCAGGTCTTGGAGTAACTGCTTCAAAACTGTGAAACACTGGAGTATCAAAATGAGGGGGTTCCAGAACGATGTATGCGCCTCTGTTGTTGTACCGTTCTTCTGTTGCCTGCAAGAAAGACATAGACATAACATGTGAATATTACTCCAACTTAAATAAAGAAAAAAAGAAAAATTCAAAATTTACGTTAGAACAATTTATACAAGTTCAATAACCAAGCGTAAAATCAAGCAAATGCATAAACCTATTGTCCAGACCTCAGAAACCAAATGTATTAATGTCTCAACTTCACGAAATCATATCAAAGGCCCGGTAGTAAAGGATACTCTAGATTTTTCTTTCCCCCGGGATAATTGGATAGAGCAATAATCAGCTATCATGATTAACATACAAGTACCAGTTTTATGACAAGTGGCCTATTTTCTTAAAGAACTTGGACTTTGTTTGGTTTAGGTTTTTGAGGGAGGTTTTTGGGGTAGGAAGTTAAACTAATCTTACTCCCCAAATTCCATTACCTATTGTTACGAAGGGGAACATCTCATTTCCTATTAAATGGAAATACTTGCTTTTTCCTGATATTGTATGTTGTGAGATAGGCAAGGTCGGGGATGGGCTTAATGATACTCATCTGGATTCCTTCTTGTTGTCAATACAGTTTTAGAATAGGTCTGCATGTCCACTCTTTACAGTCTTGAATCTATTTCGGCAAATCGCCTACATTGCCTCGTTCAGTATTTCACCTGACGCCAAAGAATCTCAGGGAAATTGTCATTGGGGGAGAGAATTAATCTAGGAGAGCATGATAACTCACTATCTCTGATGGTATAGTAAAGAGATTTGTGGTTTGTAGCACCCTGAAATATCCCAAAGAAGCAAAGGACAAAAAAATTTGGCTCAAATGGGGATCTCAGTCCTAAACTCTTAACCAAACCCAATGCAGTAGAGTGGAAAAGATTCAAAGCAGAAAGCAAAACCATGTTTTAGAGGTTTGTTAGAGCTTGTCCTACATTGGTTAATTATAGCCTCCAAAACTAGCAGGGGAGACGCTAGGAAAAACTTTCTACTGGGTTCAGACTCCAGTCATTAATTGAGCTCATAAGCCAGACCTATTAATACCAATATTTTGTTAAATAGGAGGAGTAATGATTTCCCCAGAAAATAGAACAGCTCTCCCAGTAGAAGGGGAAAAGTATAGTGAAAACTCTAGGCTCTCAGTCTATCTACAGACTAGCAGGCTATAAAAATGGTGGAGGCAAATTTGCACGCTGTCCAAACTCTTTTTGATGGTCTGTCAGCTGTGATTGGTCTAGTTTGAAAGAATTTTATTAAAAAGATAACAAATCAGTTCAGAAATGCTGCATTTGTAATAGGTGTAGTGGGGCGTACCCTGACGAAAAGCTCTTCTCTTTCACCGTCAAATAAAATTAATGGTTGATTGGGTTCATGACACATGTCAGTGATCTGAGGCATACAAATTATACATGTGCAGTAAAGGATTTTCAAAACTCACTGGGTTCAACTGAACCCACAACCTCCTACATGGCATCGCCCCTAAAAACTAGTATATGATCTTGGGCGGCCTCTCCATTAGTATTTGGTTGAGTTGGATGCTTTAACATGGTATCAAAGCTAGGCATTCAGTGGCTTTTGGACAAGCCTCTATATCGTTGATGGTCGGTTCTCTCATTATTTGTTGTTGATGGTTGATAGTTGTCGTATGTATTGAATTGTTTGCTTACCTCACCACGTGCGAGTCAAGGGTTGCACGTGCGGGTGAGTGTTAAAGCTTGTCCTACATTGGTTAATTATAACCTCCAAAACTAGTATATGATCCTGGGCGGCCTCTCCATTCATTGCCAATTGGTGTTGAGTTGGATGCTTTAACAAGTCAATCCGTAGCGTCATGTCCGAGTTCGGATGGTTTTAGTCCGAATATTAGGTCCATTGGAGGACATGTTCAGCTTAATGAAGCAACAAACCAAAGAACTATAACTCCTATTTGTCATGGCTCCAGAAAGCATTAACACTGACGGTAATGGAAAGGTGTAAAATAAAAGCAAATCATTATATGCTTCCAAATTGAAAACCTTCTTGATGTAGTCCTCTGTCTCTGTGTCATGTCTCTATACCCATTTTCAAGGCTTTGAACATTTACAAATTACAACAAACGCATAACAAGTTCTCATGAAAAACTTGCCCACCTAATTTTTCAGGATGAGGAAAGGAGGAAAGAAGATCCTCCATCTAACACCATATAAGCATTGGACATGCCCAAATGACCCAATTTTCAAGCAAACAGCAGATTAAGGGCAGGTCAAATTTCATTTAAGCAAATGAAAAGGCATCAAGGAACAAGAGTTATGATGTGCTGTTAATAACATCTCATAGGGCGCATATGCAATTAGCATCACTCTTTGAAGGGGGATATCGTTTGTCTTTAGCATTTACAGAAGCTAACAACCACGACAAATTTAACCTGTCAAATTCCATGCCTTTTTTGGGGTAACTTTTATTGCCATCAATTGCCACATTTACCATTCCATGTCTTCTTCATGCAAGCTTCTCCAATGATGAGATGAGCAACACATAAGTGGAAAAGACTGGAAGCATTTCCATGAGCGGTTTCCACTAAAACCATTTTCCAAGGGATTCTTGTCTTGAACACAGAAATGGTATTTTTCATAGATTAAGAGAAATCCTAAAAACATTTGAAAGAATCTCCTACAACCATTTGTAAGAATCTCCAACTACTTGGAAGGAATTTCGAAATGGAGGGAATGTCTCCACGTACCATCAAGATGCCCTCCTAACTAAGCAACTTCTGTCAAGTTTCCTTTTCCTGAAGATTCTATTCTTCAACAGGCAATTTTTACATTGCTAGTATCCTTACACTTCATAATAAAAAAGTGACAAAAGAAGGCACTTTTCAAACTTATATCAAGTTGAATAAGGAAGAACGAAAAATAGGTAAATAATAAAAAATAGAAGACAAAATACTATACCATCATGTGCCCCAACTAAAGTTGGAAACAATGATTGAATCCACCTCAAATGGGAGTTATTTCAGGATGAGAGTCACAAATCAGTCTAACATTAGATTTACCAATGGAAGTGTCACGCCAATGGATGGAAACTTTATTCAGTTGCCTATAACAAATGTTGAAAGAAAATACCTGGAGCATAGTCAGGAGCACTGAACAGAGTAATCAATCTCCCAGACTCTACGACATGATTTACTGTGTACCCTTCATTCATTCCTTCTAGACCAGGTCGCTTTTCCCTTGCATCAGGACCTTAATGTGATCTGATAATTAAGTTCTATATAGACCCCCATCCTTCGGCATCTAAAGAAACATAAGCTCGAAAGAAACAATTTTAATCTGAAATTGAGACAGCACAAAGTTTAAAATTGTCACTTAAGCATTCTAGCCAAAATATCCAAAGTCCAGGATTTTACAGACTATGACTAATGCTTGAAAACTAACGAAGCATCTATATGTTCCATAAAAAAAAAAAACAAATAAGCATCTATATGCATCACTTCATCCTATTTGCATTATTATTGCTCGAAAAGGAGATAAAGATGCTGGATATATAGTCATCAAATGGTGTATGTCCCTCATGATATAACAGAATTTACACTAAAAAATGGTGTACTCCGGATTGTATGCAATTCATCTCTCTCTCTCTCTCTCTCTCTCTCTCTCTCTCTCTCTCTCTCTCTCTCCTGTGGGTTAGTAACAGTTGATTCCGTGAACAGAAGAAATGAGAGAGTGTTCCCTTCCCTTATCTCTTTTGAGATGATAGCTCAACAGACCAATAAAATTGAAGAGAAGGGGTACCTGTTCTTAACGCGTCCGGAGCTGCCGACCGTCGTCGGAGAAGATGAGCTTCAAATGAGTGCTGTCGACGTCGATGTTTTTGAAGGACACCAGAAAAAGGTTTGATTCAGTGGAGCCAAATCTATTTTCAGAAAAATAAATACACAATGATCATCTGCAAATACATATCAAATAGAAATGGATCACTCTGATCTTTCACATATTGTATTGTTTCGGCAATATCTACAAGATGAACTGCTTTGATCATATAAAAAATCATGGAATCAATCGCAATCGGAAAATTATTCGTTGCAGTCCCTTTAATGGGAGATTTAATCGTTGCGACGTCGTTTAATAGGTGACATAGGTTCAACCTATGTCACGTTGTGTTTTCCGACGTCGTTTTGAAGACTCCCCGTTTTGCATCTCCCAGCTTCTTTCAAGGAAACTTTCTACCTATATGAGTAATGGATTTGTGATCTGAGACATTCATTTGGTAGATAATGTTAGATTCAATATCACGTTAACGTTTCATTGTAGTTCAATACGAATTCGTACTTGATCTCGTTGAATCTGTGTTTCTTAAAATGAGTTTGGTCACACTGAATCAAAACTATAAAAAGCGTTAGCCTTTCATATCGAACACACCGGAATTCCATTGAAACGACGTCGACTGAATTCCCTTGAAACATCGTTTTGCCGCCAGCCGCAGACCGCCGTCATCATCTCCAGCTACGGTTGACGGCGGCGTAAGTAAGAGCGGTTATTGCTTTTCTAACCCATCTGCCTCGAATCAAAGGTGATTGTAGTAGCCTTATCTTGAAGCTCTTTGTTTTTGGTTAGATTGAATACGTGTATTTGCTGTGGGATTTCTTTCAAATTGGGTTTACTTGGATACTAATATATTTGCTCGACAGCCATTCCAGTTGATAACTCGTCCAATGAGTTCCTGTGCCAAATTAAACAACCTCAGTTGACTCTTTTTGACTGTTTGACTTCAATCAGTCAGTACAAGGTTACAAATTTCTGAAGAAATTCCAGTTGATAGTTCGTCCAATTAGTTTTGGTTATTTCTTGATGGAATGTTCATATAAATAGTACTAAATATTTATGCTAATTTATATACATAACTTTTGCTGTGTCTCCTGCGGTGTCGGTGTCCTCATTTTTTAAAATTTATGTTTCAGTGTAAATTCTGTGTCAATATTTGTGCTTAAGGGTTGAGTTTTTTTGTTAATTCCACATCTGTATGAGTCTCGATATGTGTTTGTGTGTGAGTCGATTTCTGTGTACACTTTTTTTTTTCTGGTTCATTTCTGTGTACACTTTACACGAATATAATTGATGCTAATAAGTAGAGTTCTTGTTAATAATAGGATCTGCAAGTTGCAACAATGGAAGTTACAATTGTTGCTTAGGTGCTCTCAGTAACTTATGATTTGCAACAATGGAATTAATCAGAAGGAATATATAGGTCTGGACTTTAGAACTTATGGTGCACTCTAGTTGTATTTAACTTGTCCAGATACAGTTCTAGTTCAGTGTGTTTGAGATGGAAATGATAAATAAAAAAATTAGGACTTCGCGGAACACAATAAGCTCCCATGTGTTTTTTATCCAAATTCCCAACGGCGGATGCAAATCAATAAGCCTGTGGTTCAAGGCAAGACTCGCTCTACTTTACAATTACATTAGAAGTCATTATTTGTATGTCATTGGCGTAGTTGCTTCTATTCAATGTCCGGTCTATTAGCCATTTTAATTGCGAACCGTGTGACAGTAAGGATACACAATTTTTATATGGTGTTTGCCAGAAAACTTGAAGGGAGTGGATTTCCTGAAATACTTCCAACTAAAACATTTTCCAAATTTCCTACTTTCATCTCCAATATTGTCTCCAGCCTTTAGCTCGATCATCCATTCTTTAAAGCAGCAGCCTGATATATTTTTCTAACTGGGTTTCCGAGGTTCAAGTGAAGATAAGAATTCAGCATCTGTGTTTTCTCCCATGGGAGCATATAAAAACTCTCTAAAAGAACACGCTTCTACAATATAGTATGGTGACTTTTTCGCTACAAAATTGGTTTGAAGTTGGTTCAGAGCCAACCGATTCACATGTAAGTGAACTTAACTGTTTTGGTCCTAAGTTCTCGGCTTCTGGCTTATATTAGAGTTCTAGTTATGTTGCTAGTGGCCTAGCTGTAAAAACAATAGGCATACTGACTCATCTAGCTTCCATCTATATTTTACCCCCAACCCATTCCTTTCACTTAGGAAGTACTTCTGTGCCTGTACTCCTTGAATATAGCTTACAGCTGCTTCTTTCTGTTAAAATCTCTATGTTTGATCCGATGGACTGCGCCTTGTACCTGAAGACATGTTTCATATTTTTGAGTCATTTTAGATCAAATTTTAGCCTTGCTCTGCTGTGATAAAAAAATGTTCCACTCCAGTTGAGATTCAAAGCAAGTTATCATTTTAGGGATCCCCAACAGCTTTGACACTCTACCAGTACAGTTAAAATCATTCGAGACTGGAGAGTATGAAATAATAGCATTTGAAAGCTTTATCTAGAGAATCAAAAGTCTTTTATTGGTGATATTCAATTCTTTCTTCTTTCTCTTTAGGGATAACAATGTGTTGAGGAGTGGTAAAAAATATGTTGCCCTGATTGGGACAAGTATGGGTTGACTTCCATGCAACAAACAAAAAAGGAGTTGTGACCATACCCTTTGATCCACTAATATGACAAAATAACAGCAAAATCTACCCAGAAATAAGGCTATTTGAGGGGTCTTTTTGACCAGTATTGCTCACCCTTTTCAAGCTATTGTAACAGCTTCAACAAGCAGCCAAGCCTTCCTCAATTTGTGTTGATCCCATCCCCATTCATGATACACTTCAAATAGGATACTAGTCAACCGCACAAGTGGACCAAATCTCATGAAGTATCACTTCTTTTTCTTTAGGTAAAGAGTTGATGATTTTTTTGATTAGATGCTGATTCTCTTGTTGATATCTTTTATTACTTGGTCAGTCAAGATGGGCGTGCTAATTTCAGAAGACTCGGGTGGATGTCCTGCATATCTACTTCGTTCAGACTTGACAGAAGATGAAATCCTCTTTTAATGGAGCAATGTGAAGTTTTAACTATCAATAAATCAGGTAAACTAATACTTGTGTTCTTCAATTTATGCTACATGAGCACTGCGTTATTAACACAACATCCAGTGTCTCATTGACATGTTATACAAGCTGGTGTTCACACATTTGTTAATAGACTTTCTCCTTCACTAAATTATTCCCGGTTTATCCATTTTGTAATAGTACTTTCTAGGGCATAAAGAGGACTTTTTGTAGTTTGAACATTATATTTTATCTGTAATCCAGCAATACAGGTAACTCGCAAACATCACATCCCACATGTACCCCATATTTTTTAAATTACTAAAACAAGCTAGCTTACCATGCTTTCCTACTCTCTTGAATGATTATAAGTAGTCCTCTTTCTCAACCCGAGTAAACCACTTCGTTGTCTAATGGCTTTCAAACAAAAGCAAAACAGTCACGGTCCTCTTGTAATCTTGCTCTTGGCATGGTGCCTAGTTATAGTTATTGACAATGTGGTTGCAGAGGTGAGAAATACTTGCATGAGTCTTATTAGTAATTTTTCGCTAGTTGTTGTGGTTTGTCTGAATATGAACCCGGGTTTTCTGTAAACCGTTTGCAACTAGCTTGATCCAATAGCCCGACTGCTAGGTCCGACTTGGTTTCTTATATTGTATTCACTTGATTCATTGAGTTTTGCATATCTAAATCTTATATTATAAGAATAGAAATCGCTTGCCATTTTTGCCAATTGTGGACGAAAATATCCCTCAATCTGTATTCTTATCTTCTTGCTGCAGGGTCCTGAGGTCAGAAGTGGAGATGTACCTCAACCAATCCTGCTCAAGGAGGGGTAAGAGTTCAATTCACTATTAAAAGAGGAGTCAGCACAAAAAATACTGTTAGTGTAAACTCTGATGACTTTGTAAATGCTGTTGCAGTTGGGGGACACACTACTGGTTTATGGTAAGTATGTATGGCCATCAATTGCAGTTGAGTGATGCATGGACTACCAATGCTTTGGTTTTTATACTTTCTTGGGTTTTTTTTTTAGATTTATATACTTCCATCCTGTTGACGTGTTATGTCATACCCATTGAGTCCAAATGATGCCCAATTTTACATTTGCAAAACGATTTCATTGTTATAGTACTTATAAACGATTGCTAAGCATTGTATATGTCAAGAAGTTCCATTAAAACTTGACTTCAATAACTGATTCAGATTTTTAAGTTTTGGGTTAATTTAATGAGTTCCATTCACCGGACTAATATTCTTTTTACGTCTAACATACTTAGCTAAAATAATCTTCGAGGAAACTTGAAAGCTTACCTGGCCAGTGGCCACAGGCAATTAGAACAATTGGTTTTCCAGTCAAGTTGAATTGAGTAGCTTCACCAGGATTTGGGGTACGGAATTACATTTTCCATTTCTCCCCTTGTACAGCAAGTTTGCTCCAGTCATTTTTTATTTCATTTTTTGCATTTTTCTACTCTGTACCCAAGTTCCGATTCTGCATTTTACAGTCAAGTTGATTTAGAAAGGTAGCAAGCAGCTGATGAAACATCTTGTTTCATGGTTTCTGTACCCTGGCTACTTTTTACCGTCATGGATATTTTGTTTCTCTTTGTGAGCTAAATCAATGGGCTAGGGGTCTTGAAGGTTATACGGGGTACCAAAGGCAGAGGAGGAGAAATTCCTGATATGATGCGAAGATTGAGAATTCTCCTTTGCTCAAAAGGTCTCCTTCTCTCTTCAACTCGTGAAGGGTACTTGGGCTTTCAGCTGATCCCTTGAAGCTCAACTCTCCATTCAATAGTCCTCCTTCGGTCCTGAGCAACTTTGGGCCTTGCGTTCAGCCCAAGTGTGAGTCGCCGACTTAGGAGTGGGCTGCCGGTTGCCCTTCCGCTAGGCCTCTTGGTCGTCCTTTAGCTGTGACAACCCTTCGCTCTTGAGGTTGTCCAATTCCCTTCAGTCCTGAAGACTTGGTACCATGTACCTAGCCTCTTCTATTGGTTCTCAAGCATCTTGAATCCCTTTGGTATTACTTATGAGGGAAGTTTGTCTATGAACAGGTAGTTGCAAACTTGTACGCTCAACTTGCTTCTTTATAGTCAGAGTTAACAAGTCTTCATCTGTGCTAGGTGGGATGATGTCATTTGCTGTGAAGTCAAAGACGAAGGATACGGTTAAATGTGAAAGTTATGGATGATGGAGAACTAAAATCCAGGTGACATTTAAATGTGTGTGGCCAAAGTGCTACCCTGCCTTCAATAACAGGGTTATTGACTGGTTTGATCTTTTATTTTCTCATGATGGTGTATAGGGCCTTTTTGTTGGTGGCCTTTCTTTTGTAGTTGGGTAGCATCCCTTTATGCTCTTTTTAATATAATTATTTACTTATAAAAAAAAAACAGGGTTATCCAAAAACCATAAAAAACTAAGAACCTTAAGTTTGATTTCATCGGCCTCCCATTTTTGCCCGATTTTTCCAATCTTATCTTTCGATTGGAGAACCCACAGGTTTGTCTTGAGGGGTAATTCCGTCAATTCATGGTGTTGGACTTAAAGTGGAGAGCGTTGAATCTACTGTACGTGGATTTTTCGGCGAAGTACTCTCTTTTGGAAAACATATTGCCAACCTACTACTCTTTTGAAACTATTTGTAAAAATACTCCTTAACGCGATTTGGAATTGCGCTAACTACAAAACGCGAACAGGAATTGCGTTAATAGTGCCCATGTGGCACCCGAAGTCCACGTAGGTGTTTAGCAGGATTGCAAATCGCGCTACCATAGGTGTTTAGCGCGATCTGAAATTGCGCTACCCAACCCTTAAAAATGGGCCTGAACTGACTTCTCTGAAACTCGTCCCTTCAGAGAGAAGACGAAGGTGTCGTGGCGGCGCTAGACGATCACTTTGACGATCCCTTCGACAATTTTGGAGAAGTGCCTGATGGCTTTGGAGTAGAGTCTGGCATCAAGGGCGGCTGTCTTGCGGCGGAGGAGGGGCTTGATGTGGCTGAGCAGTTGGGAACCTACACATGGTGCTCAGAGATGGAAGACTAAAAAAGGACCGAAAGCTGTGTCGATCTACAGCAGCAACAGACAGACGAATCGGTACTGGCCGCAGCAGCAGCGACGGTGTTGTGGTGATTCCGAGCGGCGGTTGGCTACGAGGAGGAGGAGAGTGAAAAAGGAGTACTGCCGGCGGACGTGGCGGGCGGTGATGGTGTTCGGATCTTCTCCTTCTTCTTCTTCTTCTTCTTCTTCCTCTCTCTCTCTGAACATTTGGGAAGGGAAGCGGAAGGATTTGGGGATTTTCACTTCAGGCGCTTTGGGTAACGCAATTTGCAATTGCGCTAAACACCTACGTGGACTTCGGGTGCCACATGGGTACTCTTAGCGCAATTCTCGTTCGCATTTTATAGTTAACGCAATTCCAAATCGCGTTAAGGAGTATTTTTACAAATAGTTTCAAAAGAGGATTTGGTTGGCAATATGTTTTCCAAAAGAGAGTACTTCGCCGAAAAATCCACTGTACGTTGCTTTAACTTCCTTTCGCTAGCTCAAAGAGAGTTTGTACGCCTCTCTTTCGCCAGCTCGAAGAGAGGGATTTGCACGCCTCTAATGAATTCAGATCGAGTAATTGCAGACTTGCAGATCTGCGTTGATGGGAGCAAGGTTATTCACATGAACTAAACGCTCCCTCTCTCTCTCTCTCTCTCTCTCTCTCTCTCTCCACGAGCCACTGAAGATAGATACACGACAGATTTCGCCGGAGATCGAACCAGGTGCGTTTGTCGTTCTCTCTGGTCACATCATTCGTTTCCAAACCCTAAACTACGGTTTTAATTTTTGAGAATTGTATTTCTCTCTCCACAGGAGCCAAGATTCTGCTTCTCTTGTTTCTTTTGTTTGGTCGAGGTAGAGTTCATCTAGAAAATTTTGAAGCTTTGTGGCCGATTTGGCAAAACAGGTATCGTCGAAGCATATTTTGGGTTTGCCTTTCGAAATTTTAAGTATATGAGACTGGAGAGTATGAAATAATAGCATTTGAAAGCTTTATCTAGAGAATCAAAAGTCTTTTATTGGTGATATTCAATTCTTTCTTCTTTCTCTTTAGGGATAACAATGTGTTGAGGAGTGGTAAAAAATATGTTGCCCTGATTGGGACAAGTATGGGTTGACTTCCATGCAACAAACAAAAAAGGAGTTGTGACCATACCCTTTGATCCACTAATATGACAAAATAACAGCAAAATCTACCCAGAAATAAGGCTATTTGAGGGGTCTTTTTGACCAGTATTGCTCACCCTTTTCAAGCTATTGTAACAGCTTCAACAAGCAGCCAAGCCTTCCTCAATTTGTGTTGATCCCATCCCCATTCATGATACACTTCAAATAGGATACTAGTCAACCGCACAAGTGGACCAAATCTCATGAAGTATCACTTCTTTTTCTTTAGGTAAAGAGTTGATGATTTTTTTGATTAGATGCTGATTCTCTTGTTGATATCTTTTATTACTTGGTCAGTCAAGATGGGCGTGCTAATTTCAGAAGACTCGGGTGGATGTCCTGCATATCTACTTCGTTCAGACTTGACAGAAGATGAAATCCTCTTTTAATGGAGCAATGTGAAGTTTTAACTATCAATAAATCAGGTAAACTAATACTTGTGTTCTTCAATTTATGCTACATGAGCACTGCGTTATTAACACAACATCCAGTGTCTCATTGACATGTTATACAAGCTGGTGTTCACACATTTGTTAATAGACTTTCTCCTTCACTAAATTATTCCCGGTTTATCCATTTTGTAATAGTACTTTCTACGGCATAAAGAGGACTTTTTGTAGTTTGAACATTATATTTTATCTGTAAACCAGCAGTACAGGTAACTCACAAATGTCACATCCCACATGTACCCCATATTTTTTAAATTACTAAAACAAGCTAGCTTACCATGCTTTCCTACTCTCTTGAATGATTATAAGTAGTCCTCTTTCTCAACCCGAGTAACCACTTCTTTGTCTAATGGGTTTCAAACAGAAGCAAAACAGTCACGGTCCTCTTGTAATCTTGCTCTTGGCATGGTGCCTAGTTATAGTTGTTGACAATGTAGTTGCAGAGGTGAGAAATACTTGCATGAGTCTTATTAGTAATTTTTCGCTAGTTGTTGTGGTTTGTCTGAATATGAACCCGGGTTTTCTGTAAACCGTTTGCAACTAGCTTGATCCAATAGCCCGACTGCTAGGTCCGACTTGGTTTCTTATATTGTATATTCACGTGATTCATTGAGATTTGCATATCTAAACCTTATGTTATAAGAACAGAAATCGCTTGCCATTTTTGCCAATTGTGGACGAAAATATCCCTCAATCTGAATTGTGTTGGGCTGTACTCATGGAGCTAGTTTCAGTATTGTGTATTTATTCTTCATTTCCTGTTTTGTGCGACTACTTGACGTAATTCAGCAAGGACATGAATAACTCTGGTGATGTGAGCTTACAAGGTTTAGCAAACAGCAGGCAGAGATTTCCTCTTCTTTCCAGATTTTGCGCGTAAAGCTTCACCACCCTTTTGTTTTGATTTTCTTCTCTCCAGACTTTGCACGTAAAGTCGTCGGTGTGGTACTTCGACTGTACTGCAATTACTGTTGCGACGGCGATCATCTGTCCTTCAATTACTGTTGATACGGCGCTGTATAAAAGGGGTGTTGAAAGTTCCTTTTGCTGCCATTTCTGAAGCCGATTCAAAACAAAATCAGCAATCTCTCCGATTCTCAACTATCTGTACGGTGCTAGCTTTGATTTCTCAGCATTTTCCTCTATTTTGTCTCTCCTTTTAGGTACGACAAAGCAATCTCAGCAATTCTAGGATTCGTTTTCTATTTTGATTCTGAAAGTGTCTTGATTCGATAGTAGTGTTGTGTAATTCCTGTTATTTATGGTTGTAATTTGGATTTTGTAAAGAATTATTGTTGCTGTTATTTATGGCAGTTCACTTATGTTTCCTTCTACTCCCTCTTCTCTTCATATGTACATGTTAATGGAACACATGTTTGGGAGAAATGATGCTGCGGAAGCAAAAAAAACTGAAGATTGCTAAAGCAATTAATGGCAAAGGATGCTGCAGAAGCAAAAAAACATTGAAGTTGGAAGGCAATCGAACCTCAACCTGCGCAAATCAGGTCCAACTCTCTCGCATCTCTATTCCTCAATTTTCTTTTTTGGTTTGCAATAAAGAGCAAAATCCCGAAAGGGTTTTCGATTAGCTTTCAGAATGATAACCATCTAATCCACTTAATTTTATTCCAATTTTAGTTGTCTCTTGACTTCGTTCTCTTTTTTCTTGGGAAAGATGAAGTAAAATATGGGCATGATTAACCAAGACAATGAGGAAAGAAAAGAGGAGAGAAAAATAAAGGAAAAAGATGAAGTTGATCCATTTACTCATGTTTTCCTGAAATGCTTCTTCTGTCCAAAGTACGAAGAAGCAAGAAAGAAAACTTGTAATTGTCTTTTCCTTGATCTTTCGCTTTGTATTCGTGTTAGGATATCATATGTTCTGGGTGGTTGATGTCTATTGCAAAGTTGTATTATTAAGCTCTGGAGTTATGTTCCAATGATTTTGTGCATATTTTCGTTGCCGGTTGGTGATGGAACTACTACTGTGGTTCTGCTTGCAGAGGAATTTCTTAAAGAGGCCAAGCCTTTTATTGAGGACGGCGTCCACCCTCAAAATCTAATCCAGAGTTTTTGCATTGCAGCGTATTTGGTGTGTTTTTCTTGAACATATTTCTTCTTGTTGGAAGGGCTTGTACTTGTGCATCTTTGATATCACATAATTACGAAAGGCAATTGAGATGATCAAAGAACTAGCTAGCCCAAAGTATAGAAGGAAAAAGTCTGGAAGAAAACAAAAGTTTACTCGCCAAATGTGCTGCTACGACTCTATCTTCAAAGTTTATTGGTGGAGAAAAGGAGTTTTTTCCTTCTATGATTGTGGATGATGTCCTTGCAATTGGCTCTGATAACAGGATAAATATGATTGGAATCAAGAAGGTCATCACATTTTTCATAGGGCAGCGTTATAATTCTGGATAGCTATTTAGCTGTCTCATTGTCATCTTTTATCCCTATATAGGTGTGATCTTTTTAAAACATATATGCTTTATCTTCATGTTCAGTGCCATTTTGCCGAGCATCTTCAAATTTGTCCCTTGGAGTTATTGTTTGAAAGTTACTTTGTGTGATGAATTGCACTATTGTTGAGTTATGGAGAGCAATTCCTGTAACTCCATATTCATTTCCTCATACGTCCTTTTAAGATCCAGATAATGGTATTTGTTTTGTAGCATAGAGTGTTTAGGTGATCATTAAGTGGGCAACAACTTTGGACGCTTTTGATCCAAATATATACCTGGATTCATTGATTTTAGACTCGGTTATATAGGTTCCAAGAGGTAACATGAGGGACTCACTCCTTGTAAACGGCGTTGCCTTCAAAAAGGCATTCTCATACGCTGGTTTTGAACCACCACCAAAGAAGTTTGTAATTCCCAAAATTCTCCTATTAAACATTGAATTGGAGCTAAAATCAGAGAACTAAAATGCCGAGATAAGGTATGGTTATTGTAGGCTGTAGCTGCATTTTGGTGTTCATGTCCTGAGAATTGTTGCGCAACATACTTGCTGGATTGTCTTTCTTAATGCAGACTTTCAGATCCTTCACTGTATCAGCCAATTGTTGATGCATAATGGAATATTATTTACGATAAGTTGGATAATTGTGTGAAAAGTGGGGCCAAAATTGTGCTTCACATCTCGATTGCTGATGTTTGGCTCAGTTGTGGAAGAAATGAAGTGTTGATTTCCTGCTTTTTTGTTTTGATCTTATACGGACGTACGGTATTGCGTCCTTTTGTTACTGTTATAGTGGAAAAAGAAAAAATCAGTTTCTCCATCTCTCTGGTTTTGGTTTTTGTTCTTTTGAAGGTGAGGTTGTTTTAGAATTTCCAGAAAGAGAGAAGAATATCTAATAAGCTCTAAAATATTTTTTTACTATCAGTGGTTTCTTGGTGATTTATCCTTCTCCTTGTCAAGATAAACTCTGGGAAAACATCAACACACAAATTTTCACCAATGGATTGACTAGGCATGACTAGCTTTTTTTTCTGCAGCAATAATACCGGCAGTGTTGCATTTTGGCTTAGTAGAACGGTCACTTGATAGTATGTTTCAAACTTCTATTACATAGCTTGGCTTTGGTTGAATCTGTTCAAATTGATCAAATGTTCTCACGATTACTGTTGTTGGCCATGGATGCTGATGTTGAGATTCATATGGCTTTTAAAACTTAACTATATTCAATTTTCACTTTCTTCGGTAAGTAAATCAATGATTCTTGGCATGTTAAGACTCGGTAAGAATTTTTTGGAGGTGGGAGGGAGTACTGGATGTCTAGATGTAACTGTAAGGACTTCTAAGCGTTAGCACGCTTTGCAACGGATGGACCTTTTTTATTATTATTATTTGCAAGGGCTTTGAGGAACCCTTTTCATGGTCAGACTCGCGCTCCAGTGCTCAAGTTGTAAATAACTTCGAATGCATAGGATTATCATAGCTGGAGCTCCTTCATTATTGTGAGTCTTGTGACTGATATGTAGACCATTCCACTCGGATTTGTCCCTTTCCCGATTGTATCTATTCCTTTATCTTCCATTGTCGTTTGAGAAGTATTCTCCTTTTCCAGTAACATTTAACCGCCAGCATTTTATTGTCTCAGGACCAGCCAACTATCCTTTTGAGCCTCAACTAGTGATACTGTGGGGCTGGTAAGGACAACATTAAATTCTGTAAGGAAAACAAAGATTGTTTGTACAATAGGTCCCTCCACAAGCTCAAGGGAGATGATATGGAAGCTAGCAGAAGCTCGAATGAACGTGGCACGTTTAAATATGTCCCATGGGGACCATACATCACACCAGAAGACCATGGATCTGGTTAAAGAGTACAGTGCTCAATTTGAAGACAAGGTTGTGGCCATCATGTTGAACACCAAGGGATGCTGGTTATGAGTGAAATGTCTGTTTCTTTTGGCACATTTGTCTTCTATGAGATATAATTCAAGTTCTAAAATGGAACTGGCAAAACCTGAAGTACTTGCGGAAAGCTAATGTCATAGTAGAACATCAGGACTTGGATAGTTTTTAGACTACTTTACATATTATTATTGTGTTGATCTTGAGGAAATATTATGCTATGTTCTGTAAAATATTTATATGGCTACATACATGTGAAATAGTATGGTTGGTACACCGATATAACATAACATTTTACGTACTGGAATGTCCAAACCAAATACATACTTGTAAAGGGGTATTGCATAGTTGAAGGAAACATCTTTGGGCTGTTAAAATATTGTACTTCTACATCCATTTGGCACTGTCACTTGCAATTGCGAGTAATAACACTTATGCGAGGCATTTATCTATCATTCTTTTCTTTATAGAAAGTGGCTTATTTTCCAGTAATTATTTGGCTATATATATTTTATTATTATTATTTTTTTGTCCCATGGCTTCCTCTAGAACCCTTCTAAAGTAACAAGAAATTATCTCAAGCTTTTTCTCATTCCCATCTAAGGGAGAAATCCTTGGAGCACCGGCTTGAATTGCTTTATCAGAGGATAACTTGGGCCATTGTCAAAGCAGCCCTCGCTTTCGCTTACGCCTGTCTAGCGGCATTCGGTGTTAGATGAATCCAGTAGCAGAAAATTGTACAAATGGACGACTTATTGGAATTAGATGTTTTAGCTTGTCTCATCCAAATGTTTATATTTGAGCTTGAGTTTTGGTCATCAGTGGAAAAATCATTGTTTTTGGATTACTGTAATTGTATTATTAGAGTGTCAAGCGGGGATGCTGACCTTCTAGATAAGGTTACTCCCAAATAACCATACACTGAAACAAACAAAAATGGATTGTTCAGACTTGCTCTTTCTTGAATAATCTCGCTCGAATGTTTCGTGCCATCTCCTAATAGGCGAGCATGTAGTTTGGTGTTTATCTGTCGGCAATTGCAATCACCATGTCAAATTCTTATCTTCTTGCTGCAGGGTCCTGAGGTTAGAAGTGGAGATGTACCTCAACCAATCCTGCTCAAGGAAGGGCAAGAGTTCAATTCACTATTAAAAGAGGAGTCAGCACAGAAAATACTGTTAGTGTAAACTCTGATGACTTTGTAAATGATGTTGCAGTTGGGGACACACTACTGGTTTATGGTAAGTATGTATGGCCATCAATTGCAGTTGAGTGATACATGGACTACCAATGCTTTGGTTTTTATCCTTTCTTGACTTTTTTTTGGATATATATATTTCCATCCTGTTGATATGTTATGTCATACCCATTGAGTCCAGATGATGCGCAATTTTACATGTGCAAAACGATTTCATTGTTATCGTACTTATAAACGATTGCTAAGCATTCTATATGTCAAGAAGTTCCATTAAAACTTGACTTCAATAACTGGATTCAGATTTTTAAGTTTTGGGTTACTGTAATGAGTTCTATTCACCGGACTAATATTCTTTTTACGTCTAAGATACTTGGCTAAAATAATCTTTGAGGAAACTTGAAAGCTTAGCTGGCCAGTGGCCACAGGCAATTAGGACAATCGGTTTTCCAGTCAAGTTGAATTGAGTAGCTTCACCAGGATTTTGGGAACGGAATTACATTTTCCATTTCTCCCCTTGTACATCAAGTTTGCTCCAGTCATTTTTTATTTCATTTTTTGCATTTTTCTACTCTCTACCCAAGTTCCGATTCTGCATTTTGCATATCTAAACCTTATATTATAAGAATAAAAATCGCGTGCCATTTTTGCCAATTGTGGACGAAAATATCCCTCAATCTGAATTGTGTTGGACTGCACTCATGGAGCTAGTTTTGGTATTGTGTATTTATTCTTCATTTCCTGTTTGTGTGACTACTTGACGTAATTCAGCAAGGACATGAATAACTCTGGTGATGTGAGCTTACAAGGTTTAGAAAACAGCGGGCAGAGATTCCTCTTCTTTTCAGATTTTGCGCGTAAAGCTTCACCGCCCTTTTGTTTTGATTTTCTTCTCTCCAGACTTTGCACGTAAAGTCGTCGGTGTGGTACTTCAACTGTACTGCAATTACTGTTGCGACGGCGATCATCTGTCCTTCAATTACTGTTGATACGGCGCTGTATAAAAGGGGTGTTCAAAGTTCCTTTTGCTGCCATTTCTGAGGCCGATTCAAAACAAAATCAGCAATCTCTCCGATTCTCAACTATCTGTACGGTGCTAGCTTTGATTTCTCAGCATTTTCTTTTATTTTGTCTCTCCTTTTAGGTACGACAAAGCAATCTCAGCAATTCTAGGATTCGTTTTCTATTTTGATTCTGAAAGTGTCTTGATTTGATAGTAGTGTTGTGTAATTCCTGTTATTTATGGTTGTAATTTAGATTTTGTAAAGAATTATTGTTGCTGTTATTTATGGCAGTTCACTTATGTTTCCTTCTACTCCCTCTTCTCTTCATACGTACATGTTAATGGAACACATGTTTGGGAGAAATGATGCTGCGGAGGCAAAAAAAACTGAAGATTGCTAAAGCAATTAATGGCAAAGGATGCCGCAGAAGCAAAAAAAACATTGAAGTTGAAAGGCAATCGAACCTCAACCTGCGCAAATCAGGTCCAACTCTCTCTGCATCTCTATTCCTCAATTTTCTTTTTTGGTTTGCAATAAAGAGCAAAATCCTGAACGGGTTTTCGATTAGCTTTCAGAATGATAACCATCTAATCCACTTTCGATTAGCTTTCAGAATGATAACCATCTAATCCACTTAATTTTATTCCAATTTTAGTTGTCTCTTAGCTTCGTTCTCTTTTTTCCTTGGGAAAGATGAAGTAAAATATGGGCATGATTAACCAAGACAATGAGGAAAAGAAAAGAGGAGAGAAAAATAAAGGAAAAAGATGAAGTTGATCATTTTACTCGTGTTTTCCTGAAATGCTTCTTCTATCCAAAGTACGAAGAAGCAAGAAAGAAAACTTGTAATTGTCTTTTCCTTGATCTTTCTCTTTGTATTCGTATCATATGTTTTGGGTGGTTGATGTCTATTGCAAAGTTGTATTATTAAGCTCTTGAGTTATGTTCCAATGATTTTGTGCATATTTTCGTTGCAGGTTGGTGATGGAACTACTACTGTGGTTCTGCTTGCAGAGGAATTTCTTAAAGAGGCCAAGCCTTTTATTGAGGACGGCGTCCACCCTCAAAATCTAATCCAGAGTTTTTTGCATTGCAGCGTATTTGGTGTGTTTTTCTTCAACATATTTCTTCTTGTTGGAAGGGTTGGTGATGGAACAGATGATGCTGCATAAGACAGAAATTTTAACGTTTCCCTTAGACACCCATTTGAAAAGTGGATCCTAAAAAAAACTTGAATGTCAACATAAAGGGGTTGACACTCAATAGTATCCATGATTGCAGAATCGAGACGCTCTAGGCACCAGCATATATTGTGTTTCCCTTGGCTGCATAAGATTAGCATTTAGCAAAGATCAAATCAACATTTCATGAGGAAACATAGACAATTCGAATTGACTTAGAACCACAACTGGTCTGTTTGTATGTCCGTTGGCAAACCTCACATTTCAGGTGATGGCGCTACTTGTAGCAAGACTGGTGATAAGGATAACCCCCAGACATAGAAAACTACGGGAAAACAACAGAACGGAAAACTCCCCACTATTCACCACTGTTATTATAATTCCACGCCAGTAAATTAGAAGAAGAAGTAATAAGACACTGGCACAAGATAAGAATCAGACAAGACGTAGCTCCTTGTTGAGAGTTGTTCCTGTACCTCTAAGTCACGTATCGGTCGGTTGCAGGCACGGCATCTGAAACTTTCTGGATGCCAAAACGCACCCATACTATTTAATGGTCTTCCATAACCAATCTCTCTCTTAAGTCTTCTTTCAAACAGGTGGTGGACACTGTGTATAAAGCGGCTTCCAGTGATGTCGATTTTCAGACTAAGGTTGGTTTTCTGTCTCTTGGATAATTGCGTTATGTATTTCTGTAGTTGGCGATGAACAATGCAACTTAATTCGTCACTCGAGATTTATTACGGGATTTTTAATCTGATCAAAACTGTTTAACATTTAGATCTTCTCAATAAGATAAATTTTGTTAATTATTAGACCAAATTAATTCTTATTAGTGCATGATCAGAGATGATTAATGTGAATTTTTTTTTATACAAATAGATTTGGCCACATATGATCTAACCCCTTTTATCAAAGAATAATGCCAAAGGAGTAATTGCTCGATTGTGATTCATTACAAGATTATTAATACGATCTCATCAGTTCACGTAGTAGAGCTTGTCAAGATGATTCACCATGTTAAGAATCACGTGAATCGATTATTGAATGATACGTAATCGAGAGCGATTTAAGTGAAAAACAAATTCTGATAATAGAGCTGCCTACACAGGATCAGAATTATTTTTAGCAGAGAATATAGTTTGAGCCTGAATAAAATGAAATTCAGAGAGGGAGAGAAAGAGATGAAATCAATTGTTCGATGTCCGAAATTGGTGGTCCAATCAGCAAAATTGTTGCAGGACTCAGCTACTTCTTGATTTCCACATCCTCAATTCCACTATTCGTAGACTCCGTTCTTCCATTGCCTCCGACAATATTGGTGGTCGAATCAGCGAATTTGTTGCTTAAACCTGTGTCTTCATAGCTGAGTCGAGCTCACTCGTGAATTTCAGAATTATTGGAACCACGCATCACAACACACTCTGATCATAAGTGTCTCTTCTCTTCTGGTTTATGTGACTCTTGTTTTGGGTTCTCAACACACGAACACACGCACGGCTGCAAATGTAGCTTTTTTCCTTTTTTCAATGTGGGTAATGTTTTGAAGGAAAAACTAAAAGTAAATTTTTGGATTGAAGAAACTGACAAAAGTTACAAGGACAGTTATCTTCGATAGGAAGATAACTGACTAAGCTTTGTAAATGAGCTTGTTTGGTTGTTGCCCCATCATTTGTGTTTGTCATATGTTATGTTGTGAGATCCTAAGATCCTTACATTATCAGTGGTATCATCCTTGATTTGTTTGCCCAAAGGTGGCAGCATGGAAGTAATTGTTCCGTAAAATCTGGTTACACTGATATCCTAGAAAGGGATTGATGATTTTTATAGCTCCCATCTACCAATTGAATGTGAGAATGGATACAAGAAAATTTTAAGAGATTGCACATAGTAAGAGATTGCACTTAGTTTTCATTAAATTTGGTATAAGGTACTTGGGGTTGATGAAAGTTGTTATGACCATTTGAATTTTGAAGCATTTCTCTAAGCCTCTGACTAAGCATGGGTCTTAACTCATGACCTTTTTCATTTTCCTGGATTTATCAGGCTATTGACTTGTACCATGACTTCAAACAAGGTTGCAAGGCTGATAATGACGAAACCTAAGCCAGCCAAACCAGCTACTTCTGTAGCTCCATTGCCAGCACCACCTCAGGGTGGTGGAAATGGCACCACAAACACCAACCCTAATGACAGTATGCTGGAGCTGCTAGTAGTGAAGGTCAACAGCTAATGAAGAGCCAATGGATACGGAAAAGCCTGAGACTACATAAGTTACTGACATCTTTGTTTATGTTTTGAATGCAGGACAAAATTTGGAGGATATGTTTAAGTCTTCAGCCTTAGACTCTTTGATGGACCCGTACTTAACAGGCTGTCGGGATATTTACTGTTCAATGGTTTGCAAAATTCCATCAATATATAGGACAGTTCTTTTTTCTTTTTCTTTTTTATCGGCAAAATATAGGATGGTTCTTTTAGAATCCAGTTTTCAATTGGGTGTGCAAGGGAAACGTTAAAATTTGTCTTTTTTTTTTTGTTGGAAAAGAGACCGTTGTCTACTCTTACATGATTTTTAAGTGTCATCTGTCACCTGCCCTCTCTTTTTAACAAGGATCTATTTTGGGTTCGTCCCTAGTTGGAGTTGGCTTTTCTCATGTATACAACTAAGATTGGTAATGGTTCTACAATTATATTGAACTTGAAATTTGATTGGTTCATGTTTATCATGGACTTCTATGCTTTGGATTTGGATTTGGATTTGGATTTTGATGCGGTAAGCACTCAGTTTACATCAAGCACTTTTTGAGGTGAGCTGCGTTGTTATGTCACCGTATCCAAATTGTGTGAAGGGTACTTGAATGAAATCCCCATAGGGGACAGATTCGTCAGATTGGTTCGTCTTTCACAACTGGATCGTGGGCGTTTCTGGTATTGGGTATTTACCCAAATCTGGAACAATGCTCTCCAGCTCCAGGCCAGGCTTTGACTTCTTGATTTTATTTTATTTTATTTTGATGCAGTACATTAGAAGCTCCTTGCAATAGATTTCTCAATTGAATAGCTAGATTCAGCTAAAGAAATTCATATGCCAAATCTAGCTATTCTTTGCAATTCTTTTTATCCAGTTCAAAAAGAATAGCGTAGATTTAGCATTTGAATTTCTTTGGCATGAAATGTTGTGCAGGTCGAACATAGCAACATACAGTTTTGGGAAGAGTTCCAAACATTTGGAAAAACATTATTACAACTGTCCATTTTAACCACTTGTTGTGTCTTAAGATACTTGACATAGACGGTGTGAGATGTGAACTGGATTTCATCAACTTTGTACTTGCAAATTCGCTAGTGATTGACAGCACGAACTTTCAGCACGTATATCGATTAAAATTTGGCAGTCTCTTGACAATCTTCTATTTGACACCACCTAGGTGATTCTTGAGTGCGTCACCAAAGAATAAGTTTTGGGATTCCCTGTTAGTTAAAGGAATAAAAGGATTGTTTCCTCGTTTGCACAGTATTGATGTAATGACCCGCGCCAGTTGACCTGTTAACTTTTAACCAAATCACGTGACTCAAAAGTTTAACCTTAAGTTATACTATAGCTGCTCGAAATCATTTATATGTAAGTTTCAAATTCCATATCCCACCTAGGATCACAACGAGGAGATCCATGGTCCATCACTTCCACCCACCAAGAGATATGAGACAAGTACCCGCTCTAAGCACGTCAAGCTCGTCTCATGTGAGACCCGCCCAAGCACAACAAACACCTCACTTGTCAGGCCTACCGAAGCATGTCTCTTCGCAGGACCTGCCTCACACTTTTAGTTGGTGTAAGCTCTGATATCATCTGTAACGACTTGCAGCAGTTGACCTGCTAACTGTTAGCCTAATCATGTGGCTCAAAAAGTTAACCTCAAGTTAGAAAGTAGCTACTCGAAATCATTTATATTTAAGTTTCAAATTCCATATCCCACTGATGCGAGATTGGGATATTACAATTGATGTCTCCTTTCATGCCTCAAACACATTGAGTAGGAATATCCGAATATAGGAACATGAGAGGAAAACAACTCGGGAGATATGCGAAGGGGCAATTGATTCAAGGGACAGAGCAAAGAGAGCTCTCAAATAGCGAAGGGTGAGAGGGAAAATACCTTGAGTAAAAAAATTGGGGTGAATCTGATCTTGCAATACTACTGTAGCAACAACAATTTTTTTTGTGTGCATCGTATCTTGAAGAAAAATGATTCGGACAAAGATGTCCGGACACATATATATTTGAAATCGTTCAAGGTTGTATATCGGTTCACATGGATCTTGTAGGTTTTCAATGGTATCGAATGACATAAACACATTTGTATTCAAATCTGTGTCCATATTATCTGTCCCTCTTTTTCTAAGGCCATGTTGGGCTTCAGAAATCATGGATTTCTTTTCTTGTTTCCATTTTATTTCAGCTTTTCCTTTGATATCAAAAATTCTGGGTTACTAGTTAAAAAAAATCAAAAAAAAATCAAAAATTACTCCAACACGACAATTGCTGCCCCAGAAACTACTCACTGATACTGCAATCTACAATCTACCATTTGGCCACATCTGAATTGGGACCACAATTTGGAAACACTTCGACTAAAATGCACATGTATCCTTCGATCATCAATTAAAGCATTGCCCATCTGCCATTAAGAATTACATGAATCAAGGTAAGCAAAACCAGTTATGACACCACTATGCCAAAGCAATTTGGCAGGTTTTTTTTTTTTTTTTTTCCGGGTGAAAATACTTTTTTATAGAAAGCCCAAACCAAAACATAAAACAAGAGTTCAAGGAACAAAACCCATGCCTTCAAACAAGCAGACTGTACAAATACTCTCAAAAACCATTTACACTCGTGCAACAATTATAGAGTGTTGAGAATTCTCTCACGCGGGATCCATGCTGTGTATGAGCATAACCCATGAGAAATTCAAAATACATGAATCTGAGAAAATTCTCAGTATTTATTTGTTGTGTGGTGGTCATAACATTGCAGTTTCCTAGGCCTCCAAGATAATAGCAAAGCCTCCCAAAAGTAGCAGCAGCACTCAAAAACTGGAAATGTTTCAAGTCACTCTTGACAGTATCAGAAGTAGCAGCAGCAAAACCAAATCTTCTATGAGCAGAAATTCTTCCAATTGAAATATGTAATCTTCACTTCTTCCTTAATTAGTAGACCTCCACATATCTTTTCCAAATGAATCCTTTAGCAGCAGTCACCTTCCACTTGAACATGTTCACCAATTGCACCGGTAGATATCCAAGCTTCAAGTCCGTCCCCATCATCTACTGCAACAAGCCAACAACATTCCAGAGATAGTTATGTGCTGAACCGCTCCACAGAAACTCAGACCAAAGAACCTATCTAGAACTCCAGCCCAAAGCAAGAAATCAGAAAACTAAAACACAAGACCAACTATCGAGTACTGAGAATTTTCTCGGAAACAACCACTAATATTAAGGGGCAATCATTCAAGTTTACTAGTCAAAGGAACAACATTTCTCATCAAATTTGGACAAAAAATAAGACTCTTTAGCTAAGCAAAACCAAAACTAAAAGAGAGAGCTAAGCAAACAATACAAGTGAACAAACCATAAAAGAAAACAGACAGCCTCTCCTCGCAAGAAAAAATGATCATTCTACGTCCCCCTAATCCATTGCCATTCTACAGTGCCCTTAACCTTTACCCAAAAACTCAAGCAGGCCCATATGTCCCTTCTAATATTCCATCAGCACCATATCTCCATCCCTATCTTTAGCTTTAAAGATTCTAGCATTTCGCTCTCCCCAGAGATGGTAGATTGTTGCAGCAAAGACCAACTCAAGAAGGGACTCGTGAACATTTGCTGGACTAAACCTTGGGACAACCAAGCAAGCTCCTGGTTGGCTTTTGAACTCCCCACAGAGGGACAAGAAGCCATGCCACACCCAACCAGAGAATGGACAATCGAAAAACAAATGAGAACTCTGCTGAAAAAATAAGACTCAGTTGTTAGGGAAAATTTCAAATTGGTGACGGACTTTGATTAAAGGGACAGGCAGCAAGAAAACCTGTCCTGCTCCTTTTCTGTGCCTAAGGTTAACTTGTATCTTTATGATAAACGCAAATAAATAGGTTTTGTGAGCATCACAACCTTAATAGTCACCACTGCAATGCTATAATTAATCAGATATAAAACAGCACTCCCGGATAAGTCACCTGATTTAATCCAATCTCCCTTTCTTCCAAAATTAGTTGGTCAGTTCATGTTTCCTTAGCTTTCTATCGTATAAACCTTTAAAACTTAAAACCCAAGTGACCAATCCAACAAGCAGGAACGGAAGTGGGGCGGAGGCCCTAACAAAAACTATAGAGAGAAAGGGATTCTTACAAGCACATGTGTGTACACTATGTACCTATACCTGAGAAAATTATCAGCTTACGTAGTTACGTGTACAACTTCTATGGGGTAACGAAATGTATTATGTATCTGTACATTGTACATAAGATAAATGGCACAACAGAAAAACCCAAACTTGTAGCATGCAAGAAACAGCGGATAAGTGCTGGGAATCTATAAATTTCTTGCACATTGTCACTATTTAAATACTCCTAAGGGGCAAAGCATGAGCTTTTTCATAACTACAGGCGCAGTGTCCAGTGTAGAGCCACTTGACGAAAATATATTCACAATACCTTGAATTTGTCCCCAAAAAAGCAAGCTACTCAAAGAATTTGTTAACTTTGGCTCATCTCACCACCTATTCGCAAACTAGAGCATGAACCGCCAATCTGCCACCCTAGGATGTTGAATACGGACTAACAGCAATTAGATCAAACTACAAACCACCACACCCAAGCACTATATTTTTCTAATTATTTGACACTATAAGATTTTTAGATACCATTCCATGGATTAGAAGTTAGAAGTCATATTACAACCCACCAATATATGCTTCAGGTAAAAACAATGAATCCCGCAGCACCCTAGTATGATATTGATATATTGTCCATAACAAAAATCGTTCATCTTCCAATTTGGGATTCTTAGTCCTGTTTGGAAATTTGAAGGATAAAACTTTTAACTATTTTCCAAAACTCACCCACGCAGAGCTAAAAATGTACATAAAAGTTGATATATAGTAGTAAAATGGGCAATGAATACTCATAATTCAACGTTGAAACGCATTTATTGCAAGTCTCCTTTAAAAGTTGAAATTTTCCCAAGGGACCAACATTAAGGGATGGAGAGTATGAAATATCATTGTGCTTCCAATAGCAATAGAATTACGAAGTGTAAGGTAGAGTTAACATTATCTTATACTTAGCAAATTGTTGGCAAACCTCACATTTCGGGTGATGGTGCTCCTTGTAGCAAGACTGGTGATAAGGATAACCCCAGGACATGGAAAACTACTGGAAACAACGGAACAGAAAACTCAGCACTATTCACCACTGTTATTCTAATTCCACGCCAGTAAATTAGAAGAAGAAGTAATAAGAGACACTGGTACTAGATAAGAATCAGACAAGACAGTAAAACGTTTTAGCTCCTTCTTCAGAGTAGTTCCTGTACCTCTTAAGTCACGTATTGGTCGGTTCAGGAACGGCATCTGAAACGTTCTGGATGCCAAAACGCACCCATACAATTCAAAGGTCTTCCATAACCAATCTCTCTCTTAAGTCTTCTTTCAAACAGGTGGTGGACACTGTGTATAAAACGGTTTCCAGTGATGTCGATTTCCAGACTAAGGTTGGTTTTATGTCTCTTGGATAATTGCGTTATGTATTTTTGTAGTTGTTGATGAACAATGCAGCTTTGATCCTGAATTTATTATCTCACCTCAAAATGATCTGTGTATTGCAGCTTCGAAAATGCGAACTCCAATCCCCAGAGCTTTCAATACTTGGGGGTAGATGAGGTCAAGAAAAATTTCAATGAAAATTTCGCGAGTTGTGGTGGTGACTGATGGTGGTGGTGGTGGCGGTGGCGGTCGTAGGTGGTGGTGAGGGGAGGAGAGAGAAGAGGGTTAGGAGGAGCCGGAGGAGACAGAAGAGGGACGGAACAAAACGATGTCGCCCTGAGATAAGCGGTTTGATGCGATGTTATATGAAACTACGTCGTTTTTGGTACATGACATAGGTTGAACCTATGTCATGTACCCAAAACGACGTCGTTTTGATCTTCCAATGGAAATGCACCTTAATTCGTCGCTCGAGATTTATTACGGGATTATTGATCTGATCGAAACTGTTCAGCATTTAGATCTTCTCAATAAGATAAATTTTGTTAATTATTAGACCAAATTAATTCTTATTAGCGCATGATCGGAGATGATTTGTGTGAATTTTTTTTAAGAAAAATAGATTTGACCACATTCGATCCAACCCCTTTTATCAAAGGATATGCCAAATGTGAATTAGGTTGAGTAATTGCTCGATTGTGATTCATTACAATATTATTAATACGATCTCATCAGTTCATGTTGTAGAGCTTGTCAAGATGATTAACCAAGTTAAGAATCATGTGAATCGATTAATGAATGATACATAATCGAAAGCGATTTAAGTGAATTTTTTCCCCTGATAATAGATGTGCATACACCGGATCAAAATCATTTTTAGCAGAGAATATAATTTGCGCAGGAATAAAATGAAAATGAAATGAGATTCACGAATCCTTCTCCTCCTCCTGGGAAACCAAAACCACAAAGCTACGATTTTTACTGTTGAATTTTTGCTTTCAGAAATCATCAAGGAGAGATGCAAGGAACTCCCTGAAGAATTGTCGCATGGCGATCTGCAATCCCCTTCGCTGCTCTGTAAGCAATTCCTCTCAATCACCAATCGATTTCGTATCGTCTTTGTTACGTCCAAACAAAATGTAGAAATTAGTTGAGGGACTTTCTTGTAATTCTGTATGGTGGAGGCAGTTAAGGAGTTAGTTAGGAGAAGTGGAGGGAAGTGTCATCTGTTACAGCTATTAATAGGACTCGAGTAGGAGAAGGAGGTATGTCAATTTCTTACGAGAACTAATATCAGACTTCTCTCTCTCTACATTTCTGCATTTTCCTTGTATCTTCTTCCCCAACCGTGACATTGGTATCAGAGCTTGGCAATCCTTGGCCTCTCATCTGTAAACCACCATGGTCGAAGGGACTAGATTACAAGAAACCAAACGTATGGAGGAAGCAATCAAGTCACTGAAAGATGGAAACCATAAGAATGCAAGGGAAATCGGGGAAATTAAAGATTCTCTCAAGAATCTGGGAGAAATCAAGGAACTAATCGCTGCCATGAGCTTGGCAATCCTTGGCCTCTCATCTGTAAGCATAGCTCTTCGCATTTTGCTTTTATATTTCCATATTGTGGGTTTGAGCCAAGTTGTCTTCCGAGAAAGAAAGTTCAATGTATGCCCAGTTTTTGACTCTTCATAATCCAACTAATAAATACTCTTAAAACATGGGATTATCTTTCATGAATGGTTAACGGCATGTATTCTTTCATCAAGAAATTCTTTTGTTATTGTTTATTGTTCGGATTTTTATCCAACTATCATCATGTCAATCCATTAATGTGACTTCACGTTATGTTGGCAGGTAAAATCATATATAGTATGTAGTTACAAGCACTGGTATGTGCTATGAACTAAGCCCAGCCATCCATGCCATATCTTGAGCACTCCCCAACACCATCCCGTGAGCAATTGCCTAACATACTTCTAGCTGCGTTGGACTGTACTTTAGGGGCTTCAGAAAATGGGTGGATGACTCATTGGTTCAAGGCGAGTGATATCAACATTGCCTCATCTATGCAACAGAATTATGCAGACAGGTAAAGAGTTTTATCATCTGGTTCTTTACTCTCAGTGCGGAAACATCTAGATGAACATGATTGTTAAATTCATTTTGGCACCGTCGGCGCAGCTGCACCCCACGTCTGAGGGTACAAACATATTTGTGTGCAAGTCTCTCTGTTTGTCTGTGTCTATGAATGTGTTTGTTCCTAATCTGTTATACTGGGTGGAAGTTGGAAGAAATGCTACATTTTGCAGAAAGGCTGCCTTGACAAGTTCCCCCCTTACCATATTCTTACATTCATTTAATTCCATTTTGCATCAAGGACCCCAAAAATTTGAAATGTGAATGAATCTTAATCTTGCAGAAAATGAAATTGTCCAAATGTTCCGAATGTCAACTCCGAAAGATGAATCCCCAAACTTGCCCACAAGCCGAGCATTGTCACGAAAAACCCGCTCAGTAAGGACAAATTTGTATGGCATGTGTTGTTAGCTTAAAAGTGTTCCCCAAATGGACTTGTCAGATATCTAATCATTTTACTGAGATTTGAAGTATGCTACCCTAGCCCTATGTCAAATTTGAAGAGTGTATCCAAAGATTTTGGTGTTTGAATTAGCACTAAAGACCTTACAAAACCTTCAATTTTTTTGACATGTAACATTTAAACTTTGAAGCATTGATCTAAGCCTCTGACTAAGCATGGGTCTTTGCTCATGACCTTCTTCATTTCCTAGATTTATCAGGCTATTGACTTGTACCATGTCTTCAAACAAGGTTGCAAGGCTGATAATGACGAAACCTAAGCTAGCCAAACCAGCTACTTCTGAAACTCCATCGCCAGCACCACCTCAGGGTGGTGGAAATGGCACCACAAACACCAAACCCTAATGAGAATGCTGGAGCTACTAGTAGCGCGGGTCACATGAAGAGCCAATGGATACTGAAAAGCCTGAGACTACATAAGTTAGTGACATCTTTGTTTAAGTTTTGAATGCAAGCCAACTTAACAGGCTGTCGGGATATTTACCGGTCATATTGTTTATTTTTGTAAACCCGTCTTACTGGTTCAAAGGTTTGCAAAATTCTATGATTATATAGAATAGTTCTTTAAGAATCCAGTGTTCAAATGGGTGTGTAAGACCGTTATCTACTCTTACAGGGTTTTTTAAGTGTCACCTTCTCTCTCTTTGCAACAAGGATCTATTTTGCGGTTCATCCGATCCCTTGTTTGAGATGGGTTTTCTCAAGTATACAACTAAGATTGGTTATGGTTCTACAAGTATATTGAACCTGAAATTTGATTGGTTCATGTTTGTCATGGACTTCTATGCTCTGGATTTGGATTTTGATATGGTAAGCACTCAGTTGTGTTTACGTCAATTACATTTTGAGGTGAGCTACGTTATTATGTCAATGTATCCAAATAGTGTCAAGAGTACTTGAATGAAGTCCCCATAGGCGACAAATTCATCACATTTGTTCGTAGGCATTCTGGTATTGGGTATTTATCCAAATCCGGAACAATGCTCTCCAGCTGCGGGCCAGGATATAACTTCCTGATTTTATTTTGATGCAGTACATTAGAAGCTCTTTGGAATAGATTTCTCAATTGGATAGCTAGATTTAGCATTTGAATTTCTTTGGCATGAAATGTTGTGTAGGCTCGCATGGAGCAACATACAGTTCTGGGAAGAGTGATTGACAGCACGAATATTCAGCCTGCTTCGGACGATGTTGGATGGGGGATTCTAAAGGAATTGCTCAGTCGCGGTGAGGTCCAGTACATGCAGAATTTACGTAGACCCGTAAGTATCCAAGAATGGTATGTTATGAAATTCTCAGAGTTCTCAAACTCTGTACAGTGCTTATGTTTTGTGGAAAGTGTCGGTACGTAAATCAATTAAAATTTGGCAGTCTCTTGACAATCCTCTATTTGACACCACCTAGGTGATTCTTGAGTGCGTCACCAAAGATACAAAATGTTTTCTACTTTTCTGTTAAGTATTTTGAACGTCTGTTACTCCAAAAGAGAGTTCTGGAAGAATATTCCTGTGGTGAAATGGAAACCAATCATGTCAATTCATTAAAGGTTGTTATATTTTTAGATAGGAGTATTATCAATGTAGGGAACAGTAATTTTACACGTACCAACAAAAAACCAAGATTCTTAAGGGTCGCTGCTTGCATTTTTTGCAGTGAGGAAAGACAAATATGATTGGAAAGAAGAGACACTACGAGAACTGTATGCATTGTCTAATGGGTATGGGATCAATGCAAGAGATGGAATGCTAGATCAACTTGGGTGGAGTGGATGCAGCTCTAATAAAGACACAGTAAGTTCATTGTACTGTCTTGCCAAGGTTCAAAACTCAAATCCATGGATCACTTCCTTCTGCAATGCAATCCAGTATGGGAATTATGGAGAAAGGATGTGGCATGGACCATGGTGGGGTGTAAATGGGTAGTCCCACCACCTTTGGTGGCCTTATTGAAATGGTGGGGGAGACTGCAAACTTAAACCGAAACAGAAGACGATTTGGACCTAGAGGGATGGGGTGGTCAGTGGTGTTTGAAAACGGAACTCCTAACCGAGAAGAGATGCTGGAACTTATAAAGCTCAAAGTAGCCTTTCGGGTGAGAACCAAGTGTAAATCCAATGAATATGCAATTCATGATTTTTTTGTTTTACCTTCCATTTAATAGGAACTGAAGATTTTTTCATCGTTAGTTTTTCCAAAATGTCATGCTGCTTTGGTTTTTGTGCCATAAGCTAGCAGCTCCATGTTTGTGGTGCGCTACTTCTGTACCGGTGCTGCTGCTGCTGCTACGTTTTGTTTCTGCTGCTTCTCTGCATGAATACTTGAATACTAGAGGAGATGTGAGCTTTTGCTAGCTTTTGGTGTCTTGGTCCCGATGGTCGCGTTCTCATTATATGCAAATCTATGCTATGAATTTGGGGGCCCGCTATGTGGTCTCCCAATTTATTTTTGAATTTGGGTTGGAGTTCGAGTATTATGTAACCCAAAAATGCTATGAGTACGCACACTCGCATACACCAAATCCACGGACGATCTTAACAGTCCAAAAGCATTTTCGACGTTGCAGATTTTAAATTTTCTATTCGCACGAAGAGTTTAAATATTCGCATGAATAAGTTTATTTAAAATCCGGACCGTTGATTTATGTGATGGACGGTTAAGATGTGTTGCGTGCATTTGGCATACGCGAGTGTTCGTACCCATTGCAGGTTTGTATATAATCCCGTTCCATTACTCGTCCCGCACCCACCTCAAATATTGTCATAATTTTACGATATTGCTTACTATAATGAAATAGTATATCATTATATATGTTTCCCTCCCTTTCTATCCCTGTAGGTTTAATTAGAAGAAACACGATTCGACCGTCATATTTTACTCTCTAAATTTTATAAGATTGACTAATAATGTTTTTACTTCTTGATAAAAGCTTAAAGGCAACCATTTAAGCTCCCCAATTTACATTAGCTAAGTCTTTATTAATGCTACTTGGATGATCATATGCGTTGTTTGTGTTTCAGGGGTTAAAAAGCCAATTGAGATGGAATTGGAGCTAAATGATTAAGTTTGGAACACATGAGAGTGAGCAAGGAGTGATGAGTGGAGCATGGAGACGAGACAAGAATTACATCCAACCGGTTGCATCTCGCCATGACTGGACAAGCTGATGTTCAAGCTCTCTACCTCATTTTTTAAGCCATGTATCCAGTTCATCCAACCGGACAAGATTTGATCCAACTGGACAAGCCAAAATTTGAGCTCACGGATGGATTTTCCAAGCCATGTGTCCAGTCATCCAACCGGACAAGTGTTGTCATCCAACTGGACGAGGTTAGTCATCCAACCAGACGAACCGCCTTTCCAACTGGACGAACTTAGCCGACTTCAGCCTTTTTCTTTGACTGCTTGGAATCTGAAATGGCAACTTCAGTCCTAAGCATATATAAGTATTTGGGGGGTCATTTTAGGAGGAACAACTTGCCCTAGAGCTACTCTAAAATTACTTCAAGGCTAAGCAAAGAGAAAAAGAGGAGAAAGAAAGAGATTGAAGAGAAGATGAAGTTCATTCAGCATAATTTGAAGAATCCTCTTTCCATGGCCGGCTAAGCCTCGCATCTAGGGTTAGATGAAAGTTTCTTTCCAAGTAGCATGTATTTTGTATTGGTTTAAGAACAATCTTTTGAAGTTTGGTTGTATGATTTTAAGGATGCTTTTATTTTCAATGAATGGTTTAAATGTCTATTGTTTCTACCTATCAATTGTGTTTGTATTCTAGATTTCAAACACGTTCATACAACTGTTTATGCTACTCATTCGCAAACTTGGTTGAGATAGGCTATACCTCTTAAAACAGGTTGTGCTATTAGACAATCCGTACTTAGATACGGCGTGTACTAGTAAGACAACTTGTATTGGGCAGCGATAGCTTATGCCAATTGAGCACTCATGGATACTGTGATTTTAATGGAAGTTCTTAACCAAGCAAAATCATGTTATGAGGGAGAAACAGGAATCAAATCCCTAGAGTTTTTCTCATTGGTCTTACAAAACCAAGTTTTCTTTCTGTTTTCTTAGTTTTAAATTCAAAATCAAACTTCAAACTCGTTTTCGAATTGAAGTAGGAACTGATTGGAGCCAAGAAGAGGTGTTCTTGTCCTTGTGGAACGATACTCGGACTTTTACCACTATTCTACGGAGTAGTTGTGATTGTTCTATTTTAACAAGTAATTTTGGCATGGTAACGACACGGTCACTTCTAAGTTGCATCAGCCTATCAATTTTTTTGTTCTTGCAATAATTATGATGTGTAGATATTGGGCCGAATAACTGGTTCATCGCCTGGTATGGTCTTTTTGTTTGTTTTCTCTCAATTTTTAGTAAATTTGTGTGTAACTTTTACGTCACATTATTCGGCTAGAGGAGAGGAATTGAAAAATATAAAAATATAGACCACATAATAATAATAATAAAAAGATTATGCCAAAAATTCTCAAAAAAGTTAGGCTAAACTCACCATAAGTCGCACCAAACACACCATTCTAGTGAAGAGAACCACGACAACTTGTTTCTTAGCGGTTAAATTTTTTGACGGAATAAGGGGATATAGTAAGAGGGAATAAAGAGGTAGATATGATTGAAAAGTGAAATAATTTAGAAGGGAGAAGCTTTTTGGTTTGTTAAGTTTTTAAAGGGCAATATGAGGGCTTAAATAATGTATGTCAAAATTCATTTTTGCCCTTATTTAATGGTTGTTTTGAGCACATGTTATAAAAGTCATTTTCTAGTAGTTGCTTTTTTTATCAGTAACTATTTCTATTAAGTATTAATAGCGTATAAATGTTTTCAAAGATAACCAAAAAATTATAAGTATTTATGGGATTTAATTTCACATAGAATGGAACGAGTCACACAGAACTTTAAACAAAGCATATTTTAAGTGTACAAACGGAGTAGAAAAAGAGAGTCAAACCATTATCTCGAGTCTAAAAAATATAATTCTATTTACTATGAATTAATAGAAGTCATTTTAAAAATCAATTTGAGGTTAAATATTCCAAGAAGTGTTTTGGTAATCCATGCACCGAATATGTTTTGGACATCAAAATTTATCTCCTTCAAGGGGATTATCTTATCCGGGTCAAAACCTATCCAATGCAAAAAATTATAGACACCGAATATTTCCTCACCCAAATTTCTATATCCGGCTCCCATAAAACAAATAGGCTGCATGAGATTGGACTAGTGGTCAATGCCTCAAACTAAGGGTTTTGCCTCCTTTTTAAGTCCTAGGCTCGAAACAATCCTTAAGTGCTATCACATCTTACAGAACCAACTCATATGGAACTTGTCCCGACTTGATTTGTTCCAGAAAATTGTCTTTTTAGCAAATTGTCTTTTGCAGTCTTTTTTGGCTTTTTGAGTTGACGTATTATGAAATGATGACCTGTCTCGTAGAGCGTGAAAAGACAATTTTGTAAAGAAAAAGACAATTTTCTAGAACAAGGCCAATTTGAGCCCTCTGTTAGAAGACGGCAGGAAGAGTTTAGCTAATGTATTAGTTAAGATGCGTGTAAACTGAATTGAAGATTGGAATGATAAAAAAAAAAGTCTATAAAGGCAGTAAATTTTGATTTTTAAGCTGGCAAAAATCTAAAACAAAGTAAGGCACTGATGTAAGAAGTTAAAAAATACGTAGTTCAAATTTTATTAATTTTGTGTCAATGTACGAAAAGGACTACATCTACAAGGTATACAGGTATAAGAATCAAAACTTCCCTCTCTGCTCTCTATATCTGAATATTTCTATACCACTATTGTGAAGAGGCTACACTTCTTCACTCTAAAAGAAAAAATCATTAATTCCCAACAAAATTCCGTTAGGATTGCTAACAAGGAAAATACCCTCTCAACCTAATATGTTCAAGGGCATTTGTTAGGCCATATTTGAGGATTGCTTGTTTACCGGCTCTGTATTGCTCCATAGACCGGAGATGTATCCGATTCAATCTGTTGTCTAAAGAAATTCCCCAAGCTTCCTCTCAAGTGGAGATGTTGACTCTTCCATTAACAATGAGGAGGAGGTTGAAGCAGCGTTGCTACCAGAGATGGACAGAATCTGGGATTCTAACCACATGTCGGCTAGAACTTGACAAATACCTTCTTCAACATTTTGACTCAGAGTTCGATATCCTTTTCAAACAAAATGATAATTATGTCAGGTATTCCCCACAAATATGGTGACAAAGAGCATTTGAGACTGGAATTTTTGTATATAAATATAAATGCATCACTCATCGACCTTGTTTTTTTAACTAAGACATTACAAGGATCGGAAAGTTAAAAGCCTGTTTGGAATTGTTTTCGATATCCCAAACCACCCCTGAAACGTTTGAGAAAAAACACAGCTCATTCGGGTTTTTCACACATTCATGACAAAAGGTAGTGTCTGAAGATGGCAAAAATCTTGCTTCTGTGGAGCAATACGATGAAATAGTAATGGGCGACGAAATAGGGAATCACCTTTAATTCAAAGCCATTCATGCATCATCTTGTGAGCTAATATTGACCCGGTCAGCATCCTGTATGAAGAGCGTTGTGTCATTGGAAACAAATCTCAGCGGAGAAGCGTAGTGGTAAAGATAACAAATTCAAAATCCAACCCTATAATTGATTTGCACATGGAAACGTGTGTTTTGTCAAAGAAATTGCCAACAAAGGAGCTCGGCTTTATGGAGCGACATGGTCGGTGAGTAACCCAAATTCACATTACGAACCAAGCACATTTTACTTAAGAACCGATTAATAAAATATAAGGGACTCGGAAGTTTTCTCAAATATATTGTACCATAAGGGGAAGGCAAAATGGAGCTTGAATGGCATCTGTTAAAGCATTCAAGTCGAAAGCAATTGGTAATATTTGGTCAGGTCCGTCATTAAGTGATGCAATATGGGATCGTAGTCTAGCACCCCCTCCCACGTGCAACCGGCTTTTAGGTCCGTTACGTGTAGCCATTTTTTGGGGTCTAGCTTCTTGCAGTCTTCATGGGCTTGCCATTGTGGAGTGTGGGCTTTCTCAATGTTTAATTTGGGATCAAATGGGCCCGCTCTAATGCCATGTGGAAACTTTACATCAAACCCAAAATCAATTGGTAATAAGTGAAGAGGTCCCTCCCGTGATTAAGGGTGTTTCTTGGGTACTGAGTAGGTTTGAGAAATCAAACCAGTTTTGGAAAGGTTCAAAATGCTATCGGATGTGGTAGACATATATAGCCATACCCAAGAAAAGCACTGAAGATCATCTTTGTTACTGATTCATTTAACTAAAGTAAAAGAATTTGTCTTCTCTCATCTTCATAATCCTACCAACTGGCTCTCGGTGTAAGCAAAACAGACTATCTTGACGCTATGTTTCAGAGAATTAAAATTAAAATTGCTATAATTTGAAGTAAACTAAAAGGCTTAAACCTCAATGCATCTGCGCACCCAATTTTAGGACATTAATGTATCCCATATAACGAGCGTGATAAAGGTATGTGATTACTTTGAGGTTTGAATTTGTGATTAATCATTCGAGCAGCATATATATTGTCCCGTTCATAACCTTTTATACAGAACTAATTAGTTGCCAATCAGATAAGCCCTTCCTCTACCATAACCTTAAAAGCAGGGGGAGAGAGAGAGAGAGATTACCTAGGAAGGCCATACAAATAAGAATCGCACTCACCTCACAACAACGGGTGAGCTTATAGGGTTCTGTTCTCATGCCCACTCATCTGTTCCCTCCCCCATTCTTGGTCACCTTAATATATGACAATATTTGAGGCAAATAAGACACAAACAGTGAGCTAATGAAATCAAAGCTAACGTAATAACCCACAAAAAAAAAAAAAAAAACAGAAATGATATCAAAAGGAAAAAACTTACAGTGCTGACAAGTTCCTCCGACAGGCATAGCCCTCTAGTCTCGGGCATATGATGATGACCCTGGCCATGAATAAGAAGTATTAGCTTCTCTTCCCAACAAGGCGAAATCATCAAAAGGATACCAAGCAAAAACTACATTGTTAAAGTGAGAGCATCTCCAACTGAATCTAGAAAATAGAGACTCAAATATCATTTCTAGACCAAAATGTTTGTAGAGAATTTTACTATTCATCCCATCTGCTGCCACAAATCTCCCTTCCTATCTCAACTCTCAAAAGTTCAACCATTTTCCACCCTCCAAAAAAATCCACCTTCTTTCTAAGTCCAACTATTTCACAATCATCCACCACAAATAGCAAATTATAAGTTTTTCAACTTTTATATTTAACGTTGTCTTATTTAAATGTATGTTCAACATCTTTTTAATAATTCCAGCTTTATCATTACGGATTTGTCAAAAAATAGAACAAGTTTCCAGTTTTGGGTACAGTCTGTATATTTGGAGACGCAACTCAATTTTGAGCTCCAAAATGGAGCAAAGGTGGAGCAATTTGGGTCTCCATTTTGAAACATTTCAGGTGATGGTTCTCATCAAATCAACATTTCATGAGGAAACATAGACAATTCGAATTGACTTAGAACCACAACGGGTCTGTTTGGTTGTCCGTTGGCAAACCTCACATTTCAGGTGATGGTGCTCCTTGTAGCAAGACTGGTGATAAGGATAACCCCCAGACATAGAAAACTACGGGAAAACAACAGAACGGAAAACTCCGCACTATTCACCACTGTTATTCTAATTCCACGCCAGTAAATTAGAAGAAGAAGTAATAAGACACTGGCACAAGATAAGAATCAGACAAGACGTAGCTCCTTGTTGAGAGTTGTTCCTGTACCTCTAAGTCACGTATCGGTCGGTTGCAGGCACGGCATCTGAAACTTTCTGGATGCCAAAACGCACCCATACTATTTAATGGTCTTCCATAACCAATCTGTCTCTTAAGTCTTCTTTCAAACAGGTGGTGGACACTGTGTATAAAGCGGCTTCCAGTGATGTCGATTTTCAGACTAAGGTTGATTTTCTGTCTCTTGGATAATTGCGTTATGTATTTCTGTAGTTGGCGTCTTGGCGATGAACAATGCAGCTTTGATACTGAATTTATTATCTCACCTCAAAATGATCTGTGTATAGCAGATTTGAAAATGCCAACTCCAATCCCCTGAGCTTTCAATACTTGGGGGTAGATGAGAACAAGAAAATTTTCAATGAAAATTTCGCGAGTTGTGGTGGTGACTGCTGGTGGTGGTGGTGGTGGTGAGGGGAGGAGAGAGAAGAGGGTTAGGAGGAGCCGGAGGAGACAGAAGAGGGACGGAACAAAACGACGTCGCCCCTGGGATAAGCCGTTTGATTCGATGTTATATGA
The DNA here is from genome assembly GCA_963854785.1 of Vaccinium vitis-idaea. Lineage (NCBI taxonomy): Eukaryota > Viridiplantae > Streptophyta > Magnoliopsida > Ericales > Ericaceae > Vaccinium > Vaccinium vitis-idaea. The sequence continues at coordinate 1,865,716 of OY978224.1, forward strand.
AACGACGTCGTTTTTGGTACATGACATAGGTTGAACCTATGTCATGTACTCAAAACGACGTCGTTTTGATCTTCCATAGAAATGCAAATTAATTCGTCACTCGAGATTTATTCCGAGAATATTAATCTGATCAAAATTGTTCAACATTTAAATCTTCTCAATAAGATAAATCTTGTTAATTATTAGATCAAATTAATTAGTATTAGCTCATGATCGGAGACAATTGGTGTGAATTTTTTTTTATAAAAATAGATTTGACCACATACAATCTAACCCCTTTTATCAAAGAATAATGCCAAAGGAGTAATTGCTCGATTGTGATTAATTAAAAACTTATTAATACAATCTGATTAGTTCATGTTGTAGAGCTTGTCAAGATGATATACCATGTTAAGAATCAAATGAATCGATTATTGAATGATATGTAATCGAAAACGATTTAAGTGAATTTTTTTTACTGATAATAGATGTGTCTACACTGTATCATAATTATTTTTAGAAGAGAAAATAATTTGAGCGGGCATAAAATGAAAATTCACGAGGGAGAGAGGGATAGAAAGAGATGAAATCAACTGATCGCTGTCCGAAATTGGTGGTCGAATCAGCGAAATTGATCGATGTTCTCTGGATATATATATCTATATATCAGTCAACTACACTTGGAAGTTCAGGCCATGAGCGCCGAGAAGCTCCCATTTCTACTGCCGGCGGTGTTCACCATCGGGCCCCGCCTCGACGACGAAGACAGCCTCCTTAAATACACCAAACTCGTCTCTCCCCATGATAAGCTCTCCAGCCATATCAAAGACCTCGTCCATGGCAACATCGAAGGTGCATTTTTATTTAAATTTTTGTAACTCCTAAGGTAAAAAGGAGGCCAAGTTCTAGTTTTCAACGGTATATTTACTTCTCTTTCTTTATCTTTTTTCTTTTTTTGTCAGTTCAGTTCATTTTCGCAAACTGATTTTAATTCGCGTGATTTAGTCTCATTTTGAGAGGACAGGAAATTGTGATTTCGTGGCTGGGTTTGTACTCGCCAAAATCCTGGCTCCGTTCTTCCATTGCCTCCTCAATCGAGATTGGCAAATTGGATTCTAAAGAGGCAGAAAAGGTAACCGCTTAAACCTCTTTCTTCATACAGATTACGTGGCGGGATTAGCTGAGTCGAGCTAACTCGTGAATTTCAGAATTATTGGGGTTGATGATGATGACCCAGATGCAGTTTGGGGTGTCTGAGTCAACTGAACCACGCATCACAACACACCCTGATCGTAAGTGTCTCTTTTCTTTTGGTTTATGTGATTTTTGTTTTGGGTTCTCAGTCATAGAAGTAGTTTCCTTTCCTTGCCGGGCTGATGATGATTCATGGCGGACGTTGATGAATCAGATTTTCGTTTAGGCGGATAAAAATTTAGTATTTTAAAGAGACAGATTCTAGTGCTAGTTAGCTTATCTCTGCTTTCTTATATTTTAATGCTGGAATTTGTTGCGTTGGCATCACTTTCTTTGTAGAAATTTGGACTTTTAGTCAATATTAAACTCTTGTCTTATATAACACTAAATGGTTTTGAATCTTTTGATGTAACGGGAATTTTGGTTGACTCATAGTGTTACTGCAAATGTAGCAGCATTGAATCGCTTTGCGATTTGCATACAGGAAACCGGGGTTGTTGGCACAAACACACACGCGGCTGTAAATGTAGGTTTTTCTTCTTTTTTTTCTTTCAATTTGGGTAATGTTTTGAAGGAAAAACTAAAAGTAAGTTTTTGGATTTAAGCTGACAAAAGTTACAATGAGAGTTATCTTTCCTATCGAGCTACACTAACTAAAGCTTTGTACATGAGCTTGTTTGGTTTTTGCTCCGTCATTTGTGTCTGTCATATGTTGTGAGATCCCAAGCTCTTTACATTATCAGTGGTATCATCCTTGATTTGTTGGCCCAATGGTGGCAGCATGGAAGTAATTGTTCTGTAAAATCTGGTTACACTGATATTCTAGACTGGGATTGATGATTTTTATAGCTCCTATCTACCAATTGGATGTGAGAATGGATACAAGATGTTTTTTAGAGCTTGCACATAGTAAGATCTCAAGTTTTTATTAAATGTGATAAAAGGTACTTCGGGTTGATGAAAGTTGTGATGACCATTTGAACTTTGAAGCATTGCTCTAAGCCTCTGACTAAGCATGGGTCTTTGCTCATGACCTTTTTCATTTTCCTAGATTTATCAGGCTATTTGACTTGTACCATGTCTTCAAACAAGGTTGCAAGGCTGATAATGACAAAACCTAAGCCAGCTAAACCAGCTACTTCTGAATCTCCATCGCCAGCACCACCTCAGGGTGTTGGAAATGGCAACACAAACACCAACCCCAACGAGAGTTTTCTGGAACTGCTAGTAGGGAGGGTCACCAGCTAATGAAGTGCCAATGGATACCGAAAAGCTTGACGCTGCATAAGTTAGGGACATCTTTGTTTAAGTTTTGAATGCAGGACAAAATTTTGGAGGATGTGTTTAAGTCTTCAGCCTGAGACTCTTTGATGGACCCGTACTTAACAGGCTGTCGGGATATTTACTGGTTCAATGGTTTGCAAATTCCATCAATATATAGGATAGTTCTTTTCTTCTTTTTTATCGGCAAAATACAAGATAGTTCTTTTAGAATCCAGTTTTCAAATGGGTGTGTATTGTGTAAGGGAAATGTTAAAATTTCTTGTCTTTTTTTTTTTTTGGAAAAGAGACCATTATCGTCCCTTGCTTGAGTTGGGTTTTCTGAGGTATACAACTAAGATTTGTAATGGTTCTACAAGTTCATTGAACCTGAAATTTGATTGGTTCATGTTTACCATGGACGTCTATTCTCTGGATTTTGATGTAATAAGCACTCAGTTGTGTTTACATCAAGCACAACTGAGTATTGAGTATTTGATTTGGATATTGAATGAAATCTCCACAGGCAATAGATTTGTCAGATTGGTCGTCTTTCATGACTGGATCATGGGCATTTCTGGTATTGGGTATTAACCCAAATCTGGAACAATGCTCTCCAGCTCCAGGTTGGGGTTTCACTTCTTGATTTTTTATTTTATTTTATTTTATTTTTGTTTGATGCTGTACATTAGAAGCTCCTTGCAATAGATTTCTCAATTGAACAGCTAGATTTAGCATTTCAATTTCTTTGGCATGAAATGTTGTATACTAGATAAAAAATAAAAAAAATAGCTAGATTTAGCATTTGAATTTCTTTGGCATGAAATGTTATGTAGGTCGCACAAAGCAACAACATACAGTTCTGGGAACAGTTCCAAACGTTTGGAGGAACATTATTACTGAAAAATCAGGGTTCCCTTAAAATCTGTCAAAACCCTAACAGTATGAATGCAAATCACTAATTAAATCAACCAACAGAAATTAACGCAAGCAGTCAAATCCCACAACACAGAGATATACGTGGAAAACCCTAAATGGGTAAAAAACCACGGGAAGGAATCAAAATCACTATACTCATTGTGCAGTTACAGAAATACCTATCCAAACAATGTAAATCCTCACAAAGTTCTAAGTATCACCAGCCGAGTCACACGTACACTGCACCCAGTGATCTTGATCGCCAACGCCTTGAATCGCACAAGCCTTCCTTGGATACTTTTGGAATCCCACCAAAAGTATTCCCTAGAAATCACTTCTAGATTGAAGAGAACTTCTTGGAGATGAGCATGTAGTTGTACGATCGCTCGATTGCGTAGAAACTCCAAGGTAATCACTCAAAAAAATCAAGAAACCTTTCTCTCTCTATTTGCCTCAAAGTGTGGCTGCTATGTTATGAGAGATGATAAAAAAAACCCTAGCACATCGGTATTTATAGATAGCTATTCGCGCCCAACTTGCTCGACAGGTTGCTCGAGCAAGTCCTGAAGTTTTCTGTAAATTCTTGGCAGCAAGGTTGTTGGACATGTTGCTTGAGCAAGTCGTTGAACAACTTCTGAACAAGTAAAATAACCTACTCAACTCACCACTAAAATAAATACTACCGCACTCTCAACCATTACATAAAGAGATGATTCCTTTCCACACCTAAACAGACACTCTAAAAAAAATAAAATTACAACTCGATGTAAATGTGTGTTTTGTCAAAAAGAATTGCCAAAACAAAAAAACTCCGGAACTTGGTCCTTACAATTACAACTGTCCATTTGACCACTAGCTGCGTCTTATGATACTTGACATATATGGTGTAAGATGTGAACTGGATTTCATCAACTTTGTACTTGGAAATTCACCAGTGATTGACAGCACGAACTTTCAGCCTGCTTTGGACGATGTTGGATGGGGGTTTCTAAAGGAATTGCTCAGTCGCGGTGAGGTCCAGTACAGGCAGAATCTGCGTAGGCCCTTACGTATCCAAGAATGGTATGTTATGAAATTCTCTGAGTTCTCGAACTCTGTACAATGCTTATGTTTTGTGGGAAGGGTCGGTACGTAAATCGATTAAAATTTGGCAGTCTCTTGACAATCTTCTATTTGACACCACCTAGGTGATTCTTGAGCACGTCACCAAAGATACAAAGGCTGTGTTCGGTTGTAGGGTTTAGTTTAGTTTAGTTTAGTTTAGTTTTGATGATGTAAGCAGGTGTAATAAGTGGAGAGAGATAGAGAGAAAAGTGATGATGTCAGCAAAACCAAAAGTGTGCCAAAACCGGAGCAAAGCTCCCAACCGAACAAGGCCAAAATGTTTCTACTTTTCTGTTAAGTATTTTGAACGTATGTTACTCCAAAAGAGAGTTCTAGGAGAATAGTCCTGTGGTGAAATTGAAACCAATTATGTCAATTCATTAAAGGTTGTTATATTTTTTTTAGATAGGAGTATTATCAATGTAGTCAACAGTAATTTTACACGTACCAACAAAAAATCCAGATTCTAAGGGTTGCTGCTTGCATTTTTTGCAGAGAGGAAAGACAAATATGATTGGAAAGAAGAGACACTACTAGAACTGTATGCGTTGTTTAATGGGTGTGGGATCAATGCAAGAGGTGGAATGCTAGATCAAGATCAACTTGGGTGGAGTGGATGCAGCTCTAATAAAGACGCAGAAAGTTCATTGTACAGTCTTGCCAAGGCTCGAAACTCAAATCCGTGGATCACTTCCTTCTGGAATGCAATCCAGTATGGGAATTATGGAGAAAGGACGTGGCATGGTGGCCATGGTGGGATGTACAATGGGTAGTCCCACACTCCCACCACCTTTGGAGGCCTTATTGATATGGTGTGGGAGACTGCAAGCTTAAACTGAAACAGAAGACGATTTGGACCAACAGGAATGGGGTGGTGTTTGACAACGAAACTCCTGACCAGGAAGAGATGCTGGAACATATAAATCCCAAAGTAGCCTTTTGGGTGAGAACCAAGTGTAAACTAATGAGTACGCAATTCATGATTTCTCGTTCAGACTGGATTGCATTCTAACTTCCATTTAATGGGAACTGAAAGGTTTTTCCTTTCTATAGTTTTTCCAAAAGGTCATGCTGCTTTGGTTGAGGTGCCATAAGTGGCTCCATGTTTGTTGGTGTGCTGCTTCTGCTGCTATTTTCTGTTCCTGCTTCTTGCTATTAAGCCGCCTGCATGAGTACTTGTGGACGGCTGTATTCCCCGCCCCCCCCCCCCCCCCTTCTTTTCGATCAGCTAAAAAATTTACTTGTGGACAGCTGTTTGCTTGCAAAGATGGAATTACATTAGGGCTAAAGGGGACCAGGGCCTCCCCCTTGTTCCAAATTTCCATAAATATCTCTTATGTTAATTCTTTAATTCTTGACACAACTATGTCTAAAGTTGTCCAATACATATAGGCCCACATACATCGAACGATCCTAAATGCATTTGTATCCGGAGTTGTATTCTAAAGTTGTGTTCTTAGACTTTTGGAAAAATAGGGTTGCGTTCAGAAATAACCTCTCGGCTCTCTCGGTCTCTCTCACCTTTGGTTTGTTTAGAGCACTTAGATATTGTATTTTTTGTATTGGGTACTCTTTAGACATTTAAATGTTTTAGATTTCCGAGCTTTGAATTTTTAAAATCTTGTTGTTAATGTTGTGGCCTCCTCGTATATAAAACTCTAGTTCTGTTCGGCTCTCCAATAGTTCTGGTGATGCACCACAAAATACTAGAGGAAATGTGGTGATGTTTTGCTAGCTTTTGGAGTCTTGGGCCCGATGGTCGTGTTCTCATTATATGCAACTCTATGCTATGGATTCTTCCTTCTTCGGGTTGGCTTCTTACCTGTTTGTCTTTTGTCTTTGGGGTTTGGTTGGCATATTGTCCGAGGCTTGTGTGCTAACCTAGTTTGGATGGATGCTCTCAATTGTGATGCCGTTTTCCTTCTCTTTAATCTTTGTATACTATTTATTCAACGGTTAATGAAATTTGTGAGTTTCTCCAAATTTGGGGGCCCGCTATGTGGTCTCCCAATTTATTTTTGAATTTGGGTTGGGAGTTCGAGTATTATGTAACCCAAAAATGCCATGAGTACGCACACTCGCGTACACCAAATGCACAGATGGTGAATATTAACCATCTAGAAGCATTTTCGACGTTCCGGACCATTGATTTCTGTGATGGACGGTTCAGATACGTTGCGTCCATTTGGCTGTAGGTTACTGCTAATCAAAAGGCATAAGCGTATTAAATTAGAAGAAACACAATTCAACCGTCATATTTTACTCTGTAAATTTTATAAGATCGACCAATAATTTTTTACTTCTAAATTGCATCAGCCTTTCAATTTTTTCGTTCTTGCAAAGTGGAAAGACGATTGGAATAGTAACAAGTAGGAAGTGTAGATATTTGGCCGAAATACTTGTTCATCGCCTGGTATGGTCTTTTTGTTTGTTTTCTCGTAATTTTTAGTAAATTTGTGTAACTTTTACATCACATTATTCGGCTAGAGGAGAGGAATTGAAAAATATAATAATATAGACCAAAGGCAAAAAATAAAAAATAAAAAGATTATGCCAAAAAGTCCCAAAAAGTTAGGCCAAACTCACCCTAAGTTGCACCAAACACACCATTCTAGTGAAGAGAACCACAACAACTTTTAGCGGTTTATTTTTTTGACAGAATAGGGGGATATAGTAAGAGGGAATAAAGAGGTAGATATGATTGAAAAGTGATAATTTAGAAGGGAATAAAAGCTATTGGGTTTGTTAAGTTTTTAAAGGACAATGAGGGCTTAAATAATAATGTACTAAGGTGTCAAATTTCATTTTTGCCCTTATTTACTAGTAGCATATAAATGTTTTCATATATAACTAGAAAAAATATAATTATTTTTTTGGATTTAGTTTCACACAGAACGGAACGAGTCACACATAACTCTAAACAAAGCATATTTTAAGTGTATAAACGGAGTAGAAAAAGAGAGAGACCATAATCTCGAGTCTGAAAAATATAAGTCTATTTCTGTGATTTAATAGAAGTCTTTTTAAAAATCGATTTGAGGTTAAATATTCCAAGCGGTGTTTTGGTAATCCCGCACCGAATATGTTTTGGACATCAAAATTCATCTCGTTCAAGGGGATTATCCAGTTCAAAAAATTACATAGACACCGAATATTTTCTCACCCAAATTTCTATATTCGGCTCCCATACCCTGAAAAACAGGTTGCAAGAGATTGGAATCAACTCATATGGAACATGTCCCAGCTGGCCTCGTTCTAGAAAATTGTCTTTTTTAGCAAAATGTCTTTTACATGCTTTTTTGGCTTTTTGGGTTGATGCATTGTGAGATAATGACCTATCTCGTAGAGCGTGAAAAGACAGTTTGGTAAAAAAAAAAAAGACAATTTTCTGGAACAAAAGCCAATTTGAGCCCTATGTTGTTAGAAGACGGTAGGAAGAGTTTAGCTAATGTGTTAGTTAAGATGTGTGTAACTGAATTGAAGATTGGAATGATAAAAACAAAAAGTCTATAAAGGCTGTAAATTTTGATTTTTAAGCTGGCAAAAATCTAAAACAAGGTAAGGCACTAACACAAGAAGTTAAAAAAATATGTAGTTCAAATTTTATTAATATTGTGTCAATGTACAAAAAGGACTACATCTACAAGGTATACAGATATAAGAATCAAAACTTCCCTCTCTGTTCTCTATATCTGAATATTCTATACCACTATTGTGAAGAGGCTAAACTTCTTCACTCTAAAAGAAAAAATCATTAATTCCCAACAAAAATCAAAATCTGTACTATCTAACAAGGAAAATACCCTGTCAAACTAATATGTTCAAGGGTATTTGTTAGCCCATATTTGAGGATTGCTTGTTTACCGGCCCTGTATCCGTCTCCATAAACCGGAGATGTATCCGATTCAATCTGTTGTTTGAAGAAAACCCCAAGCTTCCTCTCAAGTGGAGATGTTGACCCCTCCGATAACGATGAGGAGGAGGTTGAAGCAGCGTTGCTACCAGACATGGACAGAATCTGGGATTCTAACCACGTGTCGGCTAGAACTTGACAAATACCTTCTTCAACATCTTGACTCAGAGTTCGATATCCTTTTCAAACAAATGAGAATTATGTCAGGTATTCCCCACAAATATGGTGACAGAGAGCATTTGATACTGGAATTTTTGTATATAAATATAAATGCAACACTCATCGACCTTGTTTTTTTAACTAAGACATTATAAGGATCGGAAAGTTAAAAGCCTGTTTGGAATTGTTTTCGATATCCCAAACTACCCCTGAAACGTTTTGAGTAAAAACACAGCTCATTCGGGTTTTTCACACATTCATGACAAAAAGTAGTGTTCGAAGATGACAAAAATCTTTTTGGTGCTTCTGTGGAGCAATACGATGAATAGTAATGGGCGACGGAATAGGGAATCACCTTTAATTCGAAGCCATGCATGCATCATCTCGTGAGCTAATATTGACCCGGTCAGTAACCTGTATGAAAAGTGTTGTCATTGGAAACAAATCTCAGGGAAGAAGCGTAGTAGTAAAGATGACAAATTCAAAATCCAACCCTGTAATTGCACATGAAAATGTGTGTTTTGTCAAAGAAATTGCCAACAAAGGAGCTGAACCTTTTGGAGCTTACATGGTCAGTTAGTACTCCCAAGTTCACATTACGAACCAAGCACATTTTACTCAAGATAACCAATTAATAAAATATAAGGGACTAGGAAGTTTTCTCAAATACATTGTACAACATTGATGTACAACATTGATGTAGATTGTACAATAAGGGAAGGCAAAATGGAGCTTTATTAGTAAACCTTTTCGTAAATAGGGGTTTCGAATGGCATCTGTTAAAGCATTCAAGTCGAAACCAATTGGCAATATGTGGACAAGTCCCTTGTGTTATTAAGTGGTGCAATATGGGATTATAGTCTAACACCCCCTCCCACGTGCAACCGGATTGTAGGTCTGTCACATGTAGCCATTTGTTTGAGACCATCTTCGTGCAGTCTTCATGGGCTTGTCATTGTGGAGTGTGGGCTTTATCAATTTTTAATTTTTGGGATGAAATAGGCCAACTCTAATACCATGTAAAAACTTTATATCCAAACTCAAAACCAATTGGCAATAAGTGGCGAGGTCCCTCCTGTTATTAATGGAGTATGGGAACATAATCTAACAGTACATTTGTTCCTTTTTTCCCACATGATTTTAAGGGTGTTTCTTGGGTAATGAGTAGGTTTGAGAAATCAAAGCAGTTTTGCAAAGGTTCGAAGTGCTATCGGATGTAGTAGACGGTAGACCTATATAGCCATGCCCAAAAAAAAGCACTGAAGATCACTTTTGTTACTGATTCATTTAATGATAGTACATGAATTAGTCTTCTCCCATCTTCATAATCATACCAACTGGCTCTCGGTGTAAGCAAAACAGACTATCTTCGGGCCATGTTTCAGAGAATTAAAATTAAAATTGCTATAATTTGAAGCAAAGAAAAGGCTTCAACCTCAATGCAACTGAGCGCCCAATTTTAGGACATGAATGGATCTCATATAACGCGCATGATAAAGGTAAAGTTATGTGATTACTTTGAGGTTTGTACTTGTGATTAATCATTCAAGCAGCATATATTATCCTGTTTGTATCCTTTTATATAGAACTGATTAGTTGCCTATTCACATGAGCCCTTCCTTTACGATATCCTTAGAGAGAGAGAGAGAGAGAGAGAGAGAGAGAGAGAGAGAGAGAGAGAGAGAGAGAGAGAGAGAGATTACCTAGGAAGGCCATACAAAATGAGAATCGCAGTCACCTCACAACGACGGGTGAGTTTATAGGGTTCTGTTCTCATGCCCATACCTCTGTTTCCTCCCCCAATTCTTGGTCGCCTTAGTATCTAATCATATTTGAGGCAAATAAGACACAAATAGTGAGCTAATGAAATCATAGCTGACTCAAAAACCCCAAAGAAAAAGAAAGAAACAGAAATGATATCAAAAGAAGAAGAAGACTTACAGTGCTGACAGTTTGTTCCTCTGACAGGCAGAGCCCTCTGGTCTCGGGCATGTGATGATGACCCTGGCCATGAGAAAGCAGTATTAGCTTCTCTTCCCTACTAGAGGAAATCATCAAAAGGATACCGAGCAAAAACTACATTAAGAAAGTCAGAGCATCTCCGGCTGAGTCTAGAACTCAAATATCATTTCTAGTCCAAGAAATGTGGTCAGAATTTTACCATTCATCCCATCTCCAGCCACAAATCTCCATTCCTATCTCAACTCTCAAAAGTTCAACCATTTCCCACCCTCCAAAAAAAAAAAATTCCAACTTCGCTCTAAGTTCAACTATTTCGCAAACATCCCCCACAAATTGCAAATTATAAGTTTTTCAACTTTTATTGAATGTATTCAACTTTGTCTTATTTTAAACTTATGTTCAACATCTTTTTAATAATACCAGATTTATCAAAAAGGATTTGTTAAAAATGGAGACAAGTCTCCAATTTTGGGTAGAGTCTTCATATTTGGAGACGAAAATCAATTTTGAGTTCCAAAATGGAGCAAAGTTGAAGCAATTTGGGTCTCCATTATGAAGTTTTAGAGCATAACTATAACAGTACGGCCTTACCCTCCTTTCCCCATCCATGGCTACATTGAGTGCTTGCCTCTACCAAGAGTAGCAGAACTTGCTGCTCCACTTTCATATTCAACCCTTCATAAAAAACTTGAATGTCAACATAAAGGAGTTGACACTCATTAGGATATTATTGTCACAGTCTATACATCAAAAAATAGCTTCAGCAACACCTGCACAACTATTTACCCTTGTACTTAAATAACAAAGAACACAGGGGAATTTTTCAAAGCCCAAATCTTTTAGCCTTACACGAATAGATCTAACCTACAGATGAGAAGAAAAGGAAGTTAAATGCCGTCAAAATAAACAACGAAAAATCATAAATATTTGGACTTAAGTGTTGTTTCACATGACTTATTTGTGCGACTTTTTGTACTTATTGCACTTTTAGGGTTTTGTATTTGTTTGAGTGTTGGTCAAAATTTTATCTTTCAGATTCCTCTCGTCGAGACGAATCACGGAACGTAAAAACCAATCAGAAAACCAGCTATGGCGCCAGCATCCATGAGAAGCTTTTCTCTTAAAGTGACGTGGCAGTGAGGGATTCTCCCCATATATGGGGTGAAACCCTGCTCTAGAAAGAAAGTTTCTAAAGATGGCTTCTTAATCTCCACTTATCCCTTCACTGTCCTTAGAATCGAGAAGTTCATCCGGGGTCGGTTGTCAGGGCATCTTGATCATCCTCAGAAAGAGGACCATGTTTGAAGAAGGGCAGACGCACCAACACATCAATGCAAAAAAAGGATGCTGCATGAAAAAAACAATTCCCAACCATGTACAAGGTCAACGAGTAGAAAAAAAATTTCAATTTACGTGCTTCAACTTAAGTTTTTAGCTCAGCTAGCTAGAGCACCATGCTAATAATGTAAAGGTCACAGGTTGGAGACCTGCATGGAACATTCAGAATTTTCTTATTGTACATCAGCATTTGGATTTCTGCTATTCAGAATAGAAAAGAGGAAGTTTTTAGTCCACTATTATGTGTTCAAAGTGGAAGTCAATTACATATTCAACTTACTGTAAAGCTAAAAGAAGAAAGGTTAGTACAAATTTAAGGATCATATACTAAATCATAGAGAGGAAACTCATACCATGCATGCTGCATAAACCTAGGGAGACAAATGTTTTAGGCTCTTTTGTTACCTTGACTCTTCTTTATGTTTTGCATATGTTTCCCAATAACAAACGTGACAATTATATTAGGGACTAACTATAACAAAACGAAGGATATTGCATATCATACAGAATATTGATGGTAATAAAGAAGAAAATTGTTCATTATCGTTTAGTGGATAATGTGGTTGGCACATGCGAAGCACTTGCCAATACTTCTAGTTCAGTTAAAGAAATAAATCCCATAAGATCGACAATCAAGAAGCGGTTAGGATATTCCAAGGAGCATCGTAAAGTTACTACTCCTATCATGAGGTATCGATAGTACACGTTTAAAGAGTTGAAGCCATGGGAAGAGATGCCTTTATAAGTATTTTCAGCAGGCCCATTTATCTTTTAACAAGATTCTATATCCACACTAGGAGGATAATAAAAGGAATGCAATTATGAAATTAAAAGCCACAGGAAAGTGCCTTGAAATGTGGAAGCCACAACTTTGAAAACTCAAGATAGAGTAGACCTCCATTAGACTGACCTTCAGCGCATAATTTTGACAACTAGGTACCGATTAACTGTGAGTGACAGGAATGCATGCTTACAGAAAAATGAATTACAGGAATGGCATAGTGAGATGAATTGGCCCTATATAAACTGACCTCTGGATCTGAAAACTCAAACCATAGGCAGCAGTCCAAGATTACACAGACGAAAACAACTGTCACGTACAAGAAAACCTGCATCTGCTTCCAGCATGTCAGACACCTTCGTGAATTGAAGAACAGAAATATTCCATGTCTTTGTACGGATAGAAGACTCTTTCCACGCACTCTTGGCATGATTCTTTTGGTTCACCACAGCCATCCCGTATTTGACCCAAAAGTTTTATCAGGATCGGTGACAACTGATTCGTCACTCTCCAGATATATACATATGGTGGCAAAGCATTCATACACACCTGCAGTACACAACCAGAACAAATAAACCAATCAGCCAAGGAGAGGTACTTTCACTGGAGATAGGACGTGATAAAAATAAAAGGCCACCCACCAATCCAAAGCTCACATCCTCCAGCTTGGAAGAATTTGCTAAATATTTTTCGGGTCTCCATTATTTCTTTTAAGGAGAGGAAGTTCTCCACCTTCTATGCAAATGACCTCCTTTTTCCCGAATGTATCCACCTGGAAAACTGCACTGCTCGACTCCATATCCTGATCAATAAAATACTGAATTACGGAGGCTTGTTCCAAAATAACAACTTCAGCGGCGAATACAACTGCATCCTGAACAAGAAATCCAGAATCTTGATCAAAAAGAGTAGTCAGTGTCACAAATTCACGCTAGCCCCAACTTTTGCGGCTCTGGAGTAAAGGTTCTGTGACTCCTGTGTGACAGACTTGTCCTCCATCCTCTGCTTCACTACCGATAATCGGTGCCTCACAAAACAACTGCAGTCACTGGAAGTATTTCGTGAACCTGTGACTTCGAGAAATACAGAAAGGTGACACGGTGGTTGACTTCCATGGAATTTTATCACCGATCACTAAATGAATAATATTGACAATGGAGGCTTGAAGTGATTGTCACCCGTATACAGAAAGGGTGAAGAGTACCTATATTGACTAATTCTTTCACGAAATCATGAAACAGTTGACTCCAAGTCCAACTCTTCATCGGAGTCCATCACATCCTTGTAGTCATAAAAAGGATTCGCCTGCCATACAGTTGAAATCATGTTCAATCATTCATTCAATATTGAAACACCAATTATATATACACCTACACAACAGTACCATATCCGTACCAAGAAAACCCAAGTTAGACTATCAATGATCTAACCAGATAAGTAAATTTAGCTTCTTCACTTCATTATCTTTCTTAATTCTCGACCTTTTCTTTTCACTCCATAAATCTCCACTACAAAACATGATCCAAATTGTCTTAGGGATGAGTTTCTCCTCCAATGCCTCATGGTATATATTAGAATAAGAAAGCTTGAGCTTCATTTCATCTAGTAGAAACCTAGAATCTATGACTATTCTCTAGTGTAGAAATTAGCGGGATCCGTACCTCAGGTCTTGGAGTAACTGCTTCAAAACTGTGAAACACTGGAGTATCAAAATGAGGGGGTTCCAGAATGATGTATGCGCCTTTGTTGTTGTACTGTTCTTCTATTGCCTGCAAGAAAGACATAGACATAACATGTGAATATTACTCCAACTTAAATAAAGAAAAAAAGAAAATTTCAAAATTTACGTTAGAACAATTTATACAAGTTCAATAACCAAGCGTAAAATCAAGTAAATGCATAAACCTATTGGCCAGACCTCAGAAACCAAATGTATTAATGTCTCAACTTCACGAAATCATATCAAAGGCCCGGTAGTAAAGGATGCTCTGGATTTTTCTTTCCCCCGGGATAATTGGATAGAGCAAGAATCAGCTATCATGATTAACATATAAGTACCAGTTTTATGACAAGTAGCCTATTTTCTTAAAGACCTTGGACTTTGTTTGGTTTAGGTTTTTGAGGATGGTTTTTGGGGTAGGAAGTTAAACTAATCTTACTCCCCAAATTCCATTACGTATTGTTACGAAGGGGAACATCTCATTTCCTATTAAATGGAAATATTTGCTTTTTCCTGATATTGTATGTCGTGAGATAGGCAAGGTCGGGGATGGGCTTAATGATACTCATCTGGATTCCTTCTTGTTGTCAATACAGTTTTAGAATAGGTCTGCCTGTCCAGTCTTTACGGTCTTGAATCTATTTCGGCAAATCACCTACATTGCCTCGTTCAGTATTTCACCTGACGCCAAAGAATCTCAGGGAAATTGTCATTGGGGGAGAGAATTAATCTAGGGGAGCATGATAACTCACTATTCTGATGGTATAGTAAAGAGATTTGTGGTTTGTAGCACCCTGAAATATCCCAAAGAAGCAAAGGACAAAAATATGCCTCAAATGGGGACCTCAGTCCTAGACTCCTACCCAAACCCAATGCAGTAGAGTGGAAAAGATTCAAAGCAGAAAGCAAAACCATGTTTAAGAGGTTTGTTAGAGCTTGTCCTATATTGGTTAATTATAACCTCCAAAACTAGCAGGGGCGATGCTAGGTAAAACTTTCTAATGGGTTCAGACTCCAGTCATTAATTGAGTTCATAAGCCATGCCTATTAATACCAATATTTTGTTAAATAGGAGTAATGATTTCCCTAGAAAATAGTACAGCTCTCTTAGTAGAAGGGGAAAAGTATAGTGAAAACTCTAGGCTCTCAGTCTATCTGTAGACTAGCAGGCTATAAAAATGGTGGAGGCAAATTTGCACTCTGTCCAAACTCATTTTGATGGTCTGTCAGCTGTGATTGGTCTAGATTGAAAGAATTTTATTAAAAAGATAACAAATCAGTTCAGAAATGCTGCATTTTTAATAGGTGTAGTGGGGCATACCCTTATGAAAAGCTCCTCTTTCACCGTCAAATAAAATTAATGGTTGACTGGGTTCATGACACATGTCAGTGATCTGAGGCGTACAAATTATACATGCGCAGTAAAGGATTTTCAAAACTCACTTGGTTTTAAGTTGGATGCTTTAACATGGTATCAGAGCTAGGCATTATGTGGCTTTTGGACAAGCCTCTATATCGTTGATGGTCAGTTCTCTCATTATTTGTTGTTGATGGTTGATAGTTGTCGTATGTATTGAATTGTTTGCTTACCTCACCACGTGCGAGTCAAGGGTTGCACGTGTGGGTGAGTGTTAAAGCTTGTCCTACATTGGTTAATTATAACCTCCAAAACTAGTATATGATCCTTGGCGGCCTCTCCATTCATTGCCAATTGGTTTTGAGTTGAATGCTTTAACAAGTCAGTCCGTAGCGTCATGTCCGAGTTCAGATGATTTTAGTCTGAATATCAGGTCCATTGGAGGACAGGTTCAGCTTAATGAAGCAACAAACCAAAGAACTATAACTCCTATTTGTCATGGCTCCAGAAAGCATTAACACTGACGGTAATGGAAAGGCGTAAAATAAAAGCAAATCATTATATGCTTCCAAATTGAAAACCTTATTGATGTAGTCCTGTGTCTCTGTGTCATGTCTCTATACCCATTTTCAAGGCATTGAACATTTACAAATTACAACAAACGCATAACAAGTTCTCATGAAAAACTTGGCCACCTAATTTTTCAGGATGAGGAAAGGAGGAAAGAAGATCCTCCATCTAACACCATATAAGCATTGGACATGCCCAAATGACCCAATTTTCAAGCAAACAGCAGATTAAGGGCAGGTCAAATTTCATTTAAGCAAATGAAAAGGCATCAAGGAACAAGAGTTATGATGTGCTGTTAATAACATCTCATAGGGCACATATGCAATTAGCATCACTCTTTGAAGGGGGATATCTTTTGTCTTTAGCATTTACAAAAGCTAACAACCACGACAAATTTAACCTGTCAAATTCCATGCCTTTTTTGGGGTAACTTTTATTGCCATCAATTGTCACATTTACCATTCCATGTCTTCTTCATGCAAGCTTCTCCAATGATGAGATGAGCAACACATAAGTGGAAAAGACTGAAAGAATTTCCATGAGCGGTTTCCACTAAAACCATTTTCCAAGGGATTCTTGTCTTGAACACAGAAATGGTATTTTTCATAGATTAAGAGAAATCCTAAAAACATTTGAAAGAATCTCCTACAACCATTTGTAAGAATCTCCAAGTACTTGGAAGGAATTTCAAAATGGAGGGAATGTCTCCACGTATCATCAAGATGTCCTCCTAACTAAGCAACTTCTATCAAGTTTCCTTTTCCAGAAGATTCTATTCTTCAACAGGCAATTTTTACATTGCTAGTATCCTTACACTTTATAATAAAAAAGTGACAAAAGAAGGCACTTTTCAAACTTATATCAAGTTGAATAAGGAAGAACAAAAAATAGGTAAATAATCAAAAATAGAAGACAAAATACTATACCATCATGTACCCCAACTAAAGTTGGAAACAATGATTGAATCCACCTCAAATGATCTGATAATTAACTGCAGAAACAACAATGCCGAAGGACCAATCAAGATGGAGCACCACTATCCAGTGTCTTACAACTTGAAAGATACTATTAAACACAAAAGTGAATCCAAAGAGGACAACTAGAACAAATAGGTGTGTTTTCGGTGTTTTTTTCTTGGGGTGGGGGGAGCTTACACCCGAAGAGAGAAGTACCCAAGATTAACCTATGAACGCTTTTTTGCATGCAAAATTCAAGTTCTACTCTATAGAGAGAGATAATTATGCAAAAAGCAACCAGAAAACTACACACTTGTGTACCTACAAATCATGTGTAGTTTTTAGTTCTATATAGACCCCCATCCTTCGGCATCTAAAGAAACATAAGCTCGAAAGAAACAATTTTAATCTGAAATTGAGACAGCACAAAGTTTAAAATTGTCACTTAAGCATTCTAGCCAAAATATCCAAAGTCCAGGATTTTACAGACTATGACTAATGCTTAAAAACTAACTAAGCATCTATATGCATCACTTCATTCTATTTGCATTATTATTGCTCGAAAAGGAGATAAAGATGCTGGATAGCTTGATATATACTGTTGGCAGACAATAGTCATCAAATGGTGTATGTCCCTCATGACATAACAGAATTTAAACTCAAAAATATGCAATTCCCATCTAATATGTTGGAACACAATTTACACGAAGGACATGTCAAGTAATCAAGCAAAGTTCACATGTGCTAGTGGTGCACTAAGTCTAACTGGGCTTAGTTAGTTAATGTAACTGGGCTTAGTTAGTTAATGTAAAAACAGTTTCATCAATTAGTTAGCTTCTTAGTTAGGCGGTTATATCTCTATTTTGTATCTCTCTTTCTGTATCTCTCTTTCTTTCATTTGTATAAATACTCTTTCACTGTATCAGTTTAGTTTCTAATGAAAGATGATCTTCTCTGAGATAGAGAGAGAAAGTAATTAGGTTTTCCATATTTCTGTTTGTTTTCAGGACAAACATCAAAACCCAAAAACATCTCTCTCTCTCTCTCTCTCTCTCTCTCTCTCTCTCTCTCTCTCTCTCTCTCTCTCTCTCTCTCTCTCTCTCTCTCTCTCTCTCTCTCTCTCCTGCCTGTGGGTTAGTAACAGAAGAATTAAGAAATGAGAGAGTGTTCCCTTAAAATTGAAGAGAAGGGGTACCTGTTCTTAACGCATCCGGAGCCGCCGACCGTCGTCGGAGAAGATGAGCTTCAAATGAGTGCCAGAAAAAGGTTTGATCCAGTGTAGCCAAATCTATTTTCAGAAAAATACAAACACAATGATCATCTGCAAATACACATCAAATAGAAATGGATTACTCTGATCTTTAACATATTGTATTGTTTTGGCAATATCTACAAGATGAACTGCTTCGATCATATAAAAAACCCTGGAATCAATCGCAATCGACAAATTACTCGTTGCAGACCCTTTAATGGGAGATTTAATCGTTGCGACGTCGTTAGGTGACATAGGTTCAACCTATGTCACGTACCGTTTTCCGACGTTGTTTTGAAGACTCCCCGTTATGCATCTTCCAGCTTCTTTCAAGGAAACTTTCTACCTATATTCGTAATGGATTTTTGATCTGAGACATTCATTTGGTAGATAATGTAAGATTCAATATCACGTTAAAGTTTCATCGTAGTTCAATAAGAATTCGTACTTGATCTCGTTGAATCTGTGTTTCTTAAAATGAGTTTGGTCACACTGAATCAAAACTGTAAAAGGCGTTAACATTTCATATCGCATACCCCGGAATTCCATTGAAACGACGTCGACCGAATTCCCTTGAAACATCGTTTCGCCACCGGCTGCAGACCGCCGCCCATCATCTCCGGCTACGGTTGACGGCGGCGTTAGTAAGAGCGGTTATTACTTTTCGAACTCATCTGCCTCGAATCAAAGGTGATTGTAGTAGCCTTATCTTGAAGGTCTTTGTCTTTGGTTGAATTGGAAGATGCCGGAAAGCAACACAAGTTTTGAATATGTGTATTTGCTGTGGGATTTCTTTCAAATTGGGTTTACTAACATATTTGCTCGACAGCCATTCCTGTAGAAATTCCAGTTGATAACTCGTCCAATGAGTTCCTGTGCCAAATTAAACAACCTCAGTTGACTCTTTTTGACTGTTTGACTTCAATCAGTCAGTACAAGGTTACAAATTTCTGAGGTTTTAGTTTACTTTGAAGGGTTTGATGAGGTTTTGAAGGTTGGGATCGAAAAGGGTACAAGCTGTGAATTTCCAGGAAAAAAATAGCAGCTTTTTGGCTCTACTCGTAGCCAAACCCATTGTTTCAAGATTTTTCTTGGCTACTGGTAGGATGGTTTTGGTACTACTGGTAGCAGTGACTTATTTTCAGGAAATGTGTTAAACCTCCCGTTTGACTTCATGTGCTTCTAGGACTTTATATTCACAGCAATAGGTTTATTTAGCATTGTCTAATTATGTTTCCATTGCTTATTTGATATAGGAGACTTGGGTGATTACGAGAATTGAGGTGAGTGATTTTAATACAAAAATTGCATGATTTTACTCGTATTTCTTATCCAAATGTAAACGATATGTTTTCTACATGTTTTTGCTATCAAATATTCAAATGTGAACTCCATGGATATTATATGAAAGGTGGACACGTTTTGATATCTATTAATGACATCATTTACGTCCCAGTTTGCTAAGGGACATTGCTAAAATGCTAGCAAGATGTGTTTGTGTATATTGTGGAATAATGAGATAGACGTCTAACTTATCCGCATCAGGGACGCCTGGTGATGTGCAATAATTCGGAGAGGGATGCTCATTATAAATTGGCTTGTAAATTATAGAGGCAATGTTCGGTTGATCATTTTGGGCCGGTTTTGGCCCTGTTTTGGTTTTGCTTACATCATCATTTTCCTCTTTCTCTCTCTATCTCTCTCCACTTATTATACCTGCTTACATCATCAAAACTAAACTAAACTAAACCTACTAACCGAACAAGGCCTCTCAATCTCTTTGGAATGTGAACTTGATTTGGATCCTTTTGACATGTATTTTAATAACATCCATGGGAAGCATGTAATCAATGTATTAATCACTCACACGAGCTTTGACTTATGTAAATTGTTTTTCCACCTTTCAGGCGATGAAGAGTCGTAGTGAGATGATTGAGAAACCTTTTGTGGTCAAGCTATGCGCGCAAAGCTTGTGACTTATTCTACATTTGTATATGGTTTGGAAGGATGTACTAAGCACAACTCTGAGTGGTGTAACCTTAGAGATCCTGATGTAAGATGTGTTTACGTTTAATATCAGTATGAGTTAAGTTTTCATTGTTTAACTCTTTTGTCCCTACTTGTCATCGTGTTATGTGATAAGAATGGTGTGATGTGGCCTTGGTGTGAGTTCACCGGCACTTTGTTGTGCCTAATGCCTACAGGGATGGGTTCGGGGCGTGACAGAGTTTTTTGTTAATTCCACATCTGTATGAGTCTCGATATGTGTTTGCGTGTGAGTGGATTTCTGTGTACACTTTACACGAATATAATTGATGCTACTAAGGCCTGATTTGGCAAAATCCAAAAAACTGGTTTTTGGTTTTTTTCGTTTTGTTGTGCCTAATGCTTACAGGGATGGGTTCAGGGCGTGACAGAGTTTTTTGTTAATTCCACATCTGTATGAGTCTCGATATGTGTTTGCGTGTGAGTGGATTTCTGTGTACACTTTACACGAATATAATTGATGCTACTAAGGCCTGATTTGGCTAAATCCATAAAACTGGTTTTTTTGTTTTGTCCTTAATTCAAAAAAAAATTGCATTTTTTGTATTTCAGGCGATTTTTTGTGGTTTCTTGGCTTGTCTCCACGAGAGAAATCTACAAAGTAAAAAATTGTTAGCCAAACTTAAAGTTTTGTTAATAAAGACGGAAAATTATTCAAAAAACTGGTTTTAAACTCAAAAATGGTGTACTCCGGATTGTATGCAATTCCCATCTACAGTAATATGTTGGAACACAATTTACACAAAGGACAAACATCAAAACCCAAAAACATCTCTCTCTCTCTCTCTCTCTCCTGTGGGTTAGTAACAGTTGATTCCGTGAACAGAAGAAATGAGAGAGTGTTCCCTTATCTCTTTTGAGATGATAGCTCAACAGACCGATAAAATTGAAGAGAAGGGGTACCTGTTCTTAACGCGTCCCGAGCCGCCGACCGTCGTCGGAGAAGATGAGCTTCAAATGAGTGCTGTCGACGTCGATGTTTTTGAAGGACACCAGAAAAAGGTTTGATTCAGTGGAGCCAAATCTATTTTCGGAAAAATAAATACACAATGATCATCTGCAAATATATATCAAATAGAAATGGATCACTCTGATCTTTCACATATCATATTGTTTTGCCAATATCTACAAGATGAACTGCTTGGATCATATAAAAAACCCTGGAATCAATCGCAATCGACAAATTACTCGTTGCAGTCCCTTTAATGGGAGATTTAATCGTTGCGACGTCGTTTAATAGGTGACATCGGTTCAACGTATGTCACGTTCCGTTTTCCGACGTCGTTTTGAAGACTCTCCGTTTTGCATCTTCCAGCTTCTTTCAAGGAAATTTTCTACCTATATGAGTAATGGATTTGTGATCTGAGACATTCATTTGGTAGATAATGTAAGATTCAATATCACGTTAAAGTTTCATTGTAGTTCAACACGAATTCGTACTTGATCTCGTTGAATCTGTGTTTCTTAAAATGAGTATGGTTACACTGAATCAAAACTGTAAAGAGCGTTAGCTTTTCATATCGAACACACCGGAATTCCAATGAAACGACGTCGACCGAATTCCCTTGAAACGTCGTACCGCAGACCGCCGTCCATCATCTCCGGCTACGGTTGACGGCGGCGTAAGTAAGAGCGGTTATTGCTTTTCTAACCCATCTGCCTCGAATCAAAGGTGTATTTGCTGTGGGATTTCTTTCAAATTGGGTTTACTTGGATACTACAGTAATATATTTGCTCGACAGCCACTACTGAAGAAATTCCAGTTGATAGTTCGTCCAATTAGTTTTGGTTATTTCTTGATGGAATTTTCATATAAATAGTACTAAATATTTATGCTAATTTATATACATGACTTTTGCTGTGTCTCCTGCGGTGTCGGTGTCCCCATTTTTTAAAATTTCTGTTTCAGTGTAAATGTCTGTGTCAATATTTGTGCTTCTTAGGTTGAGTTTTTTTGTTAATTCCACATCTGTATGAGACTCGATATATGTTTGCGTGTGAGTCGATTTCTGTGTACACTTTACACGAATATAATTGATGCTATTAAGTAGAGTTCTTGTTAATAATAGGATTTGCAAGTTGCAACAATGGAAGTTACAATTGATGCTGCTTTGTAAAGGTGCTCTCAGTAACTTATGATTTGCAACAATGGAATTAATCAGAAGGAATATATCTTATGATTTGCAACAATGGAATTAATCAGAAGGAATATATAGGTCTGAACTTTAGAAGGGGTCCGTTTTTGGGAAGGACATAATAAAGGGGTCTTTACTTCAATAAGGACATCAACTTTTTCTTTAATGCCAAGAGGACAAGTCACGTACATATTCCAAAAATGCCCCACTAGCCAATGAAAGTGTCTAAACCCCCAAACCTAATGAAAGTGTCTAAACCTAAACTCTATGGTACCCTATGAAAGTGCCTAAAATACTAGGGTACCCTATGAAAGTGCTTAAACAGCTAAAACCCTATAATTGGAAAGTGCACCCTAAGTGCCTAAACCCTAAGGTACCCTATGAAAGTGCCTAAAACCTTAGGGTACCCTATGAAAGTGCCTAAACTACTAAAACCCTATAATTGAAAACTGCACCCTAAGTGCCTAAACCCACTATACTCTGTCCCAAAGAGCCTAAACCTCTTAAAATTGAACCCCAAAAATTGAATCCACTCCCAAAATTGAAGAGAGAGAAAGTGACGGGATGGGTCAGACATTAAAAGTGACGGGATGGGGCAGTGACATCGAGCTGACGCGCGACTGACGGATTGACGCATTTACTAGCTGTCTCCCTCGGGTTGACCGGTTGCCCCATTTAGCTGTCTCCCTCGGGCTGAAAAAAAGAAAGTAAATGGGGCAGTTACGGACTGACGGGCGTACCGTTTTCCTTTTGTAATTTTTTTATCATTAAGGGTATTTTTGTCTAGTATTGTCCTTGAGCCCTCAAAAAATTCCTATCAATGTATTGGAAGCATTAAAATAAATTAAGCTGGACTAAACATCATTTAAAGCCTCAAACTTGGCCTTTAGACCAATTTTCTGTTAGAAGGGAGTTATGGTGCACTCTAGTTGTATTTAACTTGTCCAGATACAGTTCTAGTTCAGTGTGTTTTCTCCCATGGGAGCATAGAAAAACTCTCTAAAAGAACACGCTTCTACAATATAGTATGGTGACATTTTCGCTACAAAATTGGTTTGAAGTTGGTTCAGAGCCAACCGATTCACATGTAAGTGAACTTAACTGTTTTGGTCCTAAGTTCTCGGCTTCTGGCTTATATTAGAGTTCTAGTTATGTTGCTAGTGGCCTAGCTATAAAAACAATAGGCATACTGACTCATCTGGCTTCCATCTATATTTTACCCCCAACCCATTCCTTTCACTCAGGAAGTACTTCTGTGCCTGTACAGCTTGAATATGGCTTACAGCTGCTTCTTTCTGTTAAAATCTCTATGTTTGATCCGATGGACTGCGCCTTGTAACTGAAGATATGTTTCATATTTTTGAGTCGTTTTAGATCAAATTTTAGCCTTGCCCTGCTGTGATAAAAAAATGTTCCGCTCCAGTCGAGATTCAAAGCAAGTTATCATTTTATGGATCCCCAACAACATTGACACCCTACCAGTACATTAAATCATTCGAGACTGGAGAGTATGAAATAATAGCAATCAAAAGCTTTATATAGAGAATCAAAAGTCTTCTATTGGTGATATTCATTTCTTTCTTCTTTCTCTTTAGGGATAACAATGTATTGAGGAGTGGTAAAAAATACGTTGCACAGATTGGGACAAGTATGGGTTGACTTTTAAGCAACAAACAAAAAAAAAGTTGTGACCATAACCTTTGGTCCACTAATATGGTATCATAACAGCAAAATCTGCATTGCATAACTTGATAGCCAGAAATATGGCTATTTGAGGGGTCTTTTTGACCAGTATTCCTCACCCTTTTCAAGCTATTGTAACAGCTTCAACAAGCAGCCAAGCCTTCCTCAATTTGTGTTGATCCCATCTCCATTCATGATACACTTCAAATAGGATACTAGTCAACTGCACAAGTGGACCAAATCTCATGAAGTATCACATCTTTTTCTTTAGGTAAAGAGTTGATGATTTTTTTGATTAGATGCTGATTCTCTTGTTGATATCTTTTATTTTTTGTTAGTCAAGATGGGCGTGCTAATTTCAGAAGACTCGGATGGATGCACTGCATAGCTACTTCGTTCAGACTAGAAAGAAGATGAAATCCTCTTTTAATGGAGCAATGTGAAGTTTTGACTATCAATAAGTCAGGTAAACTAATACTTGTGTTCTTCAATTTATGCCACATGAGCACGGCGTTATTGACACAACGCAGCATCCAGTGTCTCATTGACATGTTATACAAGTTGGTGTTCACACATTTGTTAACAGACTTTCTCCTTCACTAAATTATTCCCGGTTTATCCATTTTGTAATAGTACTTTCTATGGCATAAAGAGGACTTTTTTGTAGTTTTAACATTATATTTTATCTATAAACCAGCAGTACAGGTAACTCACAAATGTCACATCCCACATGTACCCCATATTTTTTAAATTACTAAAACAAGCTAGCTTACCATGCTTTCCTACTCTCTTGAATGATTATAAGTAGTCCTCTTTCTCAACCCGAGTAACCACTTCTTTGTCTAATGGGTTTCAAACAGAAGCAAAACAGTCACGGTCCTCTTGTAATCTTGCTCTTGGCATGGTGCCTAGTTATAGTTGTTGACAATGTAGTTGCAGAGGTGAGAAATACTTGCATGAGTCTTATTAGTAATTTTTCGCTAGTTGTTGTGGTTTGTCTGAATATGAACCCGGGTTTTCTGTAAACCATTTGCAACTAGCTTGATCCAATAGCCCGACTGCTAGGTCCGACTTGGTTTCTTATATTGTATATTCACGTGATTCATTGAGATTTGCATATCTAAACCTTATGTTATAAGAACAGAAATCGCTTGCCATTTTTGCCAATTGTGGACGAAAATATCCCTCAATCTGAATTGTGTTGGGCTGTACTCATGGAGCTAGTTTCAGTATTGTGTATTTATTCTTCATTTCCTGTTTTGTGCGACTACTTGACGTAATTCAGCAAGGACATGAATAACTCTGGTGATGTGACCTTACAAGGTTTAGCAAACAGCAGGCAGAGATTTCCTCTTCTTTCCAGATTTTGCGCGTAAAGCTTCACCACCCTTTTGTTTTGATTTTCTTCTCTCCAGACTTTGCACGTAAAGTCGTCGGTGTGGTACTTTGACTGTACTGCAATTACTGTTGCGACGGCGATCATCTGTCCTTCAATTACTGTTGATACGGCGCTGTATAAAAGGGGTGTTGAAAGTTCCTTTTGCTGCCATTTCTGAAGCCGATTCAAAACAAAATCAGCAATCTCTCCGATTCTCAACTATCTGTACGGTGCTAGCTTTGATTTCTCAGCATTTTCCTCTATTTTGTCTCTCCTTTTAGGTACGACAAAGCAATCTCAGCAATTCTAGGATTCGTTTTCTATTTTGATTCTGAAAGCGTCTTGATTCGATAGTAGTGTTGTGTAATTCCTGTTATTTATGGTTGTAATTTGGATTTTGTAAAGAATTATTGTTGCTATTATTTATGGCAGTTCACTTATGTTTCCTTCTACTCCCTCTTCTCTTCATATGTACATGTTAATGGAACACATGTTTGGGAGAAATGATGCTGTGGAAGCAAAAAAAAACTGAAGATTGCTAAAGCAATTAATGGCAAAGGATGCCGCAGAAGCAAAAAAACATTGAAGTTGAAAGGCAATCGAACCTCAACCTGCGCAAATCAGGTCCAACTCTCTCCACGTCTCTATTCCTCAATTTTCTTTTTTGGTTTGCAATAAAGAGCAAAATCCCGAAAGGGTTTTCGATTAGCTTTCAGAATGATAACCATCTAATCCACTTAATTTTATTCCAATTTTAGTTGTCTCTTAACTTCGTTCTCTTTTTTCTTGGGAAAGATGAAGTAAAATATGGGCATGATTAACCACGACAATGAGGAAAAGAAAAGAGGAGAGAAAGATAAAGGAAAAAGATGAAGTTGATCATTTTACTTGTGTTTTCCTGAAATGCTTCTTCTGTCCAAAGTACGAAGAAGCAAGAAAGAAAACTTGTAATTGTCTTTTCCTTGATCTTTCTCTTTGTATTCGTGTTAGGATATCATATGTTCTGGGTGGTTGATGTCTATTGCAAAGTTGTATTATTAAGCTCTTGAGTTATGTTCCAATGATTTTGTGCATATTTTCGTTGCAGGTTGGTGATGGAACTACTACTGTGGTTCTGCTTGCAGAGGAATTTCTTAAAGAGGCCAAGCCTTTTATTGAGGACGGCGTCCACCCTCAAAATCTAATCCAGAGTTTTTGCATTGCAGCGTATTTGGTGTGTTTTTCTTGAACATATTTCTTCTTGTTGGAAGGGCTTGTACTTATGCATCTTTGATATCACATAATTACGATAGGCAATTGAGATGATCAAAGAACTAGCTAGCCCAAAGTATAGAAGGAAAAAGTCTGGAAGAAAAGAAAAGTTTACTCGCCAAATGTGCTGCTACGACTCTATCTTCAAAGTTTATTGGTGGAGAAAAGGAGTTTTTTCCTCCTATGATTGTGGATGATGTCCTTGCAATTGGCTCTGATAACAGGATAAATATGATTGGAATCAAGAAGGTAATCACATTTTTCATTGGGCAGCGTTATAATTCTGGATAGCTATTTAGCTGTCTCATTGTCATCTTTTATTCCTATATAGGTGTGATCTTTTTAAAACATATATGATTTATCTTCATGTTCAGTGCCATTTTGCCAAGCATCTGCAAATTTGTCCCTTGGAGTTTTTGTTTGAAAGTTACTTTGTGTGATGAATTGCACTATTGTTGAGTTATGGAGAGCAATTCCTGTAACTCCATATTCATTTCCTCATACGTCCTTTTAAGATCCAGATAATGGTATTTGTTTTGTAGCATAGAGTGTTTAGGTGATCATTAAGTGGGCAACAATTTTGGACGCTTTTGATCCAAATATATACCTGGATTCATTGATTTTAGGCTCAGTTATATAGGTTCCAAGAGGTAACATGAGGGACTCACTCCTTGTAAACGGCGTTGCCTTCAAAAAGGCATTCTCATACGCTGGTTTTGAACCACCACCAAAGAAGTTTGTAATGCCCAAAATTCTCCTATTAAACATTGAATTGGAGCTAAAATCAGAGAACTAAAATGCCGAGATAAGGTATGGTTATTGTAGGCTGTAGCTGCATTTTGGTGTTCATGTCCTGAGACCTGTTGCGCAACATACTTGCTGGATTGTCTTTCTTAATGCAGACTTTCAGATCCTTCACAGTATCAGCCAATTGTTGAGGCATAATGGAATATTATTTACGATAAGTTGGATAATTGTGTGAAAAGTGGGGCCAAAATTATGCTTTCACATCTTGATTGCTGATGTTTGGCTCAGTTGTGGAAGAAATGAAGTGTTGATTTCCCGCTTTTTTGTTTCGATCTTATACGGACGTACGGTATTGCGTCCTTTTGTTACTGTTATAGTGGGTGTCGATCTATAAAAGCTAACAGAAAAAAGAAAAATCAGTTTCTCCATCTCTCTGGTTTTGGTTTTTGTTCTTTTGAAGGTGGGGTTGTTTTAGAATTTCCAGAAAGAAAGAAGAATATCTAATAAGCTCTAAAATATTTTTTTACTATCAGTGGTTTCTTGGTGATTTATCTTTCTCCTTGTCAAGATAAACTCTGGGAAAACATCAACACACAAATTTTCACCAATGGATTGACTAGGCATGACTAGCTTTTTTTTCTGCAGCAATAATACCGGCAGTGTTGCATTTTGGCTTAGTAGAACGGTCACTTGATAGTATGTTTCAAACTTATATTACATAGCTTGGCTTTGGTTGAATCTGTTCAAATTGATCAAATGTTCTCACGATTACTGTTGTTGGCCATGGATGCTGATGTTGAGATTCATATGGCTTTTAAAAATTGAACTATATTCAATTTTCAGTTTCTTCAGTAAGTAAATCAATGATTCTTGGCGTGTTAAGACTCGGTAAGATTTTTTTGGAGGTGGGAGGGAGTACTGGATGTCTAGATGTAACTGTAAGGACTTCTAAGCGTTAGTACACTTTGCAACGGATGGACCCTTTTTTTTTTTTTTTATTTGCGAGGGCTTTGAGGAACCCTTTTCATGGTCAGACTCGCGCTCCAGTGCTCAAGTTGTAAATAACTTCGAATGCATACGATTATCATAGCTGGAGCTCCTTCATTGTTGTGAGTCTTGTGACTGATATGTAGACCATTCCACTCGGATTTGTCCCTTTCCCGATTGTATCTATTCCTTTATCTTCCATTGTCGTTTGAGAAGTATTCTCCATTTCCAGTAACATTTAACCGCCAGCATTTTATTGTCTCAGGACCAGCCAACTCTCCTTTTGAGCCTCAACTAGTGATACTGTGGGGCTGGTAAGGACAACATTAAATTCTGTGAGGAAAACAAAGATTGTTTGTACAATAGGTCCCTCCACAAGCTCAAGGGAGATGATATGGAAGCTAGCAGAAGCTCGAATGAACGTGGCACGTTTAAATATGTCCCATGGGGACCATACATCACACCCGAAGACCATGGA
The DNA here is from genome assembly GCA_963854785.1 of Vaccinium vitis-idaea. Lineage (NCBI taxonomy): Eukaryota > Viridiplantae > Streptophyta > Magnoliopsida > Ericales > Ericaceae > Vaccinium > Vaccinium vitis-idaea. The sequence continues at coordinate 1,894,884 of OY978224.1, forward strand.
TCTGGTTAAAGAGTACAGTGCTCAATTTGAAGACAAGGTTGTGGCCATCGTGTTGAACACCAAGGGATGCTGGTTATGAGTGAAATGTCCGTTTCTTTTGGCACATTTGTCTTCTATGAGATATAATTCAAGTTCTAAAATGGAACTGGCAAAACCTGAAGTACTTGCGAAAAAGCTAATGTCATAGTAGAACATCAGGACTTGGATGGTTTTTAGAGTACTTTACATATTATTATTGTGTTGATCTTGAGGAAATATTATGCTATGTTCTGTAAAATATTTATATGGCTACATACATGTGAAATAGTATGGTTGGTACACCGATATAACATAACATTTTACATACTGGAATGTCCAAACCAAATACATACTTGCAAGGGGTTTTACATAGTTGAAGGAAACATCTTTGGGCTGTTAAAATATTGTACTTCTACATCCATTTGGCACTGTCACTTGCAATTGCGAATAATAACACTTATGCGAGGCATTTATCTATCATTCTTTTCTTTATAGAAAGTGGCTTATTTTCCAGTAATTATTTGGCTATATATATTTTATTATTATTTTTTTTTTGTCCCATGGCTTCCTCTAGAACCCTTCTAAAGCAACAAGAAATTATCTCCAGCTTTTTCTCATTCCCATCTAAGGGAGAAATCCTTGGAGCACCTGCTTGAATTGCTTTATCAGAGGATAACTTGGGCCATTGTCAAAGCAGCCCTCGCTTTCGCTTACCCCTATCTAGAGGCATTCGGTGTTAGATGAATCCAGTAGCAGCAAATTGTACAAATGGACGACTTATTGGAATTAGATGTTTTAGCTTGTCTCATCCAAATGTTTATATTTGAGCTTGAGTTTTGGTCATCAGTGGAAAAATCATTGTTTTTGGATTACTGTAATTGTATTATTAGAGTGTCAAGCGGGGATGCTGACCTTCTAGATAAGGTTACTCCCAAATAACCTAGGCCCATACACTGAAACAAACAAAAATGGATTGTTCAGACTTGCTCTTTCTTGAATAATCTCGCTCGAATATTTCGTGCCATCTTCTCCTAATAGGCGAGCATGTAGTTTGGTGTTTATCTGTCGGCAATTGCAATCACCATGTCAAATTCTTATCTTCTTGCTGCAGGGTCCTGAGGTTAGAAGTGGAGATGTACCTCAACCAATCCTGCTCAAGGAAGGGCAAGAGTTCAATTCACTATTAAAAGAGGAGTCAGCACAGAAAATACTGTTAGTGTAAACTCTGATGACTTTGTAAATGATGTTGCAGTTGGGGACACACTACTGGTTTATGGTAAGTATGTATGGCCATCCATTGCAGTTGAGTGATACATGGACTACCAATGCTTTGGTTTTTATCCTTTCTTGACTTTTTTTTAGATATATGTACTTCCATCATGTTGATATGTTATGTCATACCCATTGAGTCCAAATGATGCCCAATTTTACATGTGCAAAACGATTTCATTGTTATCATACTTATAAACGATTGCTAAGCATGCTATATTTCAAGAAGTTCCATTAAAACTTGACTTCAATAACTGGATTCAGATTTTTAAGTTTTGGGTTAATGTAATGAGTTCTATTCACTGGACTAATATTCTTTTTACGTCTAAGATACTTAGCTAAAATAATCTTTGAGGAAACTTGAAAACTTAGCTGGCCAGTGGCCACAGGCAATTAGGACAATCGGTTTTCCAGTCAAGTTGAATTGGGTACAGAATTACATTTTCCATTTCTCCCCTTGTACAGCAAGTTTGCTCCACTAATTTTTTATTTCATTTTTTGCATTTTTCTACTCTGTACCCAAGTTCCGATTCTGCATTTTACAGTCAAGTGGATTTAGAAAGGTAGCAAGCAGCTGATGAAACATCTTGTTTCATGGTTTCTGTCCCCTGGCTACTTTTTACTGTCATGGATATTTTGTTTCTCTTTGTGAGCTAAATCAATGGGCTAGGGGCCCTGAAGGTTATACGGGGTACCGAAGGCAGAGGAGGAGAAATTCCCGATATGATGCAAAGATTGAGAAATTCTCCTTTGCTCAAAAGGTCTCCTTCTCTCTTTAACTCCTGAAGGCTGCTTGGGCTTTCAGACGATCCCTTGAAGCTCACTCTCCATTCAATAGTCCTCCTTCGGTCCCGAGCAACTTTGGGCCTTGCGTTCAGCCCAAGTGTGAGTCGCCGACTTAGGCTGCCGGTTGCCCTTCCGCTAGGCCTCTTGGTCGTCCTTTAGCTGTGACAACCCTTCATTCTTGAGGTCGTCCGATTCCCTTCAGTGAGTTCAGTCCTGAATACTTGGTACCATGTACCTAGCCTCTTCTATTGGTTCTCAAGCATCTTGAATCCCTTTGGTATTCCTTATGGGGGAAGTTTGTCTATGAACATGTAGCTTCAAACTTGTACGCTCAACTTGCTTCTTTATAGTCAGAGTTAACAAGTCTTCATCTGTGCTAGGTGGGATGATGTCATTTGCTGTGAAGTCAAAGACGAAGGATATGGTTAAATGTGAAGTTATGGATGGTGGAGAACTAAAATCCAGGCGACATTTAAATGTGTGTGGCAAAAGTGCTACCCTGCCTTCAATAACAGGTTTATTTGATTTTATGTTCTAAGTTCTTATGAAGCCTTATGTCTCATTTTCTTCTTTCATCTCACTAAAGAGAATTTAGTATCTAACAATTTACCTCCTGCTCGTGCTAGGGTCTGTTCAGACAAAGACTGGAAGATATAAAGTTTAGGGTGGATAACGAAGTTGATTTCTATGCTGTTTCTTTTGTGAAGGATGCCAATGTGGTTCATGAGTTGAAAGATTATCTCAAAAGTACATTTTTTTGCCCATCCTCGTCATGCATTGTCATGCAGTCTATTTTTTCCTTTGTGCTATTTTGTTCTCTTTTACTCTGAACTTCTACAATTGTGTAGGGAGCAATGCAGATATTCATGTGAATGTAAAAATAGAAAGTGCAGACTCTATGCCAAATCTTCACTCAATAATTTCAGCACCTGATGGGGTTAGTTCTGGTATTTGCAACGCGTTTCATAAACATTTTAAGCTGGTCATTATGAGCTTTGGTTCTATTTATTATTTTTCTGGTGGTAGCAAATTTTTCACACAGTTTTGATTGATGTTTTTTGTGGGTTTCCTTAAATGAAAACAAAAATACTAGAGGAAAATTTTATGCTCTACAAGCTATGTTCTTTGTTTAAATTATATTAGTCTTACATACATCATGGTGTTTTTAGTGCCTCTTATGAGTCTTATCTGATGGTGTAGTGAATTTTCATTTCTTGGCCGTAGTATAAGGTTGATTATATTCTGTTTCCTTCATTAATTTCGTACTTTCTTGTGTGTATATAAGAACGTGAATCTGCATAGAGCTCAGCATGTAAGTTTGTGATTGTAATTGTTGGCAGGCATTGGTTGCTCGTGGAGATTTGGGAGGAGAACTTCCAATGAGGTCTCTTCATTGCAAGTAATTATGATGGTAACAAGTGGTGTTGTCATCTCTCTCTCTCTCTCTCTCTCTCTCTCTCTCTCTCTCTCTCTCTCTCTCTCTCTCTCTCTCTCACACACACACACACACACACACACACACACAGATGGGAACGGAACTTCCAAGTTCTGTTGCACAAAATACTTGAATTGTCTTAAGCGTCGTACATGTGGTATTTTATTAATCAACCCCAAGGAAGATGGCTTCTCAACGGGCTTGGATGGGTTGGCCTATCGAATTCCCCAACTTTTTTTGGCTTTCTCTGACTTCATTTCTTGCATTAACTTTTGTTTATTTTATTCCAATATTATTGCTCTTAACTGTGTTTTTTTTTTTCTTTTATAGTTAAGCCTATTAGTTGAAGTTATGCTAATTGAGGTTGGGGCATGGTCGATTTTAGAAATATCTGTGTTTTTTTTTTTTTTTTTTTGGCAGTAAAATGATGGGTCGGTAGGGCTTTAGCTTTGGGTTTTGAGGATGGGGTATTTTGATGGTTCGAGGTTCAAGGCTCACTTTTATTTGAAGTGGTAGGAAACGTTTGTTGGATGACCTAAAACTTTGGAAGGAATAGAAGGGTAATTCCGTTCCCATGTTGAATAACACCTGAATATGGTTGCATGTTTCTTGCATACGGTGTTAGTTTAACTGCACCAAACATAAAAAACTTGTGTTAGTTTATGGGATGTGTCCAACATAAATAGTCAAGTTGCAAACATAGATTGCAATTGCAATACAGGGCACTCTATGAAACGAAGCTATGACAATACTTACAACAACATTGGAGTTTGCTATTCATCTTCGCGCGTACAAATCTGGACTCGAAGAATCACTGCACTGCCTTTTAGGATCGCTGCAATAAAGAATCTCTCTGAAATCGTAGAAGATCAACAAGAAATCCCTCTTGTTGTAGCTCATGCAATTCGTGCCTCCACAAATGATACCCAACCAATGCAGGTTGAATCTTCATCAATAAAAAAGAGTGACTCCAAAACAGACGTGGAACAAGATAAAATTGAGTCAGAAAACAAGATGAAAGAGCATCCTCGTCCACCAACTGTTGACGAACCAAGGAGGAAGAAAAAAGACTGAATAGGCATACCTGATACCACAAGTCACTTTTTGACAAGCTATTTTTTAAAATCTAAAATAGCTTGCTACATAGAATAACCTACTTGTATTGACTTTGTATCCAGAACAATATTTTGAATGCTTTAATGTTTCCACACGGACTAATGATATCAAAGCCTTCATTTGAACCACTATTTCTATGTCTTCAATGTCTCTTTACTCTTCTTGTGCCTTTTCTTCTTCGATTTACTCTATTAGGACACTAACTTTTGATTTGAGCTTATGTTTCTGTGAAAAAATAGAACTATTATAAACCATGTCTACATACGGTATGGGTAAATGACATTCATGTCATTAACCATAACGAAAAGGGATATGCATCAAATTGCTTATCATACTTTGTCCTCAAATATTTTGTTTCCCTTTGTATTAAGTGTAAGCTGGTGGGTGACAAAAGGATGGAATGCTCATACACATAGGTTATTAATGTAACAACAAAATAGAGAAAATTAAAGAAGAGCTTTCATCACTAAGCACGCTTCCATCACTGAGCACGCGGTGACTTGTGTAGCACGTCGGCTCAAACTAGTTTCTTATAAATAGAGAGCTTTTGAATTTTCCACGTAACAGCTGATTATGCTCTCCTCTTTCATAATCAAATTTGTTCATCAACCGTGGACATAACTTCCCTTTTTTTGCACGTATGATTACCTTGTTTTTTTTATCATCACTTACTATAGTCCTAAACCCAAGCATCACTTATGTTTAGGGCCATGACATCATCATGAAATAAGAGCACATCATGTAAATGTGTGAATAACCCATTTTACTTTTATTTATTAAAAAGTTTAATACACCTATTTAATGTATTTTGACCTTCCATATTCTATTGAGCATTAAATTGAGCACCATTTTCGGTATTCAATATTCTTTTCCCTTTTCTCTTTTTGAACTGTCGAAACTTGAAATTTCAAATTTATCAAATGTAAATTTATTTTATGTTTATCCAATTCTAAATTTATGATAGGTTTATCCAGTTCTAAATTTGAAATAGGTTTATTTAGTAAGGACACCCGATTTACGAAGAAATTATCATAGAAAACATAGATAAATTTAAAAATTTATCATTTCATTTGCTAAATTTATCTGTTAAATTTTTATCACAGAACTTGAAAACAATGTATTTATCAATCCAAGAACAGAAAATTGGTGTAAAGGCCAAGTTTGGGGCTTTAAATGGTGTTTAGTCCAGTTTAACTTATTTTAATGCTTCCAATACATTGATGGCAAATTTTTAATGGCTCAAGGACAACATTAGACAAAAATACCCTTATTGAACAATATAAGGTGTTGAGTTAATAATCTCTAACCGGTCTTAAAACGTCCATCAAAGCCGTAATCTCATATAATGCGGTAATATGTTAATAACATGGGAGCCTGGGAGGTGTCACTGGCGCTTCCACGTGTATATGTGCATGGTCACACCACATGAATTGTGCCGACCCACCCATGCGTGTGATTAATGAATGAGACCAAATCAATTTCTCTCTCTTCAATGTTGGGGGGTGGGTTCAATTTTGGGGTTCAATTTTAGAGGATTTAGGCTCTTTGGGGCAGGGTATAGTGGGTTTAAGCATTTTGGGTTTAGGCACTTAGGGTGCACTTTCCAATTATAGAGTTTTAGTGGTTTAGACACTTTCATAGGGTACCCTAAGGTTTTATGCACTTTCATAGGATACCCTAGGGCTTAGGCACTTAGGGTGCACTTTCCAATTATAGGGTTTTAATTGTTTAGACACTTTCATAGGATACCCTAATATTTTAGGCACTTTCATAGGGTACCCTAGGGTTTAGGTTTAGGGTGCACTTTCCAATTATAGGGTTTTAGTAGTTTAGGCACTTTCTTAGGGTAACCTAGGGTTTTAGGCACTTTCATAGGATAACTTAGGGTCTAGGTTTAGACACTTTCATTAGGTTTGGGGGTTTATGCACTTTCATTGGCTAGTGGGGGCATTTTTGGAATGTGTAGGTGATTTGTCCTTTTGACATTAAGGAAAAAGTTGATGTCCTTATTGAAGTAAAGACCCTTTTACTATGTCTTTCCCAAAAACGGACCCTTTGAAAACGGATCACTAATCAAATTTACCAGACAAATGTATCATAGAAATTGAATAAAATTAATTTGCAAACTGAGAAATGGAAAAACCACTTACTAAAACAAGGGACGGAGAAAAAAATCCACTGAATATAAATCAGTGATATCACGATGGCCGGTAATTTAACTATCCCAAAAATCTATTAGGCTACAGGAAAACAATAAAAAAATTAGGGCACATTCTTTGCATAAACTGGCGTACTAGTAACCACTGTGGTAAACCCCATTGAGAGAGAAGACGACAACTACTACCACTTTTGAGTTCATTTGGTGGTAGATTGGTGGGGAGGGGCAGAGCAATGGCTTTGGCATTGGCACCACGTTCCAGCTCCTAAAACTACCATGAAAGTATCTCTGCTACTTGTGCTCTGCAACGTCTCAATAAGAAGACGGTGGCTATCAGTGATGGCGGGGATTGCAAGGGACAGTGGTGGCTAGGGCTAGGGTTTGCGGGTGATTGATTGAGAAAGAGCGAGAGGAGAGAGAACTGGGTTGTGGGTGGTACATTAGGTTTTATAAGGAAAATAGGTTTTGACATTTTGGGTTTATTTGAAACTCAGGATTAAATCATAATCCATTAATTGAACTAGGAGGAATACATAAGTAAGAATAAGGGATAGGACCCCTATTTAAGTAACTCTTTGAAACTCTTTGAAAAGTGTTTGTTAAACTAAGATAATATCACACTATATGTGACGATTATTTTGAGCCAACGCAATCATAAATGTGTGAATTTATTTTCCTTTATTTCAATTAACTAAAAGACACATGTATTTCTTATTCATGTATAAAAGTATTTCTGGGCAATCTTACTAGATAATATGTAAATCTTTTTGAATTAACCTAAACTAAACTATAAATTCAGACACTACTATACCAATTTATTAAAGACACCCAAACTTCGTTTCATAATAATTTCAAAAAAAAGGTAGAAGAGGCCGGAGCTCCACCATCCCCACAACAATTCTGCCTCTGCATTAAGTGACGATGCCCAATAACAATAAAGGTGAGTTTGGTTAACTTTTCACATCGTGGCCTTGTTCGTTTTGGGTTTCAAGACCCGTTTTCTTAATTATTATCCAATCATTATTCTTATTTTCAAATATTTTTCTTATTTTTCTCTTTATCTCTCTACTCATTAACTCATATTTTTAATTATTATCTCTATTTCTCCCTCCAATAATTAACAAAAATCAAAACCCAAAATCCAAACCAAGCATAACCTGTTTTTTTTTTTTGCCTCAATGAGAGAAATCAAAGTATAAGCATATTGACAAAAATTGAAAGAAAAAAAAAAAACTCATAAAGACCCAAAAAAATCGATTTGTGGCTTATTCTTTCACGTTATCAATCAACGCTTCAAAACTAGTGGTCGCATCACAATTATCCAGTGGAGATACACAGTAGAGTCCTATCTTGCAAAAACTCATGTGTGGCCAGAACTAGGACAAGCCCTTTTCCCTTTGCCTCACCCTTCCATCGAATTGAATTCTTAACATTTTCTAGTACAAACCAATGGCTGCTTCTTTCTCTCTCACAACCCTTCAACTTCACAAATCCCATCTCCTCACCCAAACCCATCTCTCCAAAACATCATCTTCTTGTCCATTTCCCAAGATTCCAAGAACCCACACCCTAAAATTCAGAATCACTGCCAAATTCAACCTATTTGAGATCTTAGGAGGCAGAGGTCTTCTGAATGGTGAAACAGGCCTCGATCAAGAACTGAAAAAGACCATAACCACCACCCAAGACCAAGCACAACCGCCACAGATTCCCACCGAAGATCCACAACAGTCAGCATCAGCAACGGCCGAGATCATCCCAGAAGATGGGTTCGAGAAGGAGCTCATGGGTTTGACTGGTGGGTTCCCAGGTGGTGAAAAGGGGCTGCAGAAATTCATTGAGAAAAACCCACCTCCCAAAAAAGCTCAGAAACCAACTGCTCAAGAACAGGCTGCAATTGAGTTCAATCGGAGCTTGAAAAAAAAGCCTAAGGCACCTGAGTTGCCATTGCTGATGCCTGGTATGATTGCAATTGTGAAGAATGAGAACAACCCTTATTACATGTACTGTGGGATTGTGCAGAGGATCACTGATGGAAAAGCTGGGGTGCTCTTTGAAGGTGGGAATTGGGATCGGTTGATTACGTTTGAGCTTAATGAGCTTGAACGCCGCGAAAAGGGTCCTCCTATGGTTAACCCGAGGTCTGCTGTTCTTGAAGCTTTGATGACCGAGAAAGATTCTTGATTGTTTGATTTGGAAATCATTTCGTTTTTACGCAGCCCATTTGTATATGCGTGTACATGTATTACTACGTATGTCGAATAACATAACTCTGGCCGGACATTCGCATATCGAAAACCAAAAACATAAATAACAGAAGTCTGGCTCGGATCGAGTGGTTCCAGACTTCTCATTGCTATTGAGAACGGATCAAATTTATTGCTTTATTTCTTAATCTTTTGGACAGCTCCTACGGAACCAAGGTTGGAAAAATGTAAAACAGATTATGTAACGGGCATTATAAGTAGGTATTTTACCCGACTCTCGAAAAGACCCACTGTAATACAAAAAAGGATCCATGTACCAAACAACATGTTGAAATCCATATAACAAACAACATGTTGAAACTTTCATCAACACTCAAATTCCAAAGCACATTATATCAAGCACACCTTGCAATATTGAGTGTAACCGAGAATTGTCAAGCTTATAGCACTCAACAAAGGCCTTTTGCTGCTCAACAATGTCCGTTTGCTGCTCAACAATGGTCTCCTGCTTCTCAATAATGGTCGACTGCTCAGTGCGAATGGCTGCGAGCTCGCTACGCAATGCATCAAATTGCTCGGCGGTAATAGGAGTTGAGGCTGGGGAAGGAGTCGGGGTAACAAAGTCACAGGAGGTGGTGGGGGTGGGGGTGATACCCCCAAACCATGCAAACTCGACTGCCAACGTGTTTTGCCAAAATAGTTGAAATGTTTCACTTCGTCCTCACCACTGGGAATGGGGTAGCGTTGGTGAACCAACCAGGTGATCAATGTCGGAAATGGCAAACCACGAGCAAGGTTCGACGGGTTTTGACGATCTTTTGAAGCTTTCCAGAATTTACACATTTCCCCCCAAATTAATTCTGGAATTGATAATTCATACCCATTTTGAAATGCGTACAATGCCTCCAACAACCTACCATTTCGCTCCTCACGATGGCCTGAAACACAAACATTCGCCTTCAACACTGAATCAACAAACAATATGCGCGCTGGTAGAAAGGCACGGCGAGTGTGCGACCTGCGGCGGCCATAATGACCCCCGCACATACCCGTGACAATCTCATCAAATGTAATACCAGTTGGGTATTGTGTATAACCAGAAACAACCTAACTGTGTAAGGCAGCAGCAATGTCACCCCGTGTTACCGTTTTGGTGACACCGTCGATAACAGTGGACAACGTCTCATTATCACCACCATTCACCACTAGATTATGATAAAACAGACGGACTATACGTGGATATGTAGATTCGAAAGGGCCAAACAAACCTTGTAAACCTCCTTGTTCAAACTCCTCAACTGCCCAGCGAGTGTCCTCGTTGTCGACGTCGAATACCATGGGGAGAGCCAAATGCTGAGATGCCCACGACGCGTTACATTGGTCGACCGAGGAAGGTAAGGATTATATATACTTTGACCAAATTACACTTTTTACCTTTAAGTTTTGATTAATTTCAAATTTACCCCATAAAGTTTCAAAAAAATTCAATTTGGCCCCTACTGTGTCCCCACCCAAAAAAGTAACCTAGCCGTGTCCCATGCCACGTGGCGTGTCGGGACACGTTTCCCGCCGTGTCCCCGTGTCGGGACACTGCGGTACGGGGTCCGGGAGAGGTGTCGGTGCTTCATAGGTTGCAGTTAAGTAAAATGACATGAAATATGAAGGATTTAGAATTTGAAGAATTGAATTAATTGAAATCTGAATGTGACCCGGTATGTGGATTTGCTATGGATGATTGGTGCTAAACATGCTATGTTTTTTACACCTATAATTGATTGAGGTTTGGTCGTTTGTACTCCATTTATTTGCTCAAACGATCAATTGTAAGGTTGCTATGTCTCCTATGAGAGTAATTTTTATTTTTTTTTGATAGGCAAAAAGTTTATTAATGAAAACTTAATAAACTCTCCTACGAGAGTTGATAATGTCCCTACAGAATATTTCCATTTTGGGAGGACTAGAAGCTTAATCACTCAGCCGATGGAAGAAAGGGGATGACATAGGAAATTAAGGCCAGAACTTCTCTTGTTTAGTCCCAAGAACATGAATATGGAAGCCAAATAGGAATTGTATTAAGAGCTATTCCTGAAAATTATCCTGGAACCTGTGGAGCACCGACACCAACACGCAAAAAGACACCAGTACTCCGACACTCAAATTCGACACCAGTACGTGGACTTCGACGAACTGTCCGTGCTGCATAGCTTGGAACCCTTCCATTTTTAGGAAACTATCTTAAATATATATCCGAGTCTTAAATATTCGCCTTCATAAGAAGTGAAACAATTCCAAGTTCAAACACAAGTGTGCTTGTAAATTTTTGAAATTCAATAAAAGAAAAATAAAAGCGAAAAAAAGCTATTGAAAACCATGTAAGGCCCTTGATGGTTGCACACTGTGCTAGTGATCTTTGTAACTTGTTTGAGACTTTTATTACATGCGTAGAAGGTGGAAGGATTTATTAATAAGTTGTGTTCTATTGAGTTGACATTTTGCGGTGATGTTCTTTTTTGTGTTTCCTTTACTAGGAGTTCCTTGGTTAATATGGATTGTATGGGTACAAGTACAAGTTTACGATTTTGTTGTTCATTCTTGACCCCTTTAACAAATTTTAATGTACTTGTAGAAGTACAAAGGTTCAAGCTTTCTTTTCGAGGTCACCCAGAATGTCTTATTTTGTTGGAAGACTATTTTTTGTTCCTCGTTGTGTAATGGACCATTATGCAGATGTAATCCAATTTGGTTGCATTGTTTTGTGGTAAAGTACTAAACATCAACTGGATGATGCACATTTTGTAGGTTTTTCTGCCACATAAGGTCTATCTTCTCTGAGGAAATCATGAATTGAAGTACTGCACTTCTGTTTATGGATTTGAGAAAGAAGTGTTGACCAAGTATGGTGATAAAGGAAACCACGTCTACAAAGAATGCTTAAGCTGTTTTGAAGGTCTTCCTCTAGCTTCAGTTATAGGAGGGCGCGTTTACACTGCCCATGGAGGGATTTTCCGCACTATGGCCACTAACCCCTCAAGAAGATCTAAAAGAAAGAAGACTCACGATGAAGCAAATTCTCTAGTTCTTGGTTCCTTGGACGATTTATCAAATGCTAAGCGAACTGTAGTCAATCCTCCGTGGGAAGGTCAGAACTTAATTCCGGGTGATGTCCTGTGGTCAGACCCGTCGATGAGCCCGGGCCTTTATCCAAATACAAAGCGAAGAATGGGTCTTTTTTGGGGCCCGGACTGTACAGAAGAATTCTTAAAGAAGTGCAATCTAAAGGTGATTGATAAAGCATTTTCCTCCTTAGATACTCATGTCATTATGTTGTACTTATCTACCATTGTTACTATTGGTTAACGCTTTGTTCAATTGCTTACATGTTATGACTTTTTATTATCAAATTTGAGAAGGCGTAATTTGAGAAGACATGACCTGTAAGTAAAAAAAATCGCTCATAAGCGGAAGGCCTTATTCAAACTTTGTGGATGTGATACATCATCTCATTTCTTTAGCAAGTCTCAAATTATTCCAAAAGATTAAGCTTTAATGAAATGGCCTTAAAAATGCATATTAAGCTATTCCACACTCTTATCACATGCAAATCCCTTCACAAAGAGATGCAAACATCCATGCGCACAAAGAAAGAGATGAATGCAAATTGGGAACCAATGTAGATGAGGAGAATTGCACACAATCAACACATGCCCTCCCATAAATATGCTCAACAGGATATATCAAGCTATCCAACATCTTTATCTCCTTTTCGAGCAATAATAATGCAAATAGGATGAAGTGATGCATACAGATGCCTATTTGTTTTATTTTTTTATTTTTTTATTGAACATATAGATGCTCAGTTTTTAAGCATTAGTCATAGTCTGTAAAATCCTGTACTTTGGATATTTTGGCTAGAATGCTTAAGCGACAGTTTTAAACTTTGTGCAGTCTCAATTTCAGATTAAAATTGTTTCTTTCGAGCTTATGTTTCTTTATATGCCGAAGGATGGGGGTCTATATAGAACTAATACTACACATGATTTGTAGGTACACAAGTGTGTAGTTTTCTGGTTGCTTTTTGCATAAATATCTTGCTCTATAGAGTAGAACTCGAATTTTGCATGCAAAAAAGCGTTCATAGGTTAATCTTGTGTACTTCTTGCTTCGGGTGTAAGCTCCCCCCACCCCAAGAAAAGAACACCGAAAACACACCTATTTGTTCTAGTTGTCCTCTTTGGATACACTTTTGTGTTTAATAGTATCTTTCGAGTTGTAAGACATTGGATAGTGGTGCTCCATCTTGATTGGTCCTTTGGCATTGTTGTTTCCGCAGTTAATTATCAGATCACATAAGGGTCCTGATGCAAGGGAAAAGCACCCTGGTCTAGAAGGAATGGATGAAGGGTACACAATAGATCATGTCGTGGAGTCTGGGAGATTGATTACTCTGTTCAGTGCTCCTGACTATCCTCAGTTCCAGGTACTTCTAGTCTATTGCAATTTTATCTATATTTTCTTTCAACACTTGTTATGGGCAACTGAATAAGGTTTCCATCCATTGGCGTGACACTTCTATTGGTAAATCTACTGCTAGACTGATTTGTGACTCTCATCCTGAAATAACTCCCATTTGAGGTGGATTCAATCATTGTTTACAACTTTAGTTGGGGTACATGATGGTATAGTATTTTGTCTTCTATTTTTTATTATTTACCTATTTTTCGTTCTTCCTTATTCAACTTGATATAAGTTTGAAAAGTGCCTTCTTTTGTCCGTATTTTATTATAAATTGTAAGGATACTGGCAATGTAAAAATTCCCTGTTGAAGAATAGAATCTTCTGGAAAAGGGAACTTGACAGAAGTTGCTTAGTTAGGAGGACATCTTGATGATACGTGGAGACATTCCCTCCCTTTTGAAATTCCTTCCAAGTACTTGGAGATTCTTTCAAATGTTTGTAGGAGATTCTTTCAAATGTTTTTAGGATTTCTCTTAATCTATGAAAAATACCATTTCTGTGTTCAAGACAAGAATCCCTTGGAAAATGGTTTTAGTGGAAACCTCTCATGGAAATTCTTCCAGTCTTTTCCACTTATGTGTTGCTCATCTCATCATTGGAGAAGCTTGCATGAAGAAGGCATGGAACGGTAAATGTGACAATTGATGGCAATAAAAGTTACCCAAAAAAGGCATGGAATTTGACATGTGAAATTTGTTGTGGTTGTTAGCTTCTATAAATGCTAAAGACAAAAGATATCCCCCTTCAAAAAGTGATGCTAATTGCATATGCACCCTATGAGATGTTATAACAGACATCATAACTCTTGTTCCTTGATGCCTTTCCATTTGCTTAAATGAAATTTGACCTAACCTTAATCTGCTGTTTGCTTGAAAATTGGGTCATTTGGGCATGTCCAATGCTTATATGGTGTTAGATGGAGGATCTTCTTTCCTTCTTTCCTCATCCTGATAAATTAGGTGCAGAAGTTTTCCATGAGAACTTGTTATACGTTTGTTGTAATTTGTAAATGTTCAATGCCTTGAAAATGGATATAGAGACATGACAGAGACAGAGGGCTACATCAAGAAGGTTTTCAATTTGGAAGCATATAATGATTTGCTTTTATTTTACGCCTTTCCATTACCGTCAGTGTTAATGATTCTTTCTGGAACCGTGACAAACAGGAGTTATAGTTCTTTGGTTTGTTGCTTCATTAAGCTGAACATGTCCTCCAATGGACCTGCTATTCAGACTAAAACCATCTGAACTTGGACATGATGCTACAGACTGGCTTGTTAATATGAACCTTGTTAAAGCATCCAACTCAAAACCAATTGACAATGAATGGAGAGGCCGTCCAGGATCATCTACTAGTTTTGGAGGTTATAATTAACCAATGTAGGACAAGCTCTAACACTCATCCGCACGTGCAACCCTTGACTCGCACGTGGTGAGGTAAGCAAACAATTCAATACATACGACAACTATCAACCATCAACAAAAATTAATGAGAGAACCAACCATCAACGATATAGAGGCTTGTCCAAAAGCCTCCGAAAGCCTAGCTCTGATACCATGTTAAAGCATCCAACTCAAAACGAAACATGAATGGAGAGGCCGCCAAAGATCATATACTAGTTTCAGGGGCGATGCCATGTAGGAGGTTGTGGGTTCAGTTGAACCCAGTGAGTTTTGAAAATCCTTTACTGCACATGTATAATTTGTACGCCTCAGATCATTGACATGTGTCATGAATCCAGTCAACCATTAATTTTATTTGACGGTGAAAGAGGAGCTTTTCGTAAGGGTACGCCCCACTACACCTATTACAAATGCAGCATTTCTAAACTGATTTGTTATCTTTTTAATAAAATTCTTTCAATCTGGACCAATCACAGTTGACAGACCATCAAAAAGAGTTTGGACAGCGTGCAAATTTGCCTCCACCATTTTTATGGCCTGCTAGTCTATAGATAGACTGAGAGCCTAGAGTTTTCACTATACTTTTCCCCTTCTACTGAGAGAGCTGTACTATTTTCTAGGGAAATCATTACTCCTCCTATTTAACAAAATATTGGTATTAATAGGTATGGCTTATGAGCTCAATTAATGACTAGAGTCTGAACCCAGTAGAAAGTTTTTCCTAGCATCGCCCCTGTTAGTTTTGGAGGTTATAATTAACCAATGTAGGACAAGCTCTAACAAACCTCTTTTAACATGGTTTTGCTTTCTGCTTTGAATCTTTTCCACTCTACTGCATTGGGTTTGGTTAGGAGTCTAGGACTGAGGTCCCCATTTGAGCCATTTTTTTGTCCTTTGCTTCTTTGGGATATTTCAGGGTGCTACAAACCACAAATCTCTTTACTATACCATCGGAGATAGTGAGTTATCATGCTCCCCCAGATTAATTCTCTCCCCCAATGACAATTTCCCTAAGATTCTTTGGCGTCAGGTGAAATATTGAACGAGGCAATGTAGGCGATTTGCCGAAATAGATTCAAGACTGTAAAGAGTGGACAAGCAGACCTATTCTAAAACTGTATCGACAACAACAAGGAATCCAGATGAGTATCATTAAGCCCATCGCCGACCTTGCCTATCTCACAACATACAATATCAGGAAAAAGCAAATATTTCCAGTTAATAGGAAATGAGATGTTTCCCTCCGTAACAATAGGTAATGGAATTTGGGGAGTAAGATTAGTTGAACTTCCTACCCCAAAAACCTCCCTCAAAAACCTAAACCAAACAAAGTCCAAGTTCTTCAAGAAAATAGGCTACTAATCATAAAAATGGTACTTTTAAGTTAATCATGCTAGCTGATTCTTGCTTAATTCAATTATCCCCCCGCGCGCGCGGGGGGGGGGGGTGGTGAAATCTAGAGTATCCTTTACTACCGGGCCTTTGATATGATTTCGTGAAGTTGAGACATTAGTGCGTTTGGTTTCTGAGGTCTGGACAATATGTTTATGCATTTACTTCATTTTATGTTTGGTTATTGTACTTGTATAAATTGTTCTAACGTAAATTTTGAAATTTGTTTTTTTTCTTTATTTAAGTTGGAGTAATATTTACATGTTACGTCCATGTCTTTCTTGCAGGCAACAGAAGAACGGTACAACAACAAAGGCGCATACATCGTCCTGGAACCCCCTCATTTTGATTCTCCAGTGTTTCACAGTTTTGAAGCAGTTACTCCAAGACCTGAGGTACGGATCCTGCTAATTTCTACACTAGAGAATAGTCATAGATTCTAGGTTTCTACTAGATGAAATGAAGCTCAAGCTTTCTTATTCTAATATCTACCATGAGGCATTGGAGGAGAAACTCATCCCTAAGACAATTTGGATCATGTTTTGTAGTGAAAATTTATGGAGTGAAAAGAAAAGGTCGAGAATTAAGAAAGATAATGAAGTGAAGAATCTAAATTTATTTATCTGGTTTATCAGTGCATGTTGATTATTGATAGTCTAACTCGGGTTTTCTTGGCACGGATATGGTACTGTTGTTTAGGTGTATATATAATTGGTGTTTCAATATTGAATGAATGATTGAAGATGATTTCAACTGTATGGCATGCAAATCCTTTTTATGACTACAAGGATGTGATCGACTCCGATGAAGAGTTGGACTTGGAGTCAATTGTTTCATGATTTTGTGAAATAATTAGTCAAGATACGTACCCTTCACCCTTTTTGTATACAGGTGACATTCTCTTCAAGCTCCGTTGTCAATATTATTCATTTAGTGATCGGTGATAAAATTCCATGGAAGTCAACCACCGTGCCACCTTTCTGTATTTCTCGAAGTCACAGGTTCACGAAATACTTCCAGTGACTGCAGTTGTTTTGTGAGGCACCGATTATCGGTAGTGAAGCAGAGGATGGAGGACAAGTCTGTCACAAAGGAGTCACAGAGCCTTTACTCCAGAGCCGCAAAAGTTGGGGCTAGCATGAATTTGTGACACTGACTACTCTTTTTGATCAAGATTCTGGATTTCTCGTTCAGGATGCAGTTGTATTCTCAGCTGAAGTTGTTATTTTGGAACAAGCCTCCGTAATTCAGTATTTTACTGATCAGGATATGGAGTCGAGCAGTGCAGGTTCCCAGGTGGATACATTCGGGAAAAAGGAGTTCATTTGCATGGAAGGTGGAGAACTTCCCCTTCTTAAAAGACATAATGGAGACCAGAAAACTGTTTAGCAAATTCTGCCAAGCTGGAGGATGTGAGCTTTGGATTGGTGAGTGGCGTTTTATTTTTATCACGTCCTATCTCCAGTGAAAGTACCTCCTTGGCTGATTGGTTTATTTGTTCTGGTTGTATACTGCAGGTGTGTATGAATGCTTTGCAACCATATGTAAATATCTGGAGAGTGACGAATCAATTGTCACCGATCCTGATAAAACTTTTGGGTCAAATACTGGATGGCTGTGGTGAACCAAAAGAATCTTGCCAAGAGTGCGTGGAAAGAGTCTTCTATCCGTACAAAGACATGGAATAATTCCGTTCTTCAATTCATGAAGGTGTCTGACATGCTGTAAGCAGATGCAGGTTTTCTTGTACGTGACAGTTGTTTTCGTCTGTTTAATCTTGGACTGCTGCCCATGGTTTGAGTTTTCAGATCTAGAGGTCAGTTTATATAGGGCCAATTCATCTCACTATGCCATTCCTAGTAATTCATTTTTCTGTAAGCATGCATTCCTGTCACTCACAGTTAATCGGTACCCAGTTGTCAAAATTATGCGCTGAAGTGCCTGACCGTTCCAAAGTACCTCTAATGGAGGTCTACTCTATCTTGAGTTTTCAAAGTTGTGGCTTCCACATTTCAAGGCACTTTCCTGTAGCTTTTAATTTCATAATTGCATTCCTTTAATTATCCTCCTAGTGTGGATATAGAATCTTGTTAAAAGATAAATGGGCCTGCTGAAAATACTTATAAAAGCACCTCGTCCCGTGGCTTCAACACTTCAAACGTGTACTATCGATACCTCATGATAGAAGTAGTAACTTTACGATGCTCCTTGGAATATCCTAACCACTTCTTGATTGTCGATCTTATGGGATTTATTTCTCTAACTGAACTAGAAGTATTGGCAAGTGCTTCGCATGTGCCAACCACATTATCCACTAAACGATAATGAACAATTTTCTTTTTTATTACCATCAATATTCTGTATGATATGCAATATCCTTCATTTTGTTATAGTTAGTCTCTAATATAATTGTCACGTTTGTCTACCTACATGGATATTGGGAAACATATGCAAAAGATAAAGGAGAGTCAAGGTAACTAAAGAGTCTAAAACATTTGTCTCCCTAGGTTTATGCAGCATGCATGGTATGATTATCCTCTCTATGATTTAGTACATGATCCTTAAATTTGTACTGCCCTTTCTTCTTCTAGCATTACAGTAAGTTGAATATGTAATTGACTTCCACTTTGGACACATAATAGGGGACTAAAAACTTCCTCATTTCTTTTCTGAATAGCAGAAATCTAAACGCTGATGTACGATAAGAAAATTTCGAACGTTCCATGCAGGTTTCCAACCTGCGACCTTTGCGTTATTAGCATGGTGCTCTAGCTAGCTGAGCTAAAAACTTAAGTTTAAGCACGTAAATTGAAATTTTTTTCTACTCGTTGACCTTGTACATGGTTGGGAATTGTTTTTTTCATGCAGCATCTTTTTTTTCCATTGATGTGTTGGGTTCGTCTGCCCTTCAAACATGGTCCTCTTTCTGAGGATGATCAAGATACCCTGACAACCAACCCCCGATGAACTTCTCGACTCTAAGGACAGTGAAGGGATAAGTGGAGATTAAGAAGCCATCTTTAGAAACTTTCTTTCCAGAGCAGGGTTTCACCTCATATATGGGGAGAATCCCTCGCTGCCACGTCACTTTAAGAGAAAAGCTTCTCATGGACTTCGTGTGTATCTTGATCACCCTGCTAAAGTAAAGCGCTTGCTTCTTCCAACCAATCTCTCTGGTGGTGACGATGGCAATAAGGTTTACAGGAACAGTGAATCTTCCCCGTCTGTTGCCAACCTTCAGAAGAAATTCCAATGATGATACTGCTGATTCGAATTTTAAACCATCTCCAGATGGCAGTGGAGCTGTCAGCCTCTTGGAATCTGATAGGGATTATGGGGAATAGAACCTGTACTTTTTCCATACAGGATCGGTTGGACCCAGGGACAGATGAAGGCACCAATGCATCTACTGTACAAAGTTCTGACATGAATGGGGTGTATACCTGATAAAATTGTTAGTCGACTGCCTATTTGTCCGCCTGAGACATCCGCTGCTGGTTTTTCAGAAAGTGCTTCCCTTCGCACTAAGGTAAATATTTTGTCTCATATGTAATATTGAAGTTCTTGCTGTTGATTAATTAAAGAAAATGTAGCCTCAGACGAAATGTCCAGAGAAGTCTGAGGAGCTTCTTGGGTTGATTGTGAACTCACTTAGAGCATTAGATGGAGCCATTGCACAAGGTTGCCCTGAGCCTAGGCGAATGCCCCATTCTGCACAAAAGATTGCTCTTGTTTTGGATGAAGCCCCCAGGAACCTGCTGCTGGACTGGTTGTTTTGGTACCAAAATTAGTTGAGCATTCAGAGCATCCAATTGCTGCTTGTGCACTTTTAGATTGACTACAGAGGCCTGATGCAGAACCTGCATTACAAGTACCTGTACGATATTTGAAAGTTTTTCTTTATTTCTCACTGTTGCCTTATTGGGATGTTCTTAAAAAATCTGTGAGTCGACACCAACACACACACGCCCATGCACGCACGGCATCACACGTACTGAGGTATAAATTTGATGTCTGAAAATCTGCGGAACATGTGTAACGATTTTGAAAGTCTTATACTTTGGACTTGTGGAATTTGTATGCTTCTTTGTTTCTATTCATATTGTACTCATTCAATTTTCACGTGTCAGGTTTTGGTGCTCTTAGCTAGTTGGAATGCACTGAAGTTGGGGAGAGCGTACTTTTTGAAATCTTTTGCACTTTTGGCAGGCTCAAATGATGAACCTCTGGCAGCTACCATAGACTTTATTTTTAAGGCCGCATTGCAGTGCCAACATCTACCAGAAGCGGTGTGCTTCAAAATCTCTTGAAACTTAATTGAGTTGCTTTCAGATTAAGGCCTTGTTCCCCTTAGCTTTTTACTCTTTTTTATTTTTGTCTTCGTTCAAATTTTTTTCGCATTTGTTAGTTGCGTCAAACTTTTTACGTTCTGTGATTCGTCTCGACGAGAGGAATCGGAAAGATAAAATTTTGACTAACACTCAAACAAATACAAAACCCTAAAAGTGCAATAAGTGCAAAAAGTCGCACAAATAACTCATGTGAAACAACACTTAAGTCCAAATATTTATGATTTTTCGTTGTTTATTTTGATGGCATTTAACTTCCTTTTCTTCTCATATGTAGGTTAGATCTGTTCGTGTAAGGCTAAAAGATTTGGGCTTTGAAGTGTTCCCCTGCGTTCTTAGATATTTAAGTACAATGGTAAATAGTTGTGCAGGTGTTGCTGAAGCTATTTTTGATGTATAGACTGTGACAATAATATCCTGAAAACAGCCCGGCATTGTCTTGCGGGCTCTTCGTATTTGGTGAAAATGCACCTACTCCTGAAAGATTGCATGCACTGGACAAGCATGCTTTTTTGCATTAGTCGATATTTTTCAATACACGTATTTTGATTGAAATGCTGTCTATTCCTTCCCTTGCTGTTCAAGCTTCACACACTTTTGAGAGAGCTATAGGTCGAGGTGCAATGTTACTCAATCATTGCCTATGGTATTGGAAAGATGAGCAGCTCAAAGATTAAATTTTACTGTAGCTGAAAATTTTCAGCCCACAGATGGGATTGTGGAGGGACTTGAGGAAGATATTGAGCAAACAGGAGGTGAGGGAGATGATTTCACTTATGTTCTTGGTCTTGCTGAGACATTGGCCCTTTCTGGAGACTCTCATGTGACAGACTTTGCGAAATGCTTTACACCATTTTGCTTAGATGGTATGCAGATGAGTCTCATAGATTGACGATGCTTAAGAGACTTGTCGACTGTGCCACTAGTGCTACTGGTAGTAGTTGCGAGGTAGACTTAGATTTGGAAGTTTTGTTAATCTCGTTGTGTGAGGAGCAAGAAATTGTTAGACCAGTTCTGAGCATGATGAGGGAGGTTGCTGGATTTGCGAATGTTAGTCAGGCGGCTCTTTGGCCTCAGTTATTTGCCAGTGAAGACGAGATCATGCGTATTCATGGATAGAGAAAAGCTGAGATCTCCAATATGGTTAAAGAAAAAGCTATCATATCACAAAGGCTGAGTGAATCCGAGGCAACTAATAACCGGCTTAAGGTAAATTTCTGTTCTAAATTGTGATATATGTAGGATAGGAAATTTTCTTCTGATTAATTGTTATGAGTTTCTTCAAATTGACACCCCTGTAAAATGGCAGTCTGAAATACGGGCTGAGATGGACCGTTTTGCTCAGGAAAAGGAGCTCTTGGAGCAGTTGCAAGAAAGTTGAGAGTCAACTTGAATGGCTTCGCTCAGCGGAAGGATGGAATCAGAAAGTTGAGAGTCAACTTGAATGGCTTCGCTCAGCGGAAGGATGAAATCGGAAAGCTCATCAGAGAAGAAAGCTCTTCAGGATCGTTTGCATGATACAGAGATCCAGCTTTCCCAGCTGAAGTCCCGGAAACGTGATGAGTTGAAGGTGCGCAGATTTCATTTGTAGTTGCCAAGCATTTTGCGCGCCAGGGTTATTGGAAATAAGATTCTCGACTAACTACTTGGGCTAGCTCAAGCCGCCAGAATACTTGTTCCTCATTATGGAGGTCAAGGGTTCAAGGCTTGCTTGTGGCAAGAGTGGAGGATGTCCGTGTCAGGAATATGTTAATGTATTATTACAACTGATTAATACTAATTTCCGATGCACCAAAAAAAAAGATTAATACTGCAAGTCTTCGTATTCTGAACTCATCTGTACATATCAGATGATGATTTGTAGTCTCAACAATGCAGAAGCAAATAGTTTTGTATCAGATTTTGTTGATTAGATGTTACTTTTGTGAAAAAAGAGAGAAGGAAGAACAAGTTGCTTGCTGTGAAGCATACATTGGTGGGATGAAAGCCAAGTTGCAGGCTTGCCAGGTTTTTACCTTCAACATAAAAGCTTTTTTTTTTTGGTGTTTCAATGATATACTGCTGGTTTTCTTGTGGGCTAAACAACCTGATTTGATCAGCCATCTTGTCCCGTCATTCCCTCTTATCAATCGGGGCAATTCATTACTACGTAAATTTACATTTAAAGTTGCATTTAACTTTTAGGTGATCTCTGAGGCGACCTGATTTTAAACTTGAGTCTTGTTGTTTGCCTGCTGTATTGATTTCATTGATGATTTTGACCATCAAGTGTAAGTGCTTGATGTTTATTGGTTGGACCCATTCCCTGAAATCTGTAGTTGCTAACAGGCTATCAGACAAGCTAATACGCTAGCAATTAATATGCTTTGCGATGCATGTTCTGAATTAGTAAAAGCAATCCCCAGCCCTTTCCGGTTTTCCCCTTTAATTGCCTGTGGAGAATGAAACCCAAATACAATACTTATTATAGAGAAACATTGGCAACAGAAATGGTATGCAATGCTTCTAGAAATACGTCGTCCATAAAATAGATGAGTAATGCTCAACTTTATGGGATGTTTATTGCTTGAAAGAAGCACGGTCTACTTTTACCAGTGTATTGTTTTTGGTTCCTACCTCGTATTATATTCTAGTATATTCTTTGTTACATAAAAAAAAATCATCAGATTGTTCCCAAGTAATCATTTTTGTGATTCGGCAGTCTCTCTAGAGTTTATGTTGTGGAGAATCCTAAAGCAGAGTATGACTAATTGTCCTCGTCTCCTTTCAGCATTACATTCACAGCCTAGAGGGTTCACTACAGGAAGAAATGTTGTGGCATGCCCCTCTATACGGTGCCTGCTTGGAAGCTCTATCTATAGAGGAGCTGGAGATCATTTGGTGCATCCATGAAGAAGGTGCAGATTCATGCCATTTCAACCGCGTAAAGGTACTAGTCTCGCTGGTAGCCCTCTTTTGGGCCCCCACATACTCCAACACTCTCCTGGAATTTTTGGTGCTGCCTCCTGCGCCACCTCCTGTGGCTGTCAGAGCCCCCTTCTCTTGTTCCAAATGGGGGGTTTTGGGATACACAGCAATGGGCACATGAATGGTGCCGTTGGGTCCCCGTGGTTCAACCATGCTTTAACCCCCCAGCGGTTGGTTGACTGGTTGACCCCTTCTGTCAACTTAGGTGAGAGAGGTGGGTTTCATCTATATTGTCAGATTTTTATTTTTATTTTTATCTTACTTGGGCATTTGGCTGGCAGTGCCGTTGGAACACTTGGTTAGAAAAATGAAAAATGTAGAGAAGATTCCTGGAGATAGGTGGAGTAGAAGGGGGCAATGCTTTGGTGAAAATTTGGCTGTTGTAAGGAAGTGAGTCCAATAGTAGTATAGTACTCTACAGTTGCAAATGCCATACTTCATCTCAATTTTTCAAATTCATATTAACGAAAGGCATTGGGAAAGTTTTCCTATTATTTTTCAACGTCATATTAATAATGAAAGGCATCGAGAAAGTTTTTGAACTTGGAAGCCAGTGTGCTTTTTCAGTAGATCGGTCTTAAATTTTGGTAGTTTTGATTCATTCCTGTATTCTGTGATGTTATCTTGGTCGTACGGCTGTTTATGATATAAATTGACTGTTACCAAATAAATAAATAAAACAACATAAGGTAAATTTCCACTAAAAATACCGTCTTCCCACTGTAGTCAAAAGCGGATGTAGTTTCCGCTTAGTGATAGTATTTTTGCGATGCATGTGGGGAATAACTTGTGGATAACTACTGAAAAGACCGTCGAGAATACCGAAAATATTAAAAATACCATAGTGGAAACTCAGGAAAGTAATAGGTCTCTGATTTGAGATAGCTACTACTAGAAATAGCTACCACTCACTTCCTCCCAAATTGTTGGTCCTACTCAGATTTCGATGAAATTATTTAACTGTTCATAACTTTCTATTCCCAACTAGTTCTATTATATGAAGTTTCAAAAATCTCTAAAAATACTATAGATTGAAAGATATGAACATTTTAAAAATTGCATCAAAATCCGAACAGGACTAACAATTTGGGACGGAGGAAGTATTACTTTCTTCTTTTTCCAATAAGCAAAGTGGCTATTACAAGCCGAAAGAAAAGAACAGTCTTCGTGGGGCCTCTGCCGGTGGTGATGCTCTGGTTCGAGACATTTGTGTAAGATCCATCACCTACCAAGCAAATAACCAAAAAAGGAAACTCTAACACAAGCATGATCAAACGAAGTGAATTTCCCAAAAAAAGAAAAATCGTAACGCAGTATTATTCACCATTTCAGTATCTAAACATGAATAAGTGAAATGAGAAAATAGGACACAACATTTTATTCCACCAGGATGTCAGATTATGTACAGATCATAATGAACAAATTTTGCGGAGCAACATATCGGTTAATCTAAGGGTCACTATACATTTCTGACCTATTTACAACTTACTGCAACAAATACGTAAATGATGTCACGTCTTTCTTGAATCCGCGAGAGCATTTCTTTCAAGTCCTAACTTGCAGTCGACTTGTAACGTCGTCAACCACAAGTCCGCCTGAAACACAAACAGAAAGGGTTGAGAAGAAAAATGGAAACCATTGCTGTTGGCATTTATAAGAAAGATAGCAACTGCGAGAAAAATGAATGCCTTATCCCTTATAAAATGCTACGTTCTTGTTCTTTCTCCCTTACAGTGCTAATCCAACTATTCTAACGATTCTAACTTTTGCCTATCAAAAAAAAAAAAAAAACCTTACCAAAATGCTGGCTAAACAATGGGTTCACAATTCCAATGGGAAATTCATGGCGAAACAATGGGAGAACTTCAAATCAATGGAAAGTTAGGTAGTGAAGATTTATCGATACAGAAAAGCTAAAAAAATTATAGGATGAATGTAGTCAGCAGACAAATAAAGCAAATCAGGTATTTAGATTCCACCTTACTAACAAGTGACTGCAAGATTCAAGATATGAAAAACAATTACTAGTAAAAAGTAAAAACCTGGAAAATGATGTAATGTAAGAGTCAAAATCTGCACTATGGTGGATGTCGCGCTGCTGGGTTTACCTGTACTTTGGAAGCACTTGAGCACTCGTATCTTAGTCCATGACGAGTCAATATGTGAAAGCAATATCGAGATTCTCCGTCTTCTCTTGTAAAGGATGGAAGAGGACCTACTTCAATTATATCTGATAGTAGGGTGGAGTCCTGAGGACTCAAATCTGCAAAAATATTTCTTTCAATATCATTAGCAAGAAATCCAGGACGTTTCTTCCAATATTGGTACTAAACAACGCATTATAGGATAGTCCTTCTACCTACACATGGTATGCACCTCGAAAAGGAACAAACAACTCTTGAATAATATTGCCAACTTGAGTGGCACTTTAAGAAAATCCTATTTAGGTCATGGGTATATTTTCAGAGTTTCCTCTTTTACTAGGATTTAATATGTGTATTAAGCATACGGTCTTAAAATGGTTTCAGTACAAATAAGGGGAGAAACTCTCATCTTATGCAAGCAAACCTCTCGATCTGCATTTTCCTCAACATTTAAAGTAGTATAACAAAATATGAAGTCCAGTGTTTGGGCTAAATTCAGAACAATTGAATGTATGACACGGAATTGCATACCATCCAGTAACGAGAAGTATGCATCGGTGGAACAAATTAATCCTCGATGAGAGCGAAATAATAGCCCCGTTTGCTAGCACTTATAATCCAACTAATTTAGCTTATTTGCTTAAAAAAGTTAATGAAAGGTGTTTGTTAACAATTATGAATATTCACTTATTGAGCTTTTCTAGCTTATTTGACCCCAAAAAGCTAGGTTACTTTAAGCTCCAACTTGAAGCTTTTCTGCTTATTTTAAGTTGTAAAAGTTATTCTTACTCAAGTTTTAAGCTCGTAAAGTGAAGTTATTATAAAAAGCTATTTGACAACTCATTCAAACAAACAGGTTATATTTTTTTTTACAACTTGTAAAAAGTTATAACAAAAAATCTAATAACTTATTTAATTTTTTTTTAAGCCAATAATCTAAAAAGCTAACTTATAAGTGCTAACAAATGGGGCCAATATCACTTAATTAGCCTATACGCATTGACTAACAACAAACAACAATTACCAAACATAGCTAACATTGCTTCAAAGGAAAACAGCACCCTCCTAAACCAAACAAAATCAAGCAAAGACTTCAATTCACTAAGGTACCTATGAATCTGTTCTTTCCCCTTCCTAAAATTTACTCATCGGTCCTTGGTTATTAAAAGTTTTCTAATGTCAAATTAGGTCTTCCTCCTAGCATTTCCATTATGTCTGACTCCATCACTCCTAATTGTTGGATTTGTCGCTCTTCGTTGTACATACACAAAAAAATGGACGTTATTTAGACAAAAAATTTAGCGAAAGTGAACCATCATAATCGTTTGAACCATACAAGGGATAATGCGAATAGCAAGCATGACATGTGCTACATGCCGTTTGTAATTGTACCAACGTATTTAAGCAGATATCAAAGGGACTAGCAGCAAAAAACATCATTAAGCTACCTGTGGAAAACAAATAAAAGAAGATACACGATCCATGAAGAACGAGAAAGCGTGGAAGCCAGTCATCAACTTCTGTATCATCAAGAGGAGGAGGTTCTCCAGGTAATGTGGCCCATCTCTGTCAAATAAAAGGTCAGGGTAATAATAAAAAATGTTAGTCATTTGTAACAATAAAGCATTCAAGAAAAAAAAAAACACAGAATGAAAACAGGATAAAGATAGTACACTCCGGATGTATAGATAGCCAGAAAGTTGAGCAGATCTCAAAATTTGATCAACATTTTCCAACCTACAAAAAAAGAACAGCATAGAAAAACATATTAATCAAGGAAAAAGCATATCGAAAGTCCAAAATATTTTATCAAGTCCTTACTGAGCTTTCAAATGAGCTTCTCTTTCCTCTAAATAAGCCACCGATGATCGAAGGAATTCTACTTCGGCAGCCGTTAACACAACCTGCAAGGTACAGTGAGAGTGGTTGTTACCACACATAAAAAATATACTACAAGTTAACAAGCAGCAAAAGATAATTCAATCAACCTTTTCTTGACCATCAGTGCCAGATCCCCACATTAGCTCCCGTAGACTAAAGAAGTTTAGCATCGATGTAGCACTTCTCAATTTTCGTCGAGCCCACGAACGGCTATGGGAGCTATGCTAATGCAGAACAGACAAAACCAATTGCTATCACTTAAGAGTATATTACTCATTTCTGTCTTTCTACTTGCAAGAAGAAAGAAGTACCTCGAAGAATTATCTGTCACTGGATGTGAAGTAGAGGGAGTTTTCGTTTGAGGAGACTCCACACTAGATGTTGAGGCTTCAAAATGATCTGAAATAACTTTTATTCCTGGAGAACCATCACCCATGGAGCTTCCTTCCACTTTAAAAACCTAGAATAGGAATGAAATGAAATGAGTACTTGCAGTAGATAATCCACCTTCCTATATTATACTCCGTATAAAAAAGAAGATTCAGGTTTAGTAAACAAGAATTTATCCCTCTAGGAATGTTGTCGTTGCCAGCAGTTAGACTCTCATAAACTGTCACTATAGTAGCTTGATGGATAAGCATTTATTGTCTTTGCAGTTAGACTCTCATAAACTGACTGTAGTAGCTCGACAGCATCAACATATACTACCCTCTAAACAGGAAACTTTCATATCGATGAAATCAG
This sequence comes from Vaccinium vitis-idaea, assembly GCA_963854785.1. NCBI lineage: Eukaryota > Viridiplantae > Streptophyta > Magnoliopsida > Ericales > Ericaceae > Vaccinium > Vaccinium vitis-idaea. The sequence goes on from OY978224.1 coordinate 1,923,269, forward strand.
TTATGTAACTGACCAATTACCTAAACAACAGTTTATTGACCATTTGCCCTGCATTAACACCTCCAAATTTCATCCAGTTCATCAAGATGGCTACGTATATATCTATCATATTTTACTTTCGTCCCTAAATTACTGCAAGTATTTGTCCCCTCTCTCCCTCTCGTCAAGAATTCACACCACATTATCCATTAAGAGAAAACTCAAAATCACAGTCCAATCATCTCTAAGTAAACTGATCACCCACCGCTTCCATCATCTCATTCATAACTTACATTTACATATTTTGTCTTTCGAAACGCTACCGGCCACCACATCTTACTAAAAAAATCTACCTGCGTATTTACCAACTTACTTACTTATTTTCATCCCACAAGCTGGAGAAAAACAAACCAAACTAAGCCTTGTGATTCAATCAATTTGGGGCCAGCTTCTCGAGGGAACAACACAGGAAGCTACTTATGTTCCGGTTTGAAGCACAACATCATAGAAAACATAGTTGTTAAAACAATCAACTCAAAACCAATTGGCAATGAGTGGAGAGGTCACCCAAGCTCACATACTAGTTTTGGAGGTTATAATTAACCATTGTGGGATAAACTCTAACACTCCCCCACACGTGCGACCCCTTACCTACCCGTGGAGAGATAAACAACTGATCCATACCATAGAGATCACAACAAACAACAAAACAAGATGCACTTAAGACACAAACAACGGTGCAAACAATCAACGGCCTTGTCCAAAAGCCTCCGAAAGCCTAGTTTTGATACCATGTTAAAACATCCAACTCAAAACCAATTGGCAATGAGTGGAGAGGCTGTCCAAGCTCATATACTAGTATTGGAGGTCATAATTAATTAATGTGGGACAAGCTCTAACAATAGTAGTTGATTGAGTGCTGAGCATTAACTTCCTGAAGTCCTCAGGTAATCTTCAGACTTATGATGTTCCAAATACCTACATAGTTGTGCCATGCTGAGTTGCCATAAAATAGCACATACGAGGATAGAGGTAACTGATTGGGAAGTGTATTTAAGTCTCTATAATTACTAACTAGCTGAAACTTACACCAATGGAACGTGGAACTTGCAAAGCCTTTTTCTAGATATAGAACTCCTTACATTATTTTATCTAGGATTTGCGGAGGGATCTGTGAAATGAAAGGAAAAGAACAGGAAAGAAGTAGCAAGAGAAAATGCAGCAAAAGCTACTCTATTTTTCCCCCTTCCTTTTCTTGGGGTTATAAAAAATGAGTAAAAATTAGCAAATATTTGCCACGTTATATCAATTTTTCATGTTTGTTACTCATAGGTATTCCAAAGTGTATGTAATCTGTTCCTCTTTTCATTACCTTTTCCCATCAATAGGTATGGGATCCAAACATAGCCTTAAGGGGGGAGCAGCATCCGGACATGGAGATCATAGTTTTCAGCTTTTCACTTAATAGTCCTCAATTGCATAAATAGAAGTTCTAAATTTACGTCCTAAAATGCATCCCAAACTATCAAAATATCATGGTTTCATTCTTCTTCATCTAAGACCTTTTCCATATTTTATTTATTGCAATGTTGATAACTTCTCTACATCTGGTCATTATCTTTCTCTGTTTGATAACACTTTAAAGAAGAATGAGAAAACCAAGCCTGAAACTTTTGCTTCTAGATCTAAAAACTAGATTGAAAAACTAAAGATCCGAAACAAAAAGTTCAGCATTAAAAGTTCCGGAAATCAACAGAACAGCCCTTGATTCTCCATTACAAGCTAAGGACAAGAAACTCAATTCTCCATTACAATCTAAGAACAAGAAAAAAGAGGAAGGATTGTTAATTGTCACGAGAAATTAGGTAAAAAGGAACAGAGGTTTAGTTTCTTTTCAGTAATTCGGACCGATCCCACCAACTACATCCTAAGGTTGCTTTGCTCGTACTGAAAACCGGAGCTCCTTCCATAGCTATTTCACACAAGTTTTCATTTTATCTTTCAAACATAGATTTAGCTGATTTCATAAAAGACATCAGCACTACGAAATCAGTTGACATCAAAACACCCAATACTCTACTAAATCTTGTAGAAAGAGGGTAGCAAATACTTTTACGCACGTCCAACCCAGAAAAAAGGAAGATCCAAATATCTAACAACTTCAACAACCCAAAACAATTATAAGACTTGTAATACAAGAAATCACGGTAAGAACAACAAAAATAACAACTAGATAAGTACGTACCTTAGAGATAGAGTGGATAAAAGATGGGATCAGTAAAAGAGAAAAAGGGTTAGCGCAATATCGGATACTTTTTTGTTTGCAGGGATGGAGGAGGAAGAAGAAGAAGCTCTTTCGTTGTGTATTTCTGGGAAAGTCGCTTGACCCAATGGGAAGCTTGATTGGACTGGTCGGTATGTCGTGTGGTTCTATCCGGATTGGTTGTCTAAAATGACTGTTTTAGCCCCCCACTCATTGTGAAGCACTACGATAATGTAATAATGCCTAGTGAGAGTCACGAGCAACTACAATTTTATTCTGAAATATATTACTTTCGTTTAGGAGGTGAAAAATTATTCACGTCAAAAATCATGTTAATCAAATCTCGAAACGGATATAGTGTTATTCATCTTGGTAAGATTATTCATCTTGGTGGGACTGATCGGTATGTTATGTCATTCTATCCGGATTAGTTGCGTAACTTATAACTGTTTTAGCCCCCGACTGATTGTGAATCATGACAATAATTTATGCGATCCCTAAATTTAAAAATAAGAGTCACGGGACTCACTATAATTGTTTTCTGAAAATCTTATACTTTCATTTAGGAGATGAAAAATTGTTCATGTCCAAAATCTTGTCAATCAGATATTGGTATAGAATTATTTGAATTTCTCTGTCTTTAGAGAAAGAGACGGTTTGATGTCAAGCTATTTGTTCTTTGAGGTGAATGCGATTCATTTAAATAATTAATGAAGTCAAATCAACCTAATCTTTTCTATGCGGTTTTCCTATCGAGGTCCGCAAAATAATCGGTTCAAATCAACAAATAAAACTCCAGTAGGGAATCTCGTATCATCATCACATAAAATGTATTGGGATATGTTTACATTATAGATTATCCCGTAAAAAGTTTTGCATATGGAATATTGTACTACAATACAACCTCCAAATATCCATTGGAGCAATTCGTATTGCTTAAGAGTAAAGCCCCAAGGCTTGGTAAATCTAGTGGGATAGTGGTTTACTCTTTACACAACTAATCATGGTTCGATTCACGAGATCAGACCGTAACAAAGTAATTTTTTTGAGTCTCATAATCCATGATGTGGATGACTTCTTACCTTTGTCCAGACCGAGAAAGCAAACTAGCACAACAAATAAGGGTTTTTTTAATTTTAAAAATACTACTAATGAAAAGTGTCCTGATGAACCGGAATAATCTCTTCAACCCCACCAAACAGCCCTTTCCATGCGTTTGCGTGATGTGAGTGAGGTTGACAAGTCACGGCAAAAGGAAATCGACCTTGGACAGTATGCCTCGCCAAGGCAAGTAAATTGAACACGCGACAACCCCTTGGGGTTAGCACAACAAACCTTAAGTTTTTCGAATTTGACTTTTGTTTAAAAGAGAGAAAAATAATGTGTCTTTTTTGGTGGGGTAACAAAAATAATGTGTCATTTTAATACTGGTTAATTTCCCAAGCTGTGACTTGAACTCGACGTGACAAATTGAGATGTGATGGAGGATTATGAGGAGAAATAAAGAAGGAAGTTAACTCAAATAAACAAGCCAATACCGTTGCTTGCTGCTGCATCTCAATGAAGAAAGCCACGAAACCGTTTTGAGTGCTGCTTTCGAAATCGTTTTCATGGTAGTATTTCGCTCGACTTTATTCTATTCGAAACCGTCTTACAAATTACCATATTCCCTCGACTTTATTTTAATCTAGAGCCAAGCATCTTGTCCCATCCGAGCCGTCTGTGCTCAGCGATCAACAGCCTAGATCTGTTTGGACTCAAACAGATCTGCACCGTTCATTATCAAACTGATCTGAGCCGTTGATCGCCGAGTACGAACGGCTCGGATGGGGACAACATGCACCCCTGGTCCGAATGGGGCTGTGCGGTAGGTTTCGTGCGGCAAAAATACGTCGTTTAAGCTTGATTTTTGGGCACACCTCTGAAGCCCAAGGGCCTTGTTTGGAGGAATAAAAAATCACTACAAATTACCCAAATTCCAAGTGCCTAAACCCTAAATCCGAAATGCCTAAACCTAATATATCCTACCCCAAAGAGCATGAATCTTCTGAAATTGAACCCTAACCTCTCCAAATAGGGCTCTTGAAAACTTTGTAGGTGTACCAAGAAAAAGAGCAAAATGACGTAATTTGCCGCATATCACGGTGCACAACACCCCTGGATTCGCTAGTAATTAGGCTTAGTTTGGCCAACTTTTTGGAACATGTTAGCATGATCTTTTTAATAGTTTTATTCTAAACGTTACTCAATCCGTCAATTTTTAAGTGTGTTATTTCATCAATTCAACTTTTAGTATTGAAGAAACATCATCAATTACACGTCACATCAATTTTTACCTTTACTTTCTAAAATTATCCTCCACTTTACCCATTAATTCTTCACTCACTAACTTTTCAAAAGGAAAAATAATAATTGTACAACTTTTCCCCATTTACTTTTCAAAACACACTTTATTAAGGAATAATGGAAAAAAAATTGGGTACTGAACCACATGGCCGAGCCTACGTGGTACCCAAACATTGCATCTGGGCCATCCAACAGTGTATTGGATAGCTCAGGTCGAGACCCTCTCTCTCTCGTTTCTCTCTCTTGTTTATCTCTCCATAATCTAGACCGTCCCAAACCAAAATGGACAACACAGATCACGCATGCAGGTACCACGTGGTACACGCTCGGCACTCAAAAATTGCTCCCTAAAATAAAATAAAAAAGTCGACTACTCCCTCCATCCCGATATCATATTGATTAAAAACTATATATATTTTTTAGTTTGAAAATTGCATGTAATTTTGTAGTAGATTATGGAATTGAGACAGAGAGAGTATAAAAAAAGGTACAGAGGGAGTGTTAGATTCTCGTCAAATGAATTGGAGAGTACAATTCCAACCAAAAAAAAAATAGTATTTTCCCCAAACCAACTTCAATGATCGGGACTAATCCTTTTGATTGTCAAGAGCATCAAGTAAACCTAAAAGCAAGTTGATTGGATTTCACTTGGTACGATTTTCAAACACATTTATCCTGTAAAAATTAGTAATATTGCAACACTGGATAAACATTATTTCAAACATTATTTTGCACAATAAATGTATTTCGAAATCATATCAAACAATATGCAATCAACTTGATTTGCAGTGTGCTTGATCTCTCGGCGTAATAAATAAAATAAACGATCAAACAATATGCAATCAACTTGATTTGCAGTGTGCTTGATCTCTCGGCGTAATAAATAAAATAAACGATCACGATCACTGAAGTTAACTCAGAAAAAACATTTTTTGGGCTGGAAAGCCTGGAATTGTATTCTCTAACCCATAAAATAAAATCTCGACTGGCCTATTGCCCCTTCGTAAAGAATATCCGCATCCAAAAAGGGCATCAAAGTAGTGGAGGAGACTTTTCATTTAACGGAATGGTGGGCCACTGACTATCATAAATGTATTATGGAAGACTCGAATCCAGATTTATTAGGGCAAGTTGAACCTTCAATATTTTAAGTTTTTAACCTTTTTTTTTCCATTTTATCCTTAGCTTCCTCTCATAAAATCATTGGGTAGCATTGACTGAAAGGGTTAAAAGTGGAAAATCATTGTTTGGCCGTCAGTTTCAAAATAAGATTTTGAGATAAGTCCACTTAACTTTTCGTCTTTAATTAATTTTTTTAAGAGTAGTAGTACATCACAGGAAAAGAAAATATGAAAAAGAACATAAAAACACATTCAATGGATGAGATTCGTCCAGTGTACTATTCAAACAATACACCGGACGGATCTCATCCATCGGATGTGTTTTCATAACCCTTTTCATGTTTCTTTTTCCTGTTACTTATTATTTTCCTTTTTAAAAATATTTATTAACAAATTTCTTTACTTTTTGAATGGAGACACGTAATAGTATATATCCAAAAGGTCAAAAATAGTAAACGAAAAATTTGAGTAACAAATTATTCAAGACAAAAAAACACGTATGACGAAACAATGAAATTTTTTAGAGATTAATTTCCCAAGGCGAGAACCAAAAAATTAGGACCACGCTACAGAAGGTTTAAAATACTCAAAATGGCCAAGAGTAAAAAAAAAAAAAAATGCCGAGTGTGATTTTCAGTGTATTTTCACTGAACCATTATCGATAAAAATCCTTTGCCGTAATATATTATTATAAATTACAAAGAAAAAAAAATTAACTAAAGCAATGGTCAAGTAGGGAAGAGTTTAACTTGATTAAGTGGTGACCGGACCGGGTATGTTTGGAAGAGTTTAATTTCGAATTAAAGAACATAGCACATGGATGCAGTTACCTCACACCAGAGGAGGACATCCTTCAATATTAGAACAATATTTCCCAGTTGCATCTGCAAACAGTGCAAATTTCTTCAGAAGGCACATCAAAAGTAACATTACTAACTCAAAGTGAGAAAATAGAAACAGAACAGTGTACCTTTCTTCGTGATAAGGTGTCCGAGAGATGAAACCTATTCGTAGGGCACAGCAGGGCCCCTAGTCTGAAGTTTTTGCCTGGAATACTACCTTCAAAACAAGAACCTGCAATACTAAGAAAGAACCTCAGCAAATACGGGCAGCAGACCAGTGGCGGTATGTCATCGTGGTAATGGAACCAACATGACAACGGTCGAACAAAATAACTTTTATTAAAGAACTAAAGATAATGCAGCAAGCACAGACTGCATTATTTCGAAATGAACGAAGGCATTTCAAAAACTTGCAGCGCAAATAAATTGTCTCAATGTGTACTTTCAGGAGATTGATGTATCCGACTTAAATTTACTGACTCGACTGACTCTGGCAGCACTGCCTCCTTAGAAAAATCAGAAAAAAGCGAGAGACCACACTTCACATCATTAGCAACAGAAGAGTTCCCCTTGGAATCGCTAGCCGCATTCACCTCTTCAACCTTACCAAGGGAATGGGCATCGGGTCTTTCTACATTTTCTGGAGAAGCAGATTTCTCTTCCACGATGGAATTCTGTGTCCCCTGCTGCTCTGAAACCAGATCCAACTCCACTTTCACCATGTTTAGAACTGCAGTTCCAGCCTCTGATTTCTCCTGACCGTCACCCAGAACTGGTTCGTCTATCTTACTAGTGGTGAGTTCAGGAGACATTTCCATTTTCACTTCGTTTAAAGCTGAATTGACAACTGCTTCTTGCTGATCACACACTACCATATCTCCTGGTTTATCATTTGAATGCGTTCCCTGCTGATCCAATGCAACAGCGGCCATGAGATTCCCCACATTAAAAACCAGTACTTTATCTCCATTTATAGCCCTGACTTGAACTCTCGTCTTCTTGTACAGGGACATGGCTTTCTGCAAGTTAACCGTGAATTAGTAAGATGAGAATGCTGAATATATTGAACAATGGAAGCCTTCCCCATTACTCCTGGTGGAAGTTTGAGATCATAAATTGACAAATGAGAAACATACGTAAGATATAATCTAACTTTTTCAAGGAGTTACTTTGCTCTATAAACAACATTCCACGCAAAATATGGGAACTTGAAATTGAAACCTACTCAAGCAACTAAAAGGAAACAAGGACATAAATGTCGAGAATAGCAAAGCAAGTAAACTTGCAAATAATGTACTTTGCCACACGTGCTACAGTAACAATGAGAGAGGTGAGCTGCGGTCACAAACCCAAGACACCAGTTTGAACTATGCAAGACCACATATAGAAGAGTTGACAGCTGCATGCTGAGACTAAGAACTTAGGCTCACAACCAGTAGCAACTTGGGACCAGATAATGCCTCGATAGCAATGTCATGTCTAAAACAGTTATACTAGCTAAGGGTGAAGATTCCCTTGGTCTGAATGATACGAAGACAGTGAGTCGAACATAGTTCTACTTACAGTAACTGTAGTGATGTGTGGTGCCATGGTGTACATGTTTATGGTAATTTGTTGAAAACAACCAGAGAATTTTTCACCAACATATTACTATGAGCACTACCATACAAACAGAATTATCTTCCTACAGAGTCCCTAGAAGAATGACACAATACATCACTATTCTTTCACTTCTAAAAAGAACACAATTCATGTAACATATATCTTCAAAATGCCTCAGCAAAACCATGTTAATCAAGCAGATTAAAACAGACTATCGCCATATACATACCTGCAAAACAGAATTATTCAAGGTAGGAAAAAGTGAAGCACTTGAACTTTTATTTGAGAGGTTTGATGTGGCGTCCATAGCTTCCTGTCACATAAACCAAAAACAAAAGAAACCACATTAAAGCTTTACAACTAACAACGAAGACAAATTAGCTGACTATTGGCTAAAAACTTTACCAATTTTACCTCCACAAGTAAAAACTTGGAATCATCCTCATCAGAAACACTGTTCTGATCCATACCCACCAAATTTGTGTACTGGTTAAATAATTCAGGTTCAGTAAGATCAGGTGAAATGTCAAGCATGGAAAGATAAAGATGAGAAACACGAGCATCCTCTTTTCTTGGAAGGTTAGGGATTTCCTCAGGAATAGCTTTGGGAGTTTCAAGAGCATTCTTTTCAACAGCGTCATTTGACTGGTCAACGTGAATGCTCTCCACCTGAGCATTGGGATGTTTTTCTTCGTTCTGAGCTTTAAGACCTGACTGGCCAGACCAAACCTCATCTGCTTGTCCACGACCTGAATAATCACCCATATCTGGTGCAGACGGCAACTCTGTGCTTGCACCACTGTTATGCCCTTTCCACATGGCTCCACTACTTGTCTCCCACACCCGACCACCCGTAAGGTTTCTGTTATTCTGGTCCCAATTCGGCCTCCCATAAAAATGAGATTCCTCTCCAAAAACAGGATTACCTGCATCCCATCCATGGATGGCATCATCCACTGTATGCCGCCAACCAAGCGGACGCCCATGACCAGAAAATCTCTCACTATCAGGGCCATGGTAAGGAACCCCAGATTGGTTCAATTCCATTGAAGAAGGTCTAATACTGAACATTGGAGGAGTAGGAAACTGCTGCATAACTGGATGGAAACCTACTTGAGGTGGGCCATGCTGGAATGGAATGAAGCCATTTGGCATAGGGGAAGGCCAGTTTGGGACCCCTCTCCAAGGACTTCCTTGTGCTCTTCCCATGGTGGGATCACCAATCCTCCTATGACGGTTGTTTGGCTTACTTCTATTGTCATCATCGAAAGAGCCCACAACTAGAGGGCTGTCAGCCCCCATTCTGAAGGGGGGTGGAGGAGGTAGAAGGGACCTGGGATTACTAGAGAAGTTACTACTTATACTAAAAGGCGAAGATACAGACTTGTTGTCCCCATCTGCTTGAGATGGGCTCTTTGCATCCCTAGAACCACCACTTCTCTGCCCTGAATCCTCCATATCAAGATTTCGCCTAACACCAGATCTATTTAACTGTCTGCGGTCATTACTCGTGGAAGATGGTGATTTATCCACCAAATGTAAGGGTGAAGGATGAGCATCTTCCTTTGGATGCCTTTCAGCAGAAAACTCAGCCAAACGGATGTCATCATTTTGAAGGGATTTATCAATTGACCGAGACAGTGGAGCTTTTTCAGCATAATCCTTGCTAGAGGTTACATTATAGCTAACTCTCTCTTCATGAATATAGTCCCTATTCTTTGATTCTTCGTGCTTTGGAAGCCTGCAAGACAACCCCCAGAAAAAAATGAAAGAAGAACGAAATGGTTTAATGCACAATTTGGTAGCTAATGTAGAAGACACTATGCTCAAAGCAAACAGGGGTGTGATCTTTTTTTTTCTTTCTTCCGACAGATTATATTCTACGAATATCATATCTAAACATGAAATGTTCATATAACCGAATATGATTATAGGCTCCAGTCATTCATTCCAACTGAAGGAGGTTAGTTCAAATCCTCATCGATTCCTTTCATCTGGCTCACATCTCAACTGCTCTATTAAATACAACACTTAACACTGAAGCCACCACCCCAGAAATATCTTTCCATGGCAAACTGCCTGACACCAGCCAATCAAACCCCAACAAAAGAGAACATATAATAAGTAGGCTGTTCACTGTTGATCAAGAAAATAATAAGTAGGCTTATCATGTTTGATGACTGTTCATTAGAAATCCATTTGACATAGATGCTGTCACTCCGGGATCTTAACCATCTCATTGTTTCCCATATTTTCTCCCATTTCCATTTCGCTAACCAGTAAAAATCTTGGTAACAATGGAAGACAATAACTAGATGCTGATACAATTGTAATCTTTTGGTTTATCGTTCCTCTTCCCCACTCAAATTGGCGATACATTCACCCAACCTGCTGCAAGGTCATTGACATGATGTCAACAGCCAGCACATAACACAAGGCAGCAATCAGAGATTTGTTCCAGCAGGAGATGAGATGGGGCATCGGTGCCCAAAGCAGTGACCATAACAGAAAATATTAGATAACTTAAGTGGCCGTATATTATTTTTGGAAATAATAAAATAAAATTCTGAATTATAATAAAATATAAACTAATCTGCTAAAAACAAAAGGACAATAATACATCATTTCTGTATCAGGAAAAATGATCAATAGAGGTACCTGTATTGATCTTTCATGGCATGTGAGCTAGAACTAGGAGAATTCCTCTGTCGACTGTGGCGATTCCTAGTGATCTCCAAAGCAGTGCTACGTGAGTTAGATCGTCCTCTATCACCACCCAACTCTACTCTCATACTGCTCAAAGATTTCTTTTCTCCTTCATAATTTTGCTCTTTGGTACTACTACGGGGTCTAATCTCACCATGGTCCTCCCTATCACCAGTTCTCCTCCTTCCTTTATCATCTTTGTACCTGGAACTCTGATCATCAAAAATTGGGCTAGAATCCCGATTATTCAATTTTCTGTTATGAAGTTCTGCAGGAGCATTACTTTCATCCCTCAAATGCTTGATATCAGACTTATCACTAGTGCGATCTCTAGAGGACTGTTCATCCCGGTAGTTTACATCCCGAACTCTCTTATCCCTATCATTATCTTCTCTTTGCATACCCTCCCTGTATCTATTGTCTCTGCCAACATCTTCCCGATTTTTCTCTTCCCTACTTTTGTTATCCACGTGACCATCTTCCACATGCCGGTCATCCTTGTATCTATCAGCTCTTTTCCCCTCTTCATGGTACTTATCACCCCTGTGCCTATCTCTGCCGCCATCTTCATGATACTTATCAACCCTGTGTCTGTTATCTCTATCAGCATCTTCACGATACTTATCATCCCGGTGCCTAATATCCCTGTCATCGTCTTCACGGTACTTATCATCACTCTGTCTTTTATGTCTGTCGCCATCTTCACGGTACTTGCCATCCCTCTGCCTTCTATCTCTCTCACCATCTTCATGGTACTTATCATCCTTGCGCCTATTATCTCTCTCACCATCATCACGATACTTATCATCCTTGCGCCTATTATCTCTCTCATCATCTTCACGGTATTTATTGTCCTTGTGCCTATAGTCTTTGTCACCATCTTTACCATACTTAAAATCCCTGCGCCTTCCATCTCTCTCATCATCTTCCCCGTACTTGTCATCTCTGTGCCTACTACTTCTCTCACTATCTTCACGGTGCTTATCTCCAGAACTTCCATCCTTGTGCTTTTCATCCTTGTACCTTCCATCCTTGGCACGCTCTCCCCTTGAAGATAGTCGACCATCTTCACTTTCTTTTGCACCATCTTGATATTTATCTTTATCAGTAGAGCCATCACCTCTCGTCCTCGTCCTTCTCTCAAGTTCCTTCTCTAGCTCAGGATTTCGTAACTCATCCTGTATAGGATAGTCTGAAAGAATGAACAAAATAACAGAGTCAAACTCCTTGAAAGTTCAACTGAAATCAAGCGAAAGACAAAAGATAAAATCACACCAGCAACCTCTTCTACCTTCAAACTAAGACAGATGTAGCATCTACCTTTTTAGTCGAAGATCTAGCATAAGTAGTAAATGTAACAAAGCAAAAGCACATAACATCGCAACACATTTAGCTCGTCATAACACGTTTTGGAAATGGCACGCTTGTGGAAATAAGCAATTGGAGAGATGCGGTAGTGAAGACGAAGCACAATGATAGCAACCACGACTTCCCAAGCTAGATATTCCATAGTAGAGCTTGAACAACTTACCATTACAAGGTCTTTGATTTGCATATTAAACCCACCGTTGAAAGCCAAGTATCTTGCCTACAAAGTCATCAAAAGCTCCTCGGTCTCTCCAATTCAATGGAAAGTAGTAAAAATTGTGGCACACAGAAGTAAAACAAGGTATTGGGAGAAATAGTGGATAGAAAAGGAAATCTAAGGATAATGGCTACTGCAGGCAAAGCGATACACCAGATGCTTTTGGACATAATCTATCCTATATCAGACAACAGTAGATACTACTACTAATATAAAAACCTGAAGAATTGTGGAAAAAAAAATGCTTAATGATACGGCGTACGCATACCTTAGAAGATACCGAAATGAAATTAAGCTCACCAACTTAGGAACCAAAGAAATTAGCAGTAGTACCCCACCTCATGCAGGATCTACTTCTCCTACCTCCTTTGCACTAGAACAATCTCAAACCTCCCTCCCTCCAAAACATAGGAACCCAAAGAAGTTAGAAATTAGCAATAGTCCCTCCCTCCCTCTCTCTCGTTACAATACCGGCCAAGTGCAATACTAGGTAAAAAGGAGCTCAAACTCTAAAACCCTGACACAAAATTGAGATGGTAATCAAATGGATTTGGACTGGTCTATTTGCAAATAAAGCCCTAAAAGCTCATAACATCAGGTGGAGAGAGAAGGCAGGGGGTAGGACTGTGGTGGAAGTTTGTATCTTCAAGGACAGGAAAGACTGGTTATGAAAAATAAATAATAAGTACTAGTAAGGTACTAGAGAAGATAACAATAGTACACACGAATCAAACTAACAGACGGACCCACCAAGTCTACATCAAGGCTGCACTCAGTCGCTTAGAGTAACCCAGACTGAGCAGAATACAATGCTTACTCAATATAAACTGGACTGGGACATTCTGAAAGCGGGCCCTTGAGCCCTTCCCAACTTTTGGTCCATACAAGTACAGTTGTCAAATTCATTAGTCTCAGCGCATCCACACACGCACAAATGGACACACGAGGAAAAGGTCCATTCTCTCCTAGAATAACAAACAACAGACCATTCAAGGGTTCTTGATAGATGATTCATCGTGTTTTTGTTATGTTACTACTTAGATGAGCGGTAATGTGGGGATTACGTGGGTATTGTTATTGTTATATACCACTCAGAAGTCAGAAGAGTGGTCCGAGACTCTGTTCAATCCCTTTCTGGCTTCCAACCATTGAATACATAATACCAAGAGGGCGACAGGGCGGTAATGACCAGGTCTATTTAAAAGGTGAAGGGAAGTTTATGGCTCTTCAACAGCACATGCAATAGAAGAATCACAATTAACGTAGGTGCCAAAACAATAACTTGAGAAGTCCATTTCTATAGGTAATACTAAATAAGCACGTTCAATGTACATAGTAAACAAGATTCTCCAAGCAAGATCTCCCTCTCTGCGTAGTTGGAGTTAAACCAAGCTACTTCAAAGCACAAAGGATTGCCATTTCTTGTTTCAGAAAAATGGCTATTAACAGAAAACAAGTTGGTTCAGACTTCAGAGAAAGCTCTATCAATTATGAAAGTCAAACCAGCAAAGCAACACATAAATCAATACCAATCACTTGCAAGTACACTAATAACAATGCAGTATTGACATGGCGACAAACTATAAACACAACAATTAGTTATCTTACCCGTATTTTCTCTACCGCGCTTGCCTTGTCGCTCTTCTCCTTGTTTCCTAGCCGCTTCAACATCAACATTAGACACCTCTTTTTCGCGTTTAGTCTCCTGAATAATCTTCTTCTCCCTCTCTAATGCCCGTTCCTTGTCCTTCGAATCCTTATTCTGCTGCATCTCTTTTGGGCCCAGATCTTTTTCAGACTTCCTCTTCGACTCAACTCTGCTTGCACTACTGTTACTCTCGTCTTTCTCCACCGGTAAACCCGCATTGTCATCTTTCTTCTCACTCCCACTTTCATGCCTTCTACTACTTTTACTCTTCGAATCCCCCACAGGTTTGGACTTCTCTCCATCAATCCTCTTCGAATCAACCACAGGTTTGGACTTCTCTCCATCAATCCTCTTCGAATCACCCACAGGTTTCAAGTCTTTCAACTTATTATCTCCATCAATCCTCAAAATTTCTCCTTTCACCTCCTTTACCGCCACCGTTGCATCGCCGTCCTCTTCACCCCCGCCACCGGTCCACCGACCATCAGCCTTCTCCTTGCGCCTCTTAGAACCCACATACTCTTCCCCTGGACCGCCATTATCGCGAGAAGACGAATCCTTACCAAGTTTTCGCTTCTCGCTCGAACCCGAATCCCTTGAAACCCTAATAGCCGAACCCTCACCACTGCTCCTATCCTTCACCTTCTTCACATCCTCTTTCTCCGATTCCGAATGCTCTTTACCCTCCCTGGATCCGTGTTTGCTCTGTTTATGCGATTTGTGACGCGAACTCCTCGGCATAATTGTAAAATCAACACCAATACAACGAATCGGAAAAAATTAACCCAAACCCTAGTTTTCCCAACTTTGATTCCAAACAAGAACAATCAAATAGATTCTGAGTGCTCTTAGTGTCTTTGGAACTGTGTTTGCTCCGGGGCACACTTGTAAAATAGCAAGACTACAACGAAGTTGGAAAAAATTAAATCCAAAACCCTAGTTTTCTCGACTTCGATTTCCAAACGACAATAATTTGGATAGATTACGTAGAAGAGATGTCATCCGTTAAACGAAACCCCGGATTACGGTAAGCGCCACCGGTGAAGTCGTCGGAACTTCGACAGATCGGTGGATTGGGAACGAAAACGGTGCTGCGGCGGATGACTGTAGAGAGAGAAAATACCGAGAAACGGGGAGAGGGACTATGGATAGTGGAAGCAGAGTGTCGTCTTCCAGAGTAGGGAATGCGATGGGAAATCTGGGAAAAGTTTCGTCCAGCGCTAGAGAGAGAGAGAGAGAGAGAGAGATGAGGCGCAATTGTAATTGACTTTTGTTGTTCTCACTTTGAAGAATCAAAATGAAAATCTACGGAGGAGAGGTGGGATAATCAAAATGTTTTAAGCCTTGTTCTCTAAAAGATTTTAGGTAAATTTTATGAAAATCTCATAAAATAGGCATTTAATAGAGAGGTGATAAAATGAAGTTGTTTTCCCGACTGATAAAATGTAGTAGTTTTCCTATAGATTTTAGGAGGATTTTATGAAAATCTCATAAAATGACTTTTACATTTTATGTGTTGAGATTGGAGTGTCATAAAATGTGAGATTTTATGTACCTAAAATCTATTGGAGAACAAGGCATTACTCTTCGCCCCCAAACGTCTATTTCGGTTTGATACCGGTTTGATCCGGTGGGGGCCAACGTGGCAGGGCGGAGTCGGATTTATCGTTCCCGTCTCCGCTCCGTTCTGTATCGAAAGAGAGTCGGAGCGGGAGAAATCGGAAAAGTGTAGGACGGAATTGGATTTACTCCGGTCTCCACTCCGTTCTGTATCGGAAGAGAGTCGGAGCGAAAGGAATCGAGAAAGTGTAGGATTCAAAAGATAATCGGGTTCCCATTTATAGTGACAATTTTCTCTAACTTTGTTATGTTTAGAGTGGTTTGACAAAAGATATAATGTTAATGAATGATGAAAGTTTAAAAAAAAAAATAGATACAAAGAAAGCAAAGCCATAAAATAGTTATTTATTATTGGGTATTTAGCTCTTAGGGCATCCGTATCAGACTCAACAAAAAAACACCAAATTTAACCTCAAAAACACCTTTTATAAGTTAGCAAGTCATTTATCAAAAAATTCACAAAATCAGACTCTCTATCCAAAGTTTACTATTCCCCTCAAGTCTCATAAAAAAAAACCTTTTTCTTAAAATATTATTCTCCCCCAACTGGGGAGTTTGTGCAAGTGGATGGAATGGGAGACACGGAGGCAGAGGACAGAAGTCAAGGAGTGAGAAACTGTTAAACTATTCGGTAGCCTGTGAACAGTAACTTTACCCCAATACCGAGTTACTGTAGCGAAGTTGCAATTTTTACAAATTAGCCCAACACTTGTTGAGGCTGATTTTGGGGTGTTTTCTCCCCTTTGGCTCAACAAAATAACCATCAGGGGCATTTGCCTCCCCTGATGGGGATGCTCTTATTATATCAAAACAATGAAAAATCTATGATAATGATTTTGGCACTCCACTATCTTATAATTGCACTCAAAATTTGTCTTTTTAGTGTAAAAAGTACACACAACACTAGTACTAACGACAAGTTTTGGATTACAATTATACGAAAGTGGAGTGTCAAAATTATTTTCCAAAATCTATATCTACATGTGTGTGTGTGCGCGCGCGCGCGCCCACGTAAAAAAATTTATACAATAATTGGAATGTGATCGGTTGAAACGGCGTGGGGGGAAAGCAAATAATAAACCCAACCAGTTTGTTTATCGGATCAAGGAATACCCACTCACATTGGAACGAGGAGATCGGAGGCGGAAACATGACAGAGTTAATTACCATCCTCGCTTTTACACTCGCTTAACATGACAGAGTTAAGGAAAGTGATTTTTACACTCGCTTTTACAAGTCATAGTCTTTTACATTACCCACCACAAAATGTGTAGAATTGCATAAATACGCGGTACAAATACTGTACTTTTGGCACCTCTTGTCCTTTCCCCTGGGCAGTGGGCACTGAATAACGGGATCCAAAAATATACTTTGCTTTTTGTTTTGTTTTTGGGTACCTCTTAAACTGCACCAAAGACTCTTTTTTAACATCAGGTTTTTGGATCAAATGTTACTGATGTGGTAAGATGCCTTTGTCTTTAACTGATGTCTTTGACTGATGTATTTAACTGTCTCATACCCTTCAACTTCACACAATTCCCACTTCCTTGGCCAAACCCCCTCTTCAAGACATCATCTTCCTGCAACGGTTGGTTGTCTTATGGCATTTAGGTTTGACTGCACTCAGCAAAGGTAGAGCGAAAAAGCTAAAGGGACCAACGGTGGGCTACTAGGTACTAACGGGCACGCGGGGTCCATTCCGGGTCCAAGAAAAAGAAAAAGAAAAAAAAAACAAAACAAGTGGGCATGGAAAAAATCAACTCAATCCAATATGTGCAGATACTCGATCCAATCTTTCATTTTTTCATTCAAATTACAGGATCATCCGTGCGGGGCCCGGAGTGGGCCCGCGTGCCCGTCGGTACCCTACCTGTCGGTACATATAGTAGCGTTCAAGGTAGAGAGAGGAAACATTATTCAAAGTCCTTGGAGTACACTGAGTGATGTCCCATGGCTCTCATTCACACAATGTATGTGATGCCCCGCAAAAATGTGTGGTAGAATAGACTTGGGGCACCGCCACATGGTACAACACTGAACAATCTCATGTACGTAGAGAGAGAATGCGCTTTGAACCTGGTATGTGTGAAGTAATATTAAGGGCATCACCAATCGTTGAGTTAAAAATGTGGTGTTATATGACACAAAATTATAAAAATCGGGTTTCATTTTTGTGGTGTTATGACAAAATGTATTATTAAGTTAATGATGTTGCAGTAGTATTGTTAGAATGTTATTAAAGTGTAGAAATGTACACCAATGTATATATACGCACATACAAGTATATAGGTGAGGTCATCCATTTTCTCTTTCTTCCCACTTTATCACAAAGGGCGTATCGAAACAATTGTTTTACGTGTGGACCCACTAAAAATGAGGCTACTGACCACTTCACAGTTGAAGTGGCAAGTAATCTTGTCTTAACATTAGACCCAAGTAACTTTTTACTAATTACACTATTGTTACACAAAGACAGGAAAAGAAATTGTTAGCTGGCCTAGTTCTTACCAAACTTTTGCCTTTAGAGATGCCTTAGGTTTGCATTCAGAAGTGTTGCCTCGTTTAATCTTTCATGCAAGGAGAAATCAGACACAATTTCAGTGGCGGTTTCAAAATTTTCTTACAAGGTGTATAAAAATTCAAGATTCTAAAAGACGCTAGTCAGTCCCAGGTCAGTCGGCTGCCGACTAGCGACTTTTGACCGACTAATCGCCGACTTTTGGCTGACTAGTCGGATATTGATCAAGTCAGGGGATCTCCGACTAGCGACTTGTGCTTGACCGATTTTTAGAACAGTGTAAAAATTACCCTAATTCTACCAGCGATCTATTAACCGATCATATACTTACAAATTGAATACATTAGTGCGAATAACGCGACCAAAACAATACAAAAATACATAAGATGTTACAATTATTCTTGGCGAATTTTTATGTTTTAGTTGAGCCCAGCAAGATTAAATCGATGCATCACTACACTGGTATCATTTTCATTCCACTTCAATGTTCAGGACAATTCATATTGTCTAGTTCGTCGAGAGCATCAAATATACCAAAAAGCAAGTCATCTGGTGTGATTTTTACACACGTTATCTTGTAGAAAATAAGCTTGCATTATTGATCAAAACTCATTTCAAACCTTTTTCCCAAGATCAACATATTTCAAAATCACATCAATCAATGCGATCAACTTGATTTTGAGTATCCTTGATGCTCTCAACGAGATCAATAAAATGAACGGTCCGAACCAATAAAATTGACTAGGGAAAATTTTTTTTGGACAAACATCACTTACACTCCCCGTGGTTTGATCAATGTGCGGATGCACCCCCTCAACTTCATTTATCACCATTTTAGGTGCCCTAATCTGTTTAATCTACTGGTGTGACTCATGCACACTCAAGGAGAGTAGAGTTGTTCAATAACACAGATTAGATTTTTAGGATTTTCAGTATATTTTCACTGAGCGATAATAGGTAAAGAAATCCTTCACTGTTATCACTAAAGTCGGGCACAAGCTATGCGCGTGCAAGTTGATTTCTGTACCTGAAAGTTTGAGTTTTGTACCTGAAAGTTAATCAGACCTTGGGGGGGTGCTATGCATGGGATGCACAGCACCGTGCTGTGCAGCCATTGCGCGGCTGCGCCGGCCTCGTTCCGACGATCGGAGAAGTTCACCGCATATAGTTCATCGAGTACTACACATGTACCAAAAATCAACTCGATCCGATATCTTTAAGTACTTCATCGGAACACAAATAACTTGAAAAGAAATGGAACACAAATGGACACAAACACTTTTCAAGTTATTTGTGTTCCGATGAGACACTTAAAGATATTCGATCGAGTTGATTTTTGGCACGCTTGTAGTACTCGACGAGCTCTACATAGTGAACATCTCCGATCGTCGGAAAGATGCCGTCGCGGCCTCAGGCTGCACAGCATGGTGCTGTGCATTGGGGTGCACAGCACCCCCCCAGACTCCAAGTTAAAACACGGCATGTGTGGAAAAATTTAGAGAGGGCAGACGATTGGAGAAAAAGGAATATGAAAAATGGCAGTTAATTTTTCAAAATTGAGGGAGACGTGGGGGCATGGGGCGGTTGGATTGAGAAAGGTAATTTTATCACTTTGCCCAAAATTGAATTGAAATTGAATTAATTTCAAATTTTAAAATAACTGTAAAAACCTTCTTTCAGGACAAAAGTGGAACACTTTGGTAACACAGCTTCATTTTCAGACACAAAAAAATAGATAGTCCGTTTATATATTTGAAAAGATTTATTATTATTATTACTATTATTTGCAGTTACATTCAATATCGGAAAAATATTTCCCATTTGCATCTGCAAACAGTGCAAATTTTCTTCAGAAGGCATAACAAAAGGAGCCCAACTACAGGTACACCATTTGGTGTACACCTCGTGTGGGACCCATATCGGGGTCTCAAGCTGTTCAAATTGTGATATCAGTAAACGTTTGATCGATTTCTCTAGTCTTTATCCCGGCAAATATTTATTTTGATCAGTTTTATCCCGGCAAATTCAAGGACAAAAAATGATCAAGCCTTTACCGATACATGAATGAGTTGATTTTTTTACAGGGACTCTTAAAAGCATGTTACAAACAAATTGAACGGCTACGATCTTTGTGTGGGAGCCCAAAATGGGTCCCACGCAAGGTGGTGTACATTTGGGATACACCAAATGGTGTACCTATAGTTTTTTTCTATAAAAAGTAACATTTCTAACTCGAGAGAATAGAAACAGAACTGTTTAAGAAACAAGTACCTTTTCCGTGACAAGGTATCCGGGAGATGAAACCTATATGAAGGGCACAACAGGCATGCTGTGACCCAACTCCCAGCAGGGCCCCTAGTTCGAAGTTTTTGCCCCGGCTACTACCATCAAAAGAAGTACCTGCAATACTAAGAAAGAACCTCAGCAAATACGGGCAGCAGACAAATGGCACTATGTCATCGGGGAAACGAAACCAACACAAAACGGTTGAAGAACAAAAGTTTTATTAACGAACCAAAGATAATGCAGCAAGCACAGACGATCTGCATTATCTCAAATGAACGGAAGGCATTTCAAAAACTTGCAGCGCAAATAAATTGTCTCAATGTGTACTTTCAGGAGATTGATGTATCCGACTTAAAATTACTGACTCTGACTCAACTGACTCTGGCATCACTGCCTCCTTAGAAAAATCAGAAAAACGCGAGAGACCACACTTAACATCATTTGTGACCGAACAGTTGCCTTTGGAGTCCCTAGCCTCATTCACCTCTTCAACCTTACCAAGTGAATGGGCATCGGATCTCTCTCCATTTTCTAGAGAGGAAGATTTGTCTTCCACAATGGAATTCAATGTCCCCGGCTGCTCTGAAACCAGATCCAATTCCACTTTCACCTTCTCTAGACCGGCAATTGTGGCCTCTGATTTCTCCTGACCATCACCCAGAATTGGATCGCCGATCTTATCGGTGGTGATTTCAGGAGACACTTCCATTTTCACTTTGTTTAAAGTTGAAGGATCAACTGCTTCTTCCAGATCACACTCTACAACATCTCCTCGTTTATCATTTGAACATGCTCCATCCTGATCCAATGCAACAGCCGACACGAGATTCTCCACATTGAAAATTGGTATTTTATCTCCATTTATAGCCCTGAATTCTTCTCTTGTCTTCTTGTACAGGGACATGGCTTTCTGCAAGTTAACCACTAATAAGTGAGAATGTCGAATAATCTAAAAAATGGAAGCATTATAGCTGTTACAACTGGTGGAAGTTTGAGATCACAAATTGTCAAACGAGATAAATAATAAGATGACTATCTTTCTCAGTATTTCTTTTGCTCTTACAAAACATTCGATGAAATATGAGAACTTGAAAGTTGAAACCAACTCAAGCAACTTAATGGAAACAAGAACTTAATGTCAAAATCAGCAAAGCATGTAGATTAAAAAATAATCAAATTTAAAACACGTGTTCCTACTTGTTAAAGATAAAAGAGCACTGCTCTCAAAGATGTCAGAGGGGTGGTCAAAAACCAAAGTCACCAGTTTTTTTTTTTTTTTTGAACCAAAGCAATCTCATGTCTAAAACAATTATGCTAACTGAGAGGGAAGAAGCCCTTGGTCTGAAAGATAGGAAGACAGCAACTCAACCATAGTCCAGCTTACAGTAACTGTAGTGATGCATGGGGTGCATGTTTATGGTAATTTGTTTTAAATTACCAGTCCATTTCACCAACATCTTACTATAAGCACTACCGTAGTAACAGAATTATCTTAATACAGAGTCACTAAGCGAAATCACAGTGCCTCGCTATTCTTACACTTCTACGAAGAACACATATATCTTCAAAATGCCTAGGCAACACCATGTTAATCAAGCAGGGTAAAAAAGACTATCACCATGTACACTTCTACGAAGAACACATATCTTCAAAATGCCTAGACAACACCATGTTAATCAAGAAGGGTAAAAAAGACTAT
Organism: Vaccinium vitis-idaea; assembly: GCA_963854785.1. Lineage (NCBI taxonomy): Eukaryota > Viridiplantae > Streptophyta > Magnoliopsida > Ericales > Ericaceae > Vaccinium > Vaccinium vitis-idaea. Next base: position 1,945,484 of record OY978224.1, read on the forward strand.
CACCATGTACGTACCTGCAAAACAGAATTGTTCAAGGTAGGAAAAAGTGAAGCACTTGAACTTTTATTGGAGAGGTTTGATGTGGTGTCTACGGCCTCCTGTCACATAAACCAAAAACAAAAGAAACCACACTAAAGCTTTACAACTAACAATGAAGACAAATTAGCTCACTATTGGCTAAAAACTTTACCAATTTTACCTCCACAAGTAAAAACCTGGAATCATCCTCATCAGAAACAGTGTTCTGATCCATACCCACCAAATTTGTGTACTGGTTCAATAATTCAGGTTCAGTAAGATCAGGTGAAATGTCAAGCATGGAAAGATAAAGATGAGAAACACAAGCATCCTCTCTTCTTGAAAGGTTAGAGATTTCCTCAGGAATAGCTTTGGGAGTTTCAAGAGCATTCTTTTCAACAGCGTCATTTGACTGGTCATCGTGAATGCGCTCCACCTGAGCATTGGGATGTTTTTCTTCGTTCTGCGCTTTAAGACCTGACTGGCCAGACCAAACCTCATCTGCTTGTCCACGACCTGAATAATCGCCCATATCTGGTGCAGACGGCAATTCTGTGCTTGCACCACTGTTATGCCCTTTCCACATGGCTCCACTACTCGGCTCCCACACCCGACCACCAGTAAGGTTTCTGTTATTCTGGTCCCAATTCGGCCTCCTATAAAAATGAGATTCTTCTCCAAAAACAGCATTACTTGCATCCCATCCATGGATGGCATCATCCACCGTATGCCGCCAACCAAGTGGACGCACATGGACTGAAAATCTATCACCATCAGGGACATGGTAAGGAACCCCAGATTGGTTCAATTCCATTGAAGGAGGTCTAAGACTGAACATTGGAGTAGTAGGAAACTGCTGCATAACTGGATGGAAACCTACTTGAGGTGGGCCATGCTGGAACGGAAGGAAGCCATTTGGCATAGGGGAAGGCCAGTTTGGGACCCCTCTCCAAGGACTTCCTTGTGCTCTTCCCATGGTGGAATCACCATTCCTCCTATGACGGTTGTTTGGCTTACTTCTATTGTCGTCTTCAAAAGAGCCCACAACTAGAGGGCTGTCGGCCCCCATTCTGAAGGCGGGTGGAGGAGGTAGAAGGGACCTGGGATTACTAGAGAAGTTACTACTTCTACTAAAAGGTGAAGATACAGACTTGTTGTCCCCATCTGCTTGAGATGGGCTCTTTGCATCCCTAGAGCCAACACTTCTCTGCCCTGAATCCTCAACGTCAATATTTCGCCTAACACCAGATCTATTCAATTGTCTGCGGTCATTACTCGTGGACGATGGTGATTTATCCACCAAATGCAAGGGTGAAGGATGAGCATCTTCCTTTGGATGCCTTTCAGCAGAAAACTCAGACAAACGAATGTCGTCCTTTTGAAGGTTTTTATCAATTGACCGAGATAGAGGAGCTTTTTCAGCATAATCCTTGCCAGAGTTTACATTATGCCTAATTCTCTCTTCATGAATATAGTCCCTATTCTTTGATTCTTCGTGCTTTGGAAGCCTGCAAGACAACCCCCAGAAAACAATGAAAGAAGAACGAAATGGTTTAAAGCACAATTAGGTAGCTAATATAGAAAACACTGCGGTCAAAGCAAACAGGGGTGTGATTTTATTTTTCTTTCACTTGGACAAGAGTTTATTGTTCCTCGTCCCCACTCAAACTGGTGATACATTCACCCAACCCACTGCAATTCATTGACATGATGTCAACAGCCAGCATACAACAAAAGGCACCAATCAGGGATTTGTTGCAGCAGGAGATGAGATGGGGCATCAGTGCCCAAAGCAGTGACCATAACAGAAAATCTTAGATCGTTTAAGTGGCCAACTATTATTTCTCGGAAATACTAAAAGACAATTCTCAATCATAATCAAATTTAAACTACATCTGCTAAAAACAAACGGACAATGAATACATCTTTTCTGCATTAGGAGAAATGATCAATAGAGGTACCTGTATTGATCTTTCATGGTATGGGAGCTAGAGCTAGGAGAATTCCTCTGTCTACTGTGGCGATTCCCAGTAATCTCCAAAGCAGAGCTACGTGAGTTAGATCGTCCTCTATCACCAACCAACTCTCCTCTCATACTGCTCAAAGGTTTCTTTTCTGCTTCATAATTTTGCTCTTTGGTACTACGGGGTCTAATCTCACCATCTTCCTCCCTATCACCAGTTCGCCTCCTTCCTTTATCATCTTTGTATTTGGAACTCTGGTCATCAAAAATTGGGCTAGCATCACGATTATTCAATTTTCTGTGATGAAGTTCTGCTGCAGCATTACTTTCATCCCTCAAATGCTTGACATCAGACTTACCACTTGTGCGATCTCTAGAGGACTGTTCATCCCGGTAGTTAACATCCCGAACCCTCTTACCTTTGTCACTATCTTCTCTTTGCATACCCTCCCTGTATCTTTTGTCTCTGCCAACATCTTCCCGATTCTTCTCGTCCCTACTTTTGCTATCCGTGTGACCATCTTCCACATGCCGGTCATCCCTGTGTCTACCATCTCTTTCCCCATCTTCATGGTACTTATCACCTCTGTGCCTATAACCTCTGTCGCCATCTTCATGATACTTATCAACCCTGTGTCTATTATTATCTCTTTCACCATCTTCATGATACTTATCATCCCGATGCCTAATATCCTTGTCACCATCTTCACGGTACTTGTCATCCCTCTGTCTTTTATCTCTGTCACCATCTTCACGGTACTTATCATCCCTCTGTCTTTTATCTTTGTCACCATCTTCACGGTACTTGTCATCCCTCTGCCTTCTATCTCTATCACCATCTCCATGGTACCTATCATCCTTGCGCCTGTTATCTCTCTCACCATCTTCACGGTACTTATCATCCTTGCGCCTATTGTCTCTATCACCATCTTCACGGTATTTATTGTCCTTGTGCCTATAGTCTTTGTCACCGTCGTCCCGATGCTTAACATCCCTGCGCCTTCCATCTCTCTCAGCATCTTCCCCATACTTGTCATCTCTGTGTCTACTACCTCTCTCGCTATCTTCACGGTGCTTATCTCCAGAACTTCCATCCTTGAGCTTTTCATCCTTGTACCTTCCATCCTTGGCACGCTCCCCCCTTGAAGATAGTCGTCCATCTTCACTTTCTTTTGCACCATCATGATATTTATCTGCATCAGTAGAGCCATCACCTCTCTTCCTCATCCGTCTCTCAAGTTCCTTCTCTAGCTCAGGATTCCGTAACTCGTCCTGTATAGGATACTCTGAATGAATGAACAAAACAACAGAGTCAATCTCCTTGAAAGTACAACTGAAATCAAGCCTATAAAAGCAATCTCCTTGAAATCAAGCGTAAGACAAAATAAAACCACAACAGCAATCTCTTTTACCTTCAAACTTCAACAGATATAGCATCAACCTTTTTAGTAGAAGATCTAGCATACGTAATAAATGTAACACATCAAAATCACACAACGTTGCAACACATTGAGCCCGTCAGAACATGGTTCAGAAGTGACAAGCTCGTGGAAATAAGCGATTGGAGAGATGTGGTAGTGAAGACGAAGAAAATGATAGCCATGACTTCCCAAGCTAGATAGTCCACACAGTAGAGATTGAACAACTTACTATCAAAAAGGTCCTTCATATGCAAAATAAACCCTCGTTGAAAGCTAAGTATCTTGTCTGTTGAGTCATCAGCCTTATCCCTTTATATTTGTTCAAAAGCTTCTTGTTCTCTTCAATTCAATGGCACGTAAAACAAATGGTGGCATACAGAAGTAAAACAAGATAATGGGAGAAATAGTGGAAAGAATACGGAAACTAAGAATAAAGGCTACTGACGGCAAAAGCAATACGCTAGATGCTTTTGGACACACTATCATAATCAGAGACTCAGAGTTATCAGACAACAGTAGATACTAGTCCTAATATAGAAATTTGAGAATTGTGGAAAAAATGCTTAATGATATGGTGTATCCCTTAGAAGAAGATGCTTAAATGAGGTTGTGCTCACAAACTTAGGGAAAAAAGAAATTAGCAATAGTACAACTAAGTGCAACAAGTACAAACACAAATTTAAGATGCAAGTTACAATACTAGCCACGTTCACTACTACGTAAAAAGGAGCCGAAACTCTAAAATCCAAACACAAATGAGATGCAATCAAATCGATTTGGACTGCTCTATTTGCAAATAAAGCTAAAAGCCTAAAAGCTCATAATGTCAGGTGGAGAGAAGGAGAGGAAGAAAACACTGGTTGGGCAGGGGGCTGTTGGTGGAAGTTTGTAGCTTCAAGGACAGGAGCCCTAGAACTCTGGTTATAAAAAATAAATAGCAAGTATAAGTAAGATACTAGAGAAGATAGTCCACAAGTGTCAATCTAACAGACCCACCCACCAAGTCTACATCAACTTCAGATGCTCCCTTAATATATTAACCGGGGGGAGGCATCCTGAAAGTGGGTCTCCTTCCCATCTTTTCGTCCATACAAGTACAGTTGTCAATTTCATTAGTCTTCACGCACCTACACTCACACCAGGTAAAAGTCCTGTCTCTCCTAGAACAACAAAAAAAGAGACCCTTCAAGGATTCTTGATTGATGATTCATCAAGTTTTTGTTACGTTACAACTAAGACCAGCAGTTACGTTATAGTGGAGGGTTAGATGGGTATTATTATTGTTATATACTATTAAGACGTGCAGTCTGGCAATTCTGTTCAATCCCCTTCCAACTAACGAACAAATAACATTGAGAGGGCGGTCATGACTAGGTCTGTTTAAAAGGTGAAGGGAAGTCTATGCCTCTTCAACAGCACATGAAAGAGAAAAATCGCAATTAATGTAGGTGCCAGTACAATGAATTAAAAAGACCATTTCCACATGTAATACTACATAAGCATGTTCAATGTTCAATGTATATAGTGAAGAAGATTCTCCAAGCAAGATCTCCCTCTCTGCGTAGTTAGAGTTAAATCAAGCTACTTCTAAGCAAAAAGGCTATTACCAAAGCACATATGCCTCCAGTTGGTTAACAGAAGGCTCTCTCAATTATGGAAGTTAAACCAGGCTAACCAGCAAAGCAACATGTGCACTAATATCAATCAAGGGCATTGACAGGTAATGCTTAGCAAACAAACAACGCAATATTGGCATGGCAACAAACCATAAACACAACAATTAGTTACCTTACCCGTATTTTCTCTACCGTGTTTTCCTTGTCGCTCTTCCCCTTGTTTCCTAGCCACTTCAACGTCAACAGTAGCCACCTCTTCTTCGCGTTTAACATCCTGAGCAATCTTCCTCTGCTTCTCTAAACCCCGTTCCGTATCCTTCAAATCCTTACTCTGCTGCACCTCTTTTGGCCCTGAATCTTTTTCAGACTTCCTCTTTGACTCAACTCGACTTGTACTACTCTTACTCTCCTCTTTATCCGCTAATAAACCGACATTGTCATCTTTCTTCTCACTACCACTTTCATGCCTTCTAACATTGTCATCTTTCTTCTCACTACCACTTTCATGCCTTCTACTACTTTTACTCTTCGAATCCCCCAAAGGTTTGATCTTCTCTCCATCAATTCTCTTCGAATCACCCAAAGATTTAGACTCTTTCGATTTATTATCTCCATCAATCCTCAAAATTTCTCCTTTCACCTCCTTCAACGCCACTGTTGCACCTCCGTCCTCTTCTTCCCCACCGCCACCGGTCCACCTATCATCGGCCTTCTCTTTCCGCCTCTTCGAACCCACATACTCTTCCCCTGTACCGCCATTATCACGAGAAGTCGAATCTTTACCAAGTTTTCGCTTCTCGCTTGAACTCGAATCCTTAGAAACCCTAATAACCGAACCTTCACTGTTGTTCCTATTATCCTTCATCTTCTTCACATCCTCTTTCTCTGATTCCGAATGCTCTTTACCCTCTTTCGAACCGTGTTTGCTCTGTTTATGCGATTTGTGACGCGAACTCCGGGGCATAATTGTCAAACAGCAAGATTTAAATCCAAAACCCTAGTTTTCTCGACTTTGATCCCCAAATAAGAACGATTTCAAATAGATACCGAGTGCTATTTACCCTCTCTGGAACTGTATCAACTCCGGGGTATAATCGTAAAATAGCAGAGTAGAGCGAACGAGAACAAATTAAAATCCAAAACCCTAGTTTTCACAACTTTGATTCCCAAACAAGAATAATATCTAATAGATTACGTAGAAGAGATTTCACCAGTTAACCGACACAGCGGATACCGATAAGTGACGCCGGTGAAGTCGACGGCCCCGATAGATCGGTGGATTGGTGTAAAATTGGGAACGAAGACGTTGCGGCGGCGGCCGACTGTAGAGAGAAAAAATCGGCGGAAGTGGGGAGAGCGAAGATAGAGAGAGAAGATGAGGAGGAGTAAATGTGTTTGGGAATCTGAGGGGAAATTTTGCCCAGCCCTAGAGAGAGAAGGGGGAGAGAGAGGAGGCGAAGTTCTTGTTGTTCTCGCTTCGAAATTGAAATGACATTTCTACGGGGGTATCGTGGGATAAATACACCCTTTTCCTTGGTTTCGTTTTCTTTCGATTTGATCCCCGTTCGAAGAAATTATTCATTCAATTGTCGAGAATGTTGCGTGACAAATATATATATTTTCTAAAAAAGTGACGTAAAGCAGTTCAAAAAAATAAAAATAAAAAAGTGACGTAAAGAGAATTTTATTTCTCTATGTTCTGTTGACAAAGTTGCTGTATTTTCTGTAAACAAAGAATTTTTATAAAAAAAAAAAACTAAAACTTGTTAGCTTTTTTGGAGGATGTAATTTGTCGGAAGGTATTTGGAAACTTAGAATTATGCGTCTCACAACCTTATTGCTCACTAAACACAAAAAGTTATGAGAAGTTAATTTTTGCACCTTTTCCCATCATTTCCTTGCTATTGGATGGTGCACGAAACTCTAGTTTGCTAACTTAGATAACATTTGATCCCCAAACAAAGTTGGATAACTTAATTGCACTATAATAGCATCATCAATAGTCATAAGGTATTTTGCCTTAAAAGAAGTGTAATTTTCTATTTTGGTAAGCCACCAAACAAATGCAACACCTAGACATTTTACCTAATAAAATCACAAAAAAACACCATAAATATACATGGGGATTAGGGGTGTCCACAGGATCGGATCCGGATCCGATCCGATCCGCTCAGAGCGGATTATGATTTTTAAGATCCGGAACCGAACGGAACATTCACGGATTGGGCGGATTTGACAGATTAAAGAAGGATTATTGAGCGGATCGAGCGGATCCGATCCGGAACCGTCAGATAAGAAATTCTCGATCCGGAACCAAACCGAACATTCACGGATGGATCAACGGATGGTTCGGATTGATCGGATTGGTGGGTCGGATGATCCGCCGGACAGCCCTAATGGGGATCTCATCAGGGGATTCTGGATTTCCCTTCCGTCCACACTTCCCTTTTTCCAATCAAATTTTCATGATCCAAATCGTCCAATGTGTGTAAAACATGTTTTTAAGGGTCCTTGCAAGAAGTCATAAAAAAAAATATCGAGACGAGCCTTATTCAATCAATTTTTCATAAAAGTACATATAAGGTTTTTATGAAAGATGATCGGATGAAGCATTTTCTGGTCATTTGTTTTTTTGATGATTTTTCACCTGAACCCTTGAAAACACGTTTTAAACACATTGGACTGTTCGGATCAGAAAAATTTGATCAGGAAATTTGAGTCCCGAACGGATCCCGGATGAGATCCGAACTGATCACATATATACACAAAAACATTATACTTGTTCACATAAATATACATACGAATGGAACCTCACATTACTATAGCTGAAACTTTGTCGCGGTTGAAGTTGCTTGGAACTCCGTCGAACTTGAAATCGCTGTGGAGCACCGTTGAAGATGATGGATCGAGGCTGAAATCAATTTCTGAATCCAAATCTGTGATGATTCTGCTCAACAAACCCGAGTTACTCTAGTAGAACAGGAACTGCCAAGGAGGGAAGCGAGCCAGTAAGGGTTTTGTGCATTTTTCTCTGCAAAGCCACGATTTCGAGGGAGTAGTAGGACTACTGGAGATGCTCAAGATAGGAGGATAATGGCCTTGTTCGGTTAGTAGTAGGTTTAGTTTAGTTTAGTTTAGTTTTGATGATGTAAGCAGGTGTAATAAGTGGAGAGAGATAGAAAGAGAAATGAGAAAAATGATGATGTAAGCAAAACTAAATAGTGCCAAAACCAGCCCAAAACCCCCAAACGAACACGGCCATAATTTTTTCGAATTATATGACCACACACATGTTTGCCCTCGTTTTATAAATAGAGAAATGTATCGAACACACAGCTCAAGGTGACTTACAAGATTCGAAAGTAAAGTATATCGTTGCATGCACCCAATAAATGGAAAGTAATTTAAGACCATTAATGATGTTACCATATACAAATTTTTTTGAGTGATTTTGTTCTAGACGCCAACACAAGAATCGATTTTAAAAAAAAATAACAAAATAACAAAATATGTTTATTCATGCGAAAAATGAAGGACGCTGGATTTAACTCAAACTAAAATAAACATGAAAAAAACATGCATTTACTTGGACTAGCTTTTAAGTTTTAAGTTCATAAAACAAAATAAAAAAAAACTTGATTGTATATGTTTCCGTCATTGTCCTATACATTTTAAAGTCGTAATGTCGTGTATTTCTGTCATCGTCACAATTTTTAAATTTTTTTATTATTATTTGTCACATGTAAATTCTTGCTGCGCCCAAATTGCTGTTTATTATCTATCCATGAAGCCGAGTTCGAGACTTCAGGTGGAGAGTATCACAAATGCTCAATGTCCAAGATAAGTAGTGGCTGCAGGCTTGCAGCAAAATTCTAGTGGAGATATAGTAACTATTAGTAAAACAAAAGGCTCATATGTGGCTAGAATTAGGACAGTCCTTTTTCTCTTGCCTCCCCTTCTTTCACTGAAGTCTTTTAACGGGGTGTTTCACTAACAAACGGGTCATTTTCTCATAATATATCAAATAAAAAATTGTGAAAAATAAATTTATTCTAAAAACACCCTTAGCGAAACACCCTTAACTGTTACAACCCTTCAACTTCACAAATCCCACTTCCTTGGCCAAACCCAGCTCTCCAAGACGGCCTCAACTCTTCTATACTGGGTTTCTGGTGTACCGGTGTTTCCGTACATATTTTACCCTTAGATCATGTTTAAAAATATTCATCTCCTAGACATCATCTTCCCAGCAGCAGTACGCTGGTCTTATGGCATTGAGCCTTGACTGGACACAGCAACTTATGGCACTGAGCTTTGACCGCACACAGCAAAGGTATAAACAGACTGCCCTATGGAACCTGGTAATTGTGCTAGTTGTCTATTTTCCCAAGTAAAAATATAGAACTAATTTTTGGCAAGATGAATTTACATATCGAGACCTTTACAATGCACTGCTTAGACCGTGCCAGGTCTCATTCCATGATCACTAGAGAAGATCGAAAGAGGAAACCAGAAGAAAGGACCATAATTCGAAAAACAAACTACCACAAATTTTGCACAGAAATAGGTTTGAAAACAACATGAGGAAAATATGTCTATTGAGTTGCCCAAGGTGGAGGCAGCCAGAAAGGAGGAAGGCTGCATTAGGAATGGAATCACAACAATCTGCTAACTCAGAATTATCATAACAGGAAAAGTTCTCCAACTGGGAACATCAAACTATACCAATTGATAATCGATCTTCATCAAATAGCATCATTGGACCCATCCATGTAACTTTCAAACCAAATGTAGAGCATGAAATCAGTTTCCTCTCCTTTTACCCATTTCAGTAATTAAACTATCAAATAGTTGATCAGTTACTCATAACATCCAAACAATGCAATCGTTATTGTGTAAAATCTCGATAGTTGCTAAGAGAAAAAAAGAAGAAGGAAATTTGACTTGAAAGCCAAATTTTTGTCCAATATCCTCTGTTCACCCGACTCCATGTGAGAATTAGATACAGCCACCCAACTGCAAACACAAGTAACCGGACAAACAAATCAACGAACATTTTTAAAGCAATATAGAAGAATACTTGAACTTTCTTTTTCCTACAGAATTTTAATCCTTCAATAATAATCCAATTAAAAGTTGCTCGTGTAGAGAAACTGAGAATGATTACAATCCCCGGAGGGTTTCAAGTCTAACTTTCACTTTCACCACAGGTGGTGTACAAGGACGAGGAGACTCTGCTGTCCCAAAGGGACTGCAGACGGTGCTACCCTATGAAACGACAGCAACCACTTCTTTTGATTGCTAAACCCTGTTTGGCACAGCTAAATACTTCATTTAGATTAATGATTTTATTGTTTTTTAGTGGGGCCTGTTTTGGTTGGGTCCCACAAAGATGATTCAAATTGCTCATGTTTCTAAAATGTATATTTATGGGTTCCTGCAAAAAAATTAACTCAATCCGATATCGGTAAGGTTGTTTTCGGAATTCTTACGGCGGAACACTAAATTTTGATTAAGGGAAAATTATTGAAATGGTCCCTGTAGTTTCACCATAGTCTCGATTTAGTCCCTCTAGTTTCAATTGCACTCTAACGAACCCTGTAGTTTCAATTTTGGTCGAATTGAGTCCCTGCCGTTAACTTCCGTTAGCAAATTAGACGGAAAACCCAATTTGGAGATTTTTTGAGGGTCAAACTCGTCTTTTCACCCACCCTTCTTCTTCCCCAATATGTAACCCTAACCCTAACCCTAAAAAAAACCTTCACCGCCCATCCCCACCGTCATTTGAACCGCACCACCACCTGTTACCACCATACCCACCGCCATTGGGTCACCGTCAGTCACTCCTGGTACCTCCACCACCGTCACAGGAGCTCCACCCACTCTCTTCGCCGTCGTCGGAGCCTCACCGCCTCTTCCTGTTGCAGTTTGGTCAGCACCAACAAGTTCTGGCACCCCCTGAGCGCTGGATTTGCTCGTTTTCCATCACCACCCGACTGGTGGTGTTGCTCGGTGGCCCAACCAGTCCGGCCGGACTATGGGTCTGAGTTTTTAACTCAGATTGGGGTTTTTCCACCCCTGTACCGCCGTCATCCGCCTTCGTGGAGGATATTTGTGGCTCAGCTTGGCCGGAATCGGCCATGGGTTGAAGAAATTTCTAGGTTTTAACTCAGATTAGGGTTAGGGTTAGGGTTACATATTGGGGAAGAAGAAGGGTGGGTGAAAAGACGAGTTTGACCCTCAAAAAATCCCCAAATTGGGTTTTCCGTCTAATTTGCTTACGGAAGTTAACGGCAGGGACTCAATTCGACCAAAATTGAAACTACAGGGTTCGTTAGATTGCAATTGAAACTAGAGGGACTAAATCGAGACTCGGGTGAAACTACAGGGACCATTTCAATAATTTTCCCTTTGTGATTAATGATTTATTGATTTTTTGTGGGACCCGAAACAAGGCTGAAAACTTTATTTAGATTAATGGTTTATTGATTTGTTGCGAGGCCTACTTCGGATCCCACAAAGCTCACTAGGAAGTCTAAAAAAGCTCTTACTGATATCGAATCGAGCTAATTTATTTATTTTTTGTGGGAAACCATAAAAATAGTACACTTTAAGAATATTGAGCAGTGTGAATCATCTTTGTGGGACCCAAAATGGGCGCCACAAAAATCAATAAATCATTAATCTAAAGGAAGTATTTTGATGTGCCAAACGAGGCTTTAGAAATCAAAAGGAGGGGTTCCCTCAAAGCGTCAAAAACACTGCCGTTTCACAGGCGGCATCCTCTGCCATCCCTTTATTTATTTTGAGAGAGAGAGAGACCAATCTCCAGCAAAAACAAAGAAAAGCGAATTCCAAACACAGGAACAAGAAACAACCATCATTTCACTAGTGATTGCTACAAACTTAACACTTCAGAACAGCTATTATTGTTTCCTTGAAGAGAAGATTTTTAGAGGAAGGTACCTAATTTCACTAGTGATTGCTAGTTAAAAATGGACCATGTCATAGTAATCATCAGATATGGATCATGCTGTTGACTTTCTAGTGTAACATAGCAAGGATTGTGCTTGACAACACATAAATTTTGAATTTTGAATGAACGTGAAGTTTATAATCTCGTAACAAAAGTGAAGTTTATTCTGTTAAATTTTGAATTTCCAGTGCAACACAGAGATCAAGTCTTACATACCAAAACTGCTTCGATCTCTTCTTGAGAGACTGGTGTTCTTTTGGGCTGCATAGAAGCTTTTCCTCCTACAGTCGTGTTAGATTGGGCAGACTTCATGAACAAAGTCTGCTTGGCATGGCTAGCTGTTGATGCATCCTGAGGACGGGGTGTTGAGTCTGTTGAATAATAAGAAGGCCTTTAGCTAGCTTTACGAATTAGACATATGCACGAAAGCATGGGCAGCCACACATCGCGTAAATAGAAAATTTTGATCAAATTGATGCATGAAATTCAAGTCACAACTTTCCAACTAATTATGTCTCCAAAGGACTGTACTTGAAGAATATCCACCACTACTTATCAATCTAGGACAATTTTGGTGTTCCCACTACAGTTAGCTAAAAGCAAGCTACAATCTTCCTTGTGATCAAAGGACATTAGAAATTTCCCATATGTAAGCTACAATCTTCCTTGAACAGCACATATGTAAGCTACAAAAGCATGACCACCAATCAGTTAAGAACTGTTATGTCAAATGAAAGTTCAAAACAAAGAGAATATCAAAAAATAAGTACGCAGGCGTCTAGTATACTAAACTGAGAAAAAAAAACCCCATGTGCTAGGTGTAGAAACCAAAATCGCCTCTTATTATTTTCTTAAACTCTCTAAAATGATGCCAAACAAGAGTTCAGAGATAAGTGCATGAGTTGATTTGAGAAAGTGAAGCATGAAAAACTTTCAACAAGTATAAACAAGCCTACAAAAGGGATCGCTTGAGAACTTGACTGTTAGGGCATAGAGTCCCCAATGGTATAGGTTAGCAATCTCATTTAATAAACACTTAATTGAGTTGAACTTGGTCTCCTGCTGGAGTTGTTTTAGCTTAGCATTAGTAAACCTTTATGCTACTGGGTTTTTAATCCCGTTAGATTTGAATGCTGAGCAAACAACCAAAAGGTTCAAGCTAGTCGAAGTTAGAATGCACAAGCGAAAATACATGGATCCATAACCAACATCGTAGTCAAACTTTTTGGTGATTGGTGATGTCAATGTCAAAACTTTGAGAGGATTGAAGTCACGACTCACACGAGATGGTTCCCAGGGTATTAAAATGTACCGACCATGAAATGAATTGGAAGCAGTATATAATGTGCCAATTGGAAGGCTAAAGTGAAAGGTGTTCTCATTAATTGTAAATTATTTTGAGCGATGGTGGTAGCAGAACCCCATGACAAGACAGTTGAATGTGCAATGACAATGGACAAACCCGGGCTTGAACAGATGCTTGGGTTATTGGTTATGTGCGCAAAGCATTCATTTGCTTGCACAGAGTAAAGCACTTCGCCAGTGCCTTGCTCAACAGGTTGAGTGAGCTTTGGACAGTGTCAACTGCGAACTTCTAAAGTGTGCTCGCTGAAGCGAGTTGTGTATGCTAGAACATCACATTAAGGCGTGGATTTCATATTTGGAACCTAATTGCTCTGATTTCTCTCCCATAAGGTAGGAAACAGAACTAGAATGATATAGGTGATATAATCCTTTGACGACTCGTAAATTCTCATAGATCTATCAAACCGGGTGCTTGATTTGTCATCTCCGCTACTACCCTTAGAGTTGAAGACTCTTGGTGGATTCTAAAAGAAAGAGAAAAGTCTTAGAGTAGATTCTGGAGGAGTGGGTCATGCCTTGAATTCGGGGGTTTCAAACACAATGGGAGGGAGCAATATACGTGGATTCAACAAGAGAAAATCAGGTACAGGTTTTGGATTCACAGGTGCTGCGTGAGTGGCGATTTGTACCACAAAGTTGACATAGACTAGGCCCCAAGGTTTTCCATCCGCCAGGGTTCTCCACATAAAATCGCTTGTATCGCTCGTGCACGATTGCTTGATCTATGTATAAGCAATTACAGCGGATTCAATTTCATTTTGTTGAATTAGGAAGAATCAATCTCCAATTGATTAATTCAGTAATTGACTTGAAAACTGATCGCCGATTTGTCAATCTGACTTTGCAAATTCATAGTAGAAAATCCAAACCCTTGAGAAGGGAAAGTGTTTTCCACTCATCTGCTACTTCATTCTCATCTTCCCAAGTCCCCGGAACAAGTCAAACTAAAGTTATTTTTTATAACACAGGTGTTGGGCCAGCTTATGCGCACCAAGACTATTCCTGGACCAATCCCACCATTTACTAGCGGCCCCCAATTAAAGCAGGGTAAATCCCGTTATGAGTTGTCCGAAAAGAGTTGATAACACATGGGAGGTTTCGGACCTGAGACTTAGGTGTAGGTGTTTTGCGTTTACCATTTGCTAAATGTACAAAAACTTAAATCATCTTCTCAGCTGATACATTCACCATTTTCATGAAATATAATTCCAACTCAAGATACTTACATAAATCTGATAAATCTCGTCCTTATAGGCTATAGCCACGAAAGTTGTTTGCAAGGAAACGAACAACGAATAATCGCATACATAGCTCAATTTAGGAATTGAACGACCACAAAAAATGCAGCTAAATACAAATCAAACAGTACGTGTGCGAGGAGAAAAAGAAGGGACAAACCAGAGGGTTTTGGATGCCTCTGAGGGAACTTGATGCGGGGTATTCTCTTCATCGCCTGCTCGGCACCCATCGCTCTCTCTCTCTAGATCTCTCGAGCAGCTCAATTGGTTCGCGTGCGAAATAAGGAGGAAGAAAGGTCTTCAATAACTACGATCGACAGAACAATTTGGGTACTTTCCTGTTGCCAATGTGCATAATTTCCAGGTTTCGGTCAATGTTCCTTGTTTTGGTCAAAGCCATTATGGGTCTGTCAATAGCCATGTTTAGCAAGGGGGATGTGGGTCGAAATGATTATCACCAGATGTCCGGGTAACTTGTGTGCACTACGACTAATTTCAAGACAATGAGGTAACGACAAAGATGTAGTCAGGATTTCAACTCGGAGGTGGCATCCCAAATCAATTTCTCACTCTCTCTGTCCCACAAAGATAGTCTATTATAAGACGACGTGTAATTTGCAGATAAAAATTTCAAGTAGTTTTATAGTATTGTGCCAAGAAATGTTCTAAATAATCAAGGAAGTGCTTTATTTTTTTATCTGAAAATTAGAGGTTTTTTGGTAGAGGACTATCTTTACCGGTGGAGAGAGTAATTAGTATAAAAAGGTTCAAGTGTTCTATGATTAATTATTTTTAGTACGTAAGACGATATGTAACGATCCGCGCCAGCTAATGTGGGACAACTATTAATGGGGTCTCACGGGGTAAGCATTTTCATATGTTTATCGCCCATAAAACTTACTTAATACTCTAAAAATTCCCCTTATCAATATACTAATATACTTAATACCAAAAATAATACTATACGATTTTTAACGAATAACATTGTTGTTGCAATACAAAAAATAATAATTTTGGACCAAAGGGTGGCACCGCCCCCCTCTTACCCTCTGTTCCTGGGTAATGGCTGGGCATAATTTACCGTAGTCTTGAAGCACCGTCATGTGGTGTTTAGTGTCAGAGTTATATAGGGGCCGGGTCTAATTTTCAATTTTGGAATATATTTTTATAGATACTAATAATTAAAAAGTAAGAACAATGTTCATTTTAAGAACACTAAAATATAAAGAATGATACCATTCGATAGTGATACCTCGTTCGTCGAATGACATGATGTCAACAATGCTCGAGATTCATTTTTCAATTTATCAAAACCGTTTCATGAAAGCTCGAATAACTACATTTAGTCTTGAAAAAATTATCGAACTAAGTTTTTTTTTTTGTTTAATGATCCGGTCCCCTCCGACTTCGATACCTAGCTCTGTCGCTGTTGGGGTCGACTGTCCCACCAAACAAGTGTCTAATGTTCAATAATCACACAATTCCTAATTGTATCTTGTACTTTTAGTTTAATGTAGAATATTTTCCCATTTGACGGGAAAAAAAAAAAATGAAAAATGTATCGTTGGGGCCGGGCTTTAACTCTAACCTGCGTGAATTAGCCCAAGCCAAGCCCAACTGATATCACCATGAATTTATGGGCTTAGCACCGGCCGGTCCACTTTTTTTTTGCCAATACACCGCCAACTCCACCCCAATTTTCAAAATGCACCGAAAACTCCAAGAAGCACAGAAAATGTGGCGGCTGTTCCGACTCTCTCTCTCTCTCTCTCTCTCTCTCTACCCATTCCACATGGGCACAATCTCTCTCTCTGCTCAACTCCCCAAACCATATGAAAGTGCCTAAATTCTAGGGTACCCTACCAAAGTGCCTAAAATCTTAGGATACCCTAAGAAAGTGTTTAAACCACTAAAAACCCTATAATATAAAAAGCACCTTAAAGTTAAAACTTAGGGTACCCTATGAAAGTGCCTAAAATCCTAAAGTACCCTATAAAAGTGCCTAAATCACTAAAACCCTATAATAAGAAGGTGCACCCTAAACATAAACCTAAAAAAAGAGAGTAATTGGCCTTAATGGCGATAAATATTTGTTTTCTAACCTTAATGATAAATTTTAAATTCTTAAATGTACGGTCTAAATTCTAAATGTACGGTCTAAATTCTAAAATGTACATTCTAAATGTACGGTCTAAATTCTGAATGTACAGTCCAAATTCTAAATGTACGGTCTAAATTCTAAAATGTGCATTCTAAATGTATGGTCTAAATTCTAAATGTACAGTCTAAATTCTAAATGTATGGTCTAAATTCTAAAATGTACATTCTAAATGTACGGTCTAAATTCTGAATGTACATTCTAAATTCTAAATGTACGGTCTAAATTCTAAAATGTACATTCTAAATTTAGGGTACCCTAAAGTTTAGGGTACCCTATGAAAGTGCCTGAACCTAAACCTTAGGGTACCCTATGAAAGTGCCTAACATCCTAGGTTACTCTATGAAAGTGCCTAAACTACTAAAAATCCTATAATAGAAAAGTGCACCCTAAGTGTCTAACCCCAAAAAAGAGTGATTGACCTTAATGGAGTTAGTGGTAATTAAAAAGAATGATTGGAGTTAGTGGTAATAAATATTTATTTTTTGTATTGGCCCGTAATAAACTCTGAATTTATTCATCAGTGTTTGGGCCTGTAATTATCATTCAGTGAAGGTTGTCCAAGTCAATGAGAATATGAGATTCAAAGGCTGAAAAGTCGTGAATAGAATTTGCATCACAAGTTGGGCTACGGTCAAATGCATCTAATATTCTAAGGTAAGGCTGAGTTCTCCAATGAATTTTTATCAAGATTTTGATAAAATCAACCCCTTAATTTTATCCATTCGTGAAGATATTTGATAAAATCTGTAGATTTTTTAGATTTTCCAATGCAAAAATCCACAGATTTTATCACATGTCTTTACGAATGGATAAAATCAGGGGTTGATTTTATCAAATGTTGATAAAATCCATTAGAAAACTCATCCTAATTAATCCGATTGATGAAGATATGTACTGCTAACAATTTGATTTATGCAACTTTTAATAGGGGGGACCTGACCTATTTGCATTCAATAAAATTAGCCCAACAATGAGAGATGGGCCACTCTAAGCCACCAATCTGCTTCGAGTCAAGTCCTATCCAAACGTGTACTTGGAGTTTGTAAGTTGTAATTACGCTCAGTTTTTTATTTGCTAAAATCTAACATTTGATAAAATCAAGTGTTGATTTTAGCAAATTTACTCCTCATTTACTAAAATCAACCCTTGATTTTATCAAATTGTAGATTTTAGCAAATGAAAGACTTAAAAGGTTTAACGCACAGAACCTAAAGACTTGTGTTTGTGTAAAATAATCTTTTTACGGTGAATTATTCTGTTTTGTCCTTCTTCTTTTTTTTTATCAAAATGGTAAAGATTATTTTTGTCTTTATGCTAATCATAACTTCTAAAAAATCAGTATTTGGACCTTAATACAACTTCAAAAAAGTCGGTAATTTTCAGAAGTTGCTCCTAGAATTTATAGTACATTGTACTGCAAATTTTTAAAAGCCAGAATCCTGTAATAGTCTCTTTGAATGTTTCTCAAATAGGCACATAATCTTGTGGGAGGCGGGGAGGCTGTTGTGCCACATATTGCATAGCTGCTGTGCGGCACAAAACGGCCCCGTTTTGGGGCAAGCCAATTGGTTTGCCAAATGTGATCTTGTGGGACCCACTTTTGGGTCTCACACAAATAATCCGAACCGTTTAAAAAAAATTTAAAATAATTATTCAAGCGGTCTTGAAAAAAATCAAGCCCATTGGATATTTTTACTTAATTGATCTAATTCATTTGATTTTCATCCAGAATTACTTTTGGGTCTCACACAAATAATCCGAACCGTTTAAAAAAAATTTAAAATAATTATTCAAGCGGTCTTGAAAAAAATCAAGCCCATTGGATATTTTTACTTAATTGATCTATAGTTTGAAAGCATCTTCAAGAAAATTTATACAATTTCGCACTAAGTAACCCATTGATATAAATCATAGGTTTTGTAGGACTCTTTAAGAAGAGTATCGAGTAAAAAAATTGTGTTGATCGGAGATCGAGAGGAATCCAAATGTGCACAGCAGCGTCCCCACCTACAGTCTTGCGAGGATACTTCGGAAGTTGTGCTACGGTCAAATGCATCTAATATTCTAATCAATTCGATTGATGGAGATATGAGGCTTACAATTTTGTTCTACATACAACTTTTAATGGGATGGTGGGCCTATTTGCATTCCATTAAACCAAGCCCAACAATGACAGATAGGCCTCAGAAAGTCGTCACCAATCTGCTTCGACTTCGAGTCAAGCCCTATCCGGACGTCTACTTTGAGTTTGAACAAGTCTCCCTGACCCACTTCTACACAATCCGGGTTCCGGAGACTCTCGTCAAATCTCCGGACCGGGCCATTGTTCGTCGGGCAAATATACACGAGGCTCGTTCCGGACTCACAACGATCAAGGGTATACCAGAGTATGAGATGCCCTGGTTGCAGGGTTCGGGAAATTTTAAACCCCAAGCTCATTGGGAGTTTCATTTAGTATTGCAGTTAGACTAAGCTTGGTTCACTTGAAAAAATCAAGATAGAATATATATTCTCAAATTAATTTTAACACGATTTTTCATTCGTAGGTTAGCATGGGTATGTATATATGTAAATATCAGCATACGAATAACGATTTTATCATCATTGTTCCTATAAATAATGGTAATTTAAAGGTAAAATATGAAATGAGATGTCAAAAAATTGGAGAAACAATAAAAATAGTTAAAAAAAAAAAAAAAGAAGGAGAAGAAGAGAGAGAAAATAATGTAAAAGTGAGATAGAATCACTCGAGAAGGGTTAAAATAGCAGTTCTTGCTCTAAGGGAAGTATCAAATAAATAAGTACTTGAATTGGGTTTTTATCATAAAGATTCCACTGAACCAGAAACAATGGATGGCATCACCGACTATAATTATCTAACAATTCAAGTACCGTAAATATGATTCAAGCCCAAGGCCGGCCCTGACATTAGAGAGGCTTAAAGCGAATTTTAAAAATAGGCCCCTCGGTTTTTGTTTTTTCGCGATGGAATTTGTGGCGTCAAACCTTTATTTGGACTGAAAAAGTATAAACCTTTAAGTAATTGATGTCTAATTTGGTTCTTTGTGAGTTTGACAGGTCAGGTCGTATGCTAGAAAATGACTTGCAAAAAGCAAAACGCGGATTTTCCATTAGACCTAGTCCAATAGCTGTGTATTTTACTTTGGAAATTACTGCACGAAAAGAATAACTGAATTCCTTAAATAATTTAGTTCTGAAAAGTATTACAAATGTACTTATCTAATTTGCTTTGTGCTTCCATCCTTATATATGACTGAAAAATATTTTAGATGCATTGGGAAGTAACTTCGTTGCACATAATTTGTTTAATAATCCTCCGTTGCACGAAAAGTCGAGTCAGTTGTACGATACAAAACGATAAGTAAAAATAATTCATTTTATCAAAAAAAATTAATTTTTTTTTTAGCAATGAGCTCTTTTAATTCATGAAAAATGTAATTTACTAGATATCAATGAGCTCTTTTAATTCATGAAAATAGTTTGAACGTTGGAACTTTTCCTTCAAAAAATGTAAGTAAAATATAATACTTATCGTTTTGAGAACCGGACTATCGTTTTGGGACAGAGAGTAAATTTTTTCGTGAGTTTTGGCACTAATTTTTAAAATTTTATTTAGTTTTTTAAATTGGTGCGAACAAATTGAAGAAATAAATTACACGAAGCACTTTGTATTGTAAGTCAATATCTCAAAATGTTTGTCGATTTAAAAAAATTACCACTTAAAATTCGAAGCACTTTTTAAGTTACCGTGTTCCACAGGGTAAAATTACCACTTAAAATTCGACTACTTGTTATATTTCATAAAAGTTGATACAAGTTTTTCTGTATATGAAACGAGAACAACGCTTTGGTCATAACTTGCAATCTTTCATGGCTCGACCAATCTATTTTAGAAAACATAACTTGCATTGTGCCGGGTTTGATATGAAAACGGTAAAAACATCAATGGGAGCCCTTTTTGTCCTCTAGTCTCGTGTATCAAGTGAGCTCAATGCTAATCCAGAGTAAAAGAGATGGGATATAAAGACTCGTTTCACTGTCTAACCGTGTTCCACAGGGCATTTTAGCACCTGAAAATCCACTATTTGTTGTGTTTCACAGGGAAAAATGGTTAAGAAAATCCACTATATGTCTCTATGTTGTGTTTCAAGGTTGAAAATTGTTAAGATTTCAACATAACATGTCGTATACTTGACGACGGTCCACGTTCCACTTCTGTAAAGTCTTTAAATATACTTTTTTAGTAGTTAGCCCACCCTCGTCTCGAGCGACCATACAGGGACGGAGTCAATATTTAAACTTAGAAGTGATGAAATTAGAAGAAATTTAATATTTCTTTAGTGATAGTCCCACTTTGGTCTCGAGAGACGCACCGTGCTAGGAACGGAGCCAATATTTGAATTCGGAAGCGACGAAATTGGCAGAAACTAATAAATAATTCTTATTTGTTTAATTTCTATAAAACTACACATGTTTTAAGGTTAAATATTATTTATATATAACACTTGAAAAAAGTACACATCTATAGAAAACATGTGTGAAAAATTGAATCTTACGTTGAATAAATAGAAAAATCACTAGACCTTTCAAGCTCCTCCAAATCATCTAACATTGATTCTACACCAATTTTTAAAGCAATTTTCTATTGAGTATAATTGAAGTGTCCAAGAAAGAAACCATCACCCATTTGAATTTCTTCGAAAAGTCTATTTTCTTTATCTTCCTAATTAAAAATGATTGGTTTTTTTTTTATCAGGTTTTTCCATGCCTTAGTCGTATAATCCTTCAAAATGTTCTACGCTCGCTCTCAATCCTTAGTCGTTTGTGATGTGTTTGACAAACGTTTTTATGCTCGTACTCACACTTTCACTTGCACACGCGAATTATGTGACTGAAATTGTGGGTGAGCCAATTTTAAAATATACTATGTCGTATATTTTGTAAACCAAGGTAGCACGTGCCACCAAAGCTGCGGCCCTACCCAGTGCCCAATTTGTACTCCATACTATATTGTCAGTTGTCACAAACTTCCAACACTACTCACCTTACCTATAAATACCAACATCAGGTTTTCACTTTCCTTCATCTCTCACTCCTCAATTCTCCACCACCACCACCACCACTCATCTCTCTCTCTCTCTCTCTAAATATGTTGGGAATTTTGCATTCCTACTTCAATGAAAACAGCTTCGATTCCAAAACCAAACTTCGGAAGCGAAACATCAATCCAAGTTACGTATGCAGAGACGATTTGGACGAGAGGAAATCGGCAACCAAGCTGAAGAAGAGAGATAACAAAGACCGGCCGGAATCGACACCGTTGCTTCGAAAAGAAGAGAAGTCGGAGAGAGAGCAGAACCACGGCCGCCGGCGCGAGGAGAGGGAGGGGATTAAGGTGAAGATTTTGATGACGAAAGAAGAAGCCGCAAGACTGTTGTTGAAGTGTAAAGATGGAGGAGTACTTGAATTTAAGGACGTGGCTCGTGAGCTTGTGCAAATCCCTGCTACTCGTGTGAGTGTTGTTGCCTCTGGCAAAGGGGAGGATCGTGTGCTTGGGAGTATACCAGAAGAATTCTAAATTAGTGGACGGTGGTATTAGACTATCAGAGTTGTCGAGGACCAAGCAAATTCTTTGTTTTACTTTTGGGAACTTTATTCGATTCATTATATATGACTTGGGTTTTCTTGTTTTTGTTTTTGTTTTGTTGCCTTAGGCCGGGGGTTGCCAGAGCCGAGAGCTTGTTGGGTTTACCCCTAGACCGACTATGTGAACAATGAAACACCACAATGAAAATCGAACTTTGATCCTTTTCTTGATAGATGGAGGCCTTGCCACTTAGATATCCTTTTGTTCTCATATATCCGCTTAATTAACAGTTTCAATTATGCCAATGAATATAATTTGCTCTTGTTTATACTTGGGGTTAAGGTAAAATATTGTCATCATAGATTCGAAAAAAATTCACAGTCTCTAATTATTACTACTACGTATCAAGTTCGAAACCATATTGTCTTATCAATTTTTATGGGATCAGTTGACCCAAGATTTTGCTCTAGCCTTAAATATGCTCTCACTAGTAGACACCAAAATTGAGCGTATAAACCAATCCAGACATCCCGAGTTATTAAAAATATTAGTAGTAATAATTAGAGACGCGAATTCCTTTCGAATCTACGATGACTATATTTTGAAAAAAATAAATTAGGTGTCTGGCTTACGCCCATTTCGATGTCTTTGAAATTAATAATTAGACGATTCTCAAAAAAATAAAATCTTTTGCTGACCGAGTCGCTATACTTCATTTGCTATGTGTGGACTGCTTCTTCCACACATAGGCCCTGTTTGGATGCCGGAGATGATTTGGGTGGATTTGTAATGAGGGTGGATTTGAAGGTGGATTTGTAATGAGGGTGGATTTGGTAATGAGGGTGGCCCCACCTCATAAGAAGGGTGGATTTGTTAGTGAGGTGTTTGGATGGTATTTTGAGAAGGTGGATTTGGAAGGTGGATTTGATAGGATAAGAGAGAAAATTACCTATTTGCCCCCAGTTTTATATTTTAATAAAGTAAATGGATTAATTTTATTATAATAACACTAAATACATAATAATTACATAATAAATACAAAAAATAGGCAATAAATCTAAAATATTATTCTAACCAAATTAAAAAAAAATTCGGAAAAAAATTTAACAATTATTAATTTGTTAAATTAATAAAAGACAATGAATTTTTCAATTGAATGGTGAGTAGGTAAATTAAATAATTTTTTTCTATTTTCCTTATTGGTGAGTAGGTAAATTAAATAATTTTATTTCTTTTTCCTTATTTAATATAAGTTTGATTTTTTATTTTTTATTTTGCAGCCCCAATTATAATCAATGACACTATTGCTTTACACCTCATAATGGTGGGCAAGACGAAGATTTTTAGAGAGGAAGCAAACAAAGATATTCAGTTTTCCCGGGCGACGAGAACAATAGTACCATAATCCTAAATAAGAGTTCCACTGCTTCTATAACAAACAGAAATCCAAACCCAACAAAGCAAATCTGTCCCTTGAGAACTTTTCAAACATCATATTAGGTTGCATCGGCAAAACGCGATTTTGTTGTAGTTGAAGTACACAGTGGCTTCATCATTTGGACGATGTTTCTCAATAAGTCAACCTATGCATAGTAATTTAGCCTTGCTTTCTTCTTAGCCTGAACTTGTATGATACCTTCATTGAAGTCTTCATGGTTCACCTCATTGGGAAGATGAAGATCGAAGTACTTGGATGTTTGAAGAATTTGTAATTTATTTGACAATTTATGTAAGACGTAGTAATGAAGCTTGCATTTCAATAAACGGTTGTGCTTACAAATAGTTGGAAGGTACAACTTCATTATGAATCGAGAAAAAGTGCCAACAAAATAAATCATACAAAACCTAACAACAAAATTACAAGATAGGAAAAATTCACATCACTTGGGGCTCCCTGAGTATCCATTGACCGTCGAGTGTGTTGTACCTTTTCTTGAAGCTCCCCGAGTATCCATTGACCTGAACTTCAGCTTCCTCCCAAGTATTGTAGATCCCCGGCCGATGTCCAACGAACACCACCCAATATGACTCTTGAGCTGCCATTCCGTAATCTAAAAAAAAAACAAACACATACTTGGAACGGCGATTAGGTAAGTGAATATATAAATTTCGTTGGCTTAGATTTTCGATGGGGCCGGCACATATTGCACAAGTCTGACAACAATTTATGTTGTCAAACGGTTATTCAACCGTTGACCATCACAAATTACCCGCCAAGACGAGTGCTTTGCCTCTTTTACTCCTTGAAATATCATCATAGCCGTTAACGAGTATGAAAAGTAAGCATAAGAGGCAACTACCAACTTTGAACCAGCAAGTAGCAACTACCATCGTTACGCCGTTAAAAACAGTTGTAGATGCAGTTTTCTGGGTTACATTGCAATGTCGGCTGCCAAAAAGGCAAGTCAACACAGGACCACGCGCACGCGCGCACACACACACACACAAATGGCTCAGGTATTCATCATTGCCAAGTAGTAACCATCTCCCAATAGTGATCCAAGTCCAAGGAAATAAAAACTGCAATCTAAGTTACCCAGTAATGTACCAGAAAACTGCAGTGTCAAATGTGCCATAAAAACTGCATCTAAGTAACCCACAAAACTGCTCTGTAATGAACCAGAAAAATGCATAAACGTAACCCAGAGTTTCAGCTTTGTAATGACCCAGAAAACTGCATATACGTAACCCAGATTTTCAGCTCTATAATGAACCACCAAACTGCATCTAATTAACCCATAAAACTGCTCTGTAATGAACCAGAAAAATGCATAAACGTAACCCAGATTTTCAGCTTTGTAATGACCCAGAAAACTGCATATACGTAACCCAGATTTTCAGCTCTATAATGAACCACAAAACTGCATCTAATTAACCCATAAAACTGCTCTGTAATGAACCAGAAAAATGCATAAACGTAACCCAGATTTTCAGCTTTGTAATGACCCAGAAAACTGCATCTAAGGTACCCAGAAAAACAGAACTGCAAATCACCAAAAAACTGCTGCAGCAGTTACACAGAAAACAGCTCTGCAAATCACCAGAAAACTGCATCCAAGTTACCCAGAAAAACAACACTGCACTTCACCACAAAACTGCATCTAAGTTACCCAGAAAAACAACACTGTAAATCATCACAGAACTGCATCTAACTAACCCACAAATATGTGTTACCCAGTACTGCACTGTAAATTGTGCCACAGAACTGATTCTGTGTTACCCAGAAAACTGCACTATAATCACCACAAAAGTGCATCATGTTTGGCCACAAAATGCAGCATTTAACCCAGAAAATCATAACCAGTGATCAGCACAACACAACAACA
Organism: Vaccinium vitis-idaea; assembly: GCA_963854785.1. Taxonomy (NCBI): domain Eukaryota; kingdom Viridiplantae; phylum Streptophyta; class Magnoliopsida; order Ericales; family Ericaceae; genus Vaccinium; species Vaccinium vitis-idaea. Next base: position 1,971,176 of record OY978224.1, read on the forward strand.
ATTAACCACCCACAAACAGGTGTTCAAAAGTCACCAATAAACTGGAACACAAACTGCTAAACTGGAACACATAACAGCAGCAACTAGCACATAAGTGAAAACAACCCAGAATCATTAGCCTCATACTTATGAAGTATCATCATAGGCCTCATCTTATGGATTTTTTGGCTCAGATATTCATCACGGCCATATAATTTGAACACTGTGGATCAGATATTCATCACTTCCATATCATTTAAACACCATGGCTCAGATAATCATCATTGCCAATTTGACTTCATGAAATCTGGGGTTAAGGTTCTCAAATTTGGGCAACTACCAGCAACAGTAATGACTGCTGCAGCAGCTACCATCAATCAGTCAGTCACACACACACACACACACACACACACACACACACACGACTCAGATTTCCATCATTGCCGTCAAATAAGCTGTCCAAGTTGCCCTAATTTCATCATTGACAGTTAACCTGAAACATCATTACATTTCATTAATAGGACAATAGTTTGCAAGTACATTCATAGTTTGCCCTAATTTTGCCATTGACGTTGCACAAAGTCAAAAGGTGGCCCAAAATAATGTGCACATACATAGTTAGTGGCCTAAATCCAACACATAGTTTAACCAATAGATTACAAATACGGTGATGCCCTATCGGCACAAAATAAAGTATGTTTTCCAAACGACAAGCCTACGTCGTTTTCTGTACGAGCTTCCCTGCTAACAGCATCCCCACCGATACGATCTCAATATGGCAAATCGCATCTTCAATACCCCAAAAACTCTCTCTATAACATTTCTTGCCGCAGAGTGCTTCATGTTAAAGAACTCTTCCCGGCTTTGGGGCATGTGTCCTTGCCTCCAAATGTTAATGTGGTATCGTTGACCCCGATACGGTGCTAATAATCCCGGCCCATTAGTGTAGCCAGCATCGACGAGGTAATAACGCCCTACAAATTTCATTTTAAGGCCTATGTAAGAAATATTGCACACAATTGTTCCGGTATGTAGTTTAATAGAAAGTTTTTACGTACCCTGTGGAATTTTCAACCCATGAGGCCTGACAAGGGCGTTGCGTAGGACTCTCGAGTCAGTGGCGGATCCTTCCCAACCGGACAAGGCATATATGAATTGTAGGCCTCGTCTACAAACTCCTAAGACATTTATCGCGTAGTCACCCTTTCTTGACCTATACCGTGCCTTGTCCTCAGTTGGGGGAGGATAGGTATGAATGTACCGTCTAAAGCCCCTAGACAATTCTGTTTATGAAAATCACCCACAAATTTTAGTACCCGCAAATAATTAACATATTTACATAATATGTTATTAAAGTAATTAGGAAAGTTATTTTACCTCAAACCACTTCCACCTAGGATCGGGCTCATTAGCAGGAACCGGTTGGGGATGATGCCACAATGAATTGTGAAGTCGTAAAACGGCCAACAGAACGGCGTTGAAATGCCTACTAATTGTTTCCCCAGACCTCAAAAATTGGAACTTCGTAGGCCTATTCTTATTATGGTGCGCAAGGATCCACAGGAAGATGGCAACTTTCTCAACAACATTGACATTCCTCGAATTCTGTAGGCCTCTTTCCTCTAATAATTGTACCAACCTCATGAAAGTGTGCCTATTTACCCTTAACAGGTTGTGGCAATCTTTGTCATTAAGACCTACTACCCTATGCAGTGCGTCTATTTGAGGTTGGTATACATTAGGATCTATACGAATACGCCTTCGTCGAAAACGTTCTGCAATCAAGTCCATAACTAACATGTAAAGCAAGAGAGTAGTATTTACTACTCTCATGAAACATATGGCGGCTACCACAACCTTATGCTTAAACTTCCTCCTTTGTTCACGTTTAGTTAGTCTTGCCATCTGTATACCTCAATCAACAGGTTGAACACATTAGACCAAACTACAAACAATCTCATTAGTAGGAAAACTGTTTTTTGGAAAATCATCGCATGTATTGAATATAATACAAATTAACGGCAAACAAAATACACCAATTTAATTAACTGAAAATACAGATAATTAGTCCCAAATTACATATAAAGTCAATGGCAAAATTAAGGCAAAACCTAAGTACCAAACAAACTCACAAAGTCAGTTCAGTCTCAGACATTAGGGCTAAATCATTGGGTTAAAAAACCCAGATTCATGCTCAGACATTAGGGCAAAACCTAAAAGTACCAAACACCCACATTCATGCTCAGAAATTGGGTTAAAAAACCCAGATTCAAGAGAGTTCAGATCAAAAAACTCATATCGAAGCACAGATTCAAGCACAGAGATAGGGCTAACAAACCCCCAGATTCAATCGATTTACTAAGTACCATGGAAACCCAGATTAACTCACACAAAGCTAGATTAACTCGCACAAACCCAATTATGCTTCACAGAAATCACCATTTTCCATGGAAATCCAGATGAACTCGCAAAAAAATAGGCCTACCATTATCGATCTATATCGCAAATGAAGCTTATCAATGGAGTACACATCATACCTTTGTGAATAGCTTGAAGAGGAAGTCGAGATGAGCAGCAATGGAGTCACACGGTTCGAAAACGGCGACCTCCTTTCTCTTCTCTCTTCCTCTCTCTTTTTTCTTCTCTCTCGAAAACGAAACCCTACTGATTCCGCACAACCCAACCGACGTGTAGAAGTTGGATTTGGAGGGGTAGAATCGTACCAAAAACCCACAAATACACCCGGATTTGGCAACGATAGGGGTACCCCAGTCGTTAGCAAATCAACCTCACGCCTGATTTGCAGTCCAAACAGTGAAGTTATCGGGGAGGAAGAAGTGGTACCCAAACGCAGGAGATGATGGTGGGACCAGGATATGTAATCCGGGTTCTCTCATATCCGGGAGCATATCCTGCATCCAAACACGCCGATAAGGTTAAGGGACAGACTAATCAGGACTGGGCCAGGGCCCACCCCACTTCTATTGAGAGGGAGTTATCTCCAATTTCTTTGTTAATATCCGAACACATAAAATTTGACTGGAAAGACTTAGACCTAGTTTTCCAAAAGATTTTAGCACCCATGTGCGAAAATTATGGTATTTCAAATCAAAAAATAAAGTGGTTCCGTGTATTATTTTTCAATTTTTTTCGCTCCAAATTAAAGTACTCCTCGTCGTCGCACCAAATTAAATTGGAAAACTCATCTCCAATTTGGGGTGGACAACAGGTAATTTCGTGCTATTTATGAACTCACACAATAATTTTTAACTCACCACCACCCCTCCTTTTCTCGCCACTTTTGGCTCGATTCCGTGAGAAACGGATCGCCGGCGGCACGTGCGGTCCACCCCGTCGTCAGATGACTCAGATCATCGTCGTACTTGCACTGTTGTCTTCGTCGAAGCCGGATCTATGATAAAAAATGAGTTTTGAGGTCGCCGGAAAGTCTTCGGAGAGTAGCTAGCCGGAGATGAGAGAGATCATCAGAACGGGAGGGAGAGAGAGTGATTTCTCAACGTTATTTGGACGAGACAGGAGAAACCCTTCCCCTTTCTTCTCTCACCATCCAAAGGGCCTGTTAGTATTTTTTTCTTTAGACAGTTCATCAAACTAATATTTGATGTATAAAAATTACTCATAAAACTATTTAATTTGAGGTCAATTATATAGATTCATTTTGTTTTTCGTGTCAAACATGCCACCCTTATCTCCCATGGCATATCATTTTGCCTGCCGTTTGTTTGTTATCGTACCTTTTTCCTTTAGCCAAATGAGAAGAAACCCAAATCCAATCCATTTTTCTCGACACCTTTTTCCCCTTTCTTATTATTTACGAATTAGCCATTTTATTTTCTCTATATTTGAAAGGAAAACATATAAATCGATAGATTTGGAGAAAATTTGATTTTGGCATGCGAGAAGGCATACCCAAATGGAGTTTTTACCCCAATTTTTTTTCTCCTATTTGGATTAAAAAAATGAGTCACTCTTAGATCCGAGTAATTATTCTATGCTCTTGGAGCATTGTCATGTGGCGCCGGCCCCAACACCCTTGTCACACATTCTTGCGGGAACCAGTACAATGTGTGGTGGACGAAGGTGGTGGGGCACTACGTGGATGAACTTGACACACATTATCGTGGGATTACTGCAAGGGCGGATCCAGAAATGTAATCTGGGCTAAAATGGGTTGGTGGGTGAAATGGGTTGAGCTAAATTTATTTGGGCTAAATTTTACGTGTAAAATTTTTGTTTTTTATTTTTTAAAGTTGACATGGGCTACAGCCCACCCCACCATGTTCTTAGACTCGCCCTTGGCTAGTACAATGTGCGGGGGATGAAGGTGTTAGGGAACTACCACGGATAATATTTCCTAAGATCCTCTTTTTTTTTTTGTGGCCAAAGTTTATGATAGATTTCATTGATACCACATAAACATCCAACAAGTACATCAGAAGGGCTGTCATTCTCCTTAAGATCCTCTTAATTTGTTCAAAAATGATACACATACAACACTTTTCTCCAACAGCCAAAACGACGTTGTTTTGGCTGTGTTGGAAAAAAAAAAAAAAACCTCAAAATCAGATCTGGTTGATCTCTCATTTCCTTTGACCAAAGAGAGAAAGAGAAGGGCAACCACCACCACCGGCGACCCAGCTCCTCCGGCCTCCCTTTCCACTTTCGGCGAACGCCGCCGCCTCCGTCGCCCGCCACTAAGAAAGGTCTGTAACACAGATGACCCTCGCCAGCGATCTCTTCGAACCCACACGAAGGTTGGTCTCTCGCCAGCAATCATGAACCCTAGTTTCTCAGAATTTGGGTTTCCAATTAGGGGTTATCTAGATGAGAGAGAGAGAGAGAGAGAGAGAGAGAGAGAGAGAGAGAGAGAGAGAGAGAGAGAGAGAGAGAGAGAGAGAGAGACCAACCTTCGTGTGGGTCTGGTTCGAAGAGATCGCTGGGTAATGTACTGGGTTTGTGCTGGCGGAGGCGATGGAGGCGGCGGCGGTCGCCGGAGGTGGAGAGGGAGGCTGGAGGAGCTGGGTCGCCGGTGGTGGTGGAATGGGAGGTGGTTGCCCTCTCTTTGTCTCTGGTCGAATGAAATGGGGGACGGGGAGAGAGCCCAGATCTGTTTTTTTTTCTTTTCACAGAACAGCCAAAACGACGTCGTTTTGGCTGTTGGAGAAAAGTGATGTACGTGTATCATTTTTGTAATTTGTTCAGCAGGGGATAGTGGGAAAGGTAGTTAGTGGGTTAAACAACCAAAGAGAGTTCGATGTCACTCCATAGATTCGAACCCCAGACCTCCTCTTGACAGGCAAAAGATACAACCAGATGAGTTATAAGCCACATCTGCGTACTAGTAATTTGTCCCATGGAAGAGGACCAAGAGGTTGAATTCTTTAAAGAGAAATTAGAGGGGTAGTGTTTTCTTCTTCTTTGTTTGGTCTCACGTAGAAAGAAGGAAAAGTTGAATCATTTAACTTCTAGTCCCTGGGCCAGTACTATAACTGATTTTTCCTATACTTTTGTACTGTAAGATTATTCGGAGGATTTGAAGGCGATTTACCAAAACCTACGTACCTAGGTGTTAGGCGCGTAAATGTTCACATTGGCGCCCCCTAATTTATCTTTGTTAAGTCCATTTATTTTGTTACTTGAAGTATAACGCATTTTTTGTGTGTTTTTGTAGATATTCGGAGGCTTTGATAAAATAAAGAAAAACAAAATTTAATTTAACTCGGCATCGAAGCTAAGCCCGTGGGCAAATAAAATCAAGTTATAAAGCAAGCATGGGCCTTGCAAATTATTCTCTAACAGTCCACACTTGGCTATAGAAATTGGATGCATCACAAATTACATACAAGCACTGGTGGGCCCATTACTTCATGAATTTAGCTTGTTCACACGTGGACCGGAGGAAGGAATTAATGGGCTTGCAATAGCAGTCGGCTAGGGCACTACGGAATAGCTTCGGAATAAGTGACGTGTGTGGCATATTGTGATTATAAAAGGTGAACAAGGCAGTAGCCCTGTGGGGGATCAGACATCACGCATAAGGCGCAGTGCATCACAGAACCGAGAGCTCTACCCGTCCTTTTCCGATCACGGCTGAACAGCAGCAAATTACAGCAATTATTTCCACGAGGATGGCCGGCTAAAGCTCTTCTCTAGGGCGTAGATGAAGCTCGAACTCCTAGTAACACTATTTATGTTTTGATTCAGCGTTTTATTATTCGAATCATGGTTGTGTGACTGAGGATTTATTTATGACATTAATTTTTTCTATCAAATCTTGTGTATGATTTTCTAGATATTATGCACGTTCATACAACAGTTCTTAATTGTTTGTGATAACTGAGTAAGATGGGTTATGCTCCGTAAGACGCGCTGTGCTATTAGACGAGCCGTGCCATTGAGACGGGTCGTACTAGTAAGACGGTTCGTGCTAGGCGGCGATATCCCATGCTATTTGGTGATTCATAAAAATCTTTTGGCGATACCGCGAGGGCCCGCGAACCCTAACGATATCCGGTTTGATTTGAATAATTAGCCTTTATCATTGCATAGGAATTGTTACAAACGTGTCGAGTGGATTCGAAACCCTAGACTTTTCTCTCATTGAATCTCTTCAATTTTTAATTGCTTAATTTTAATTTAGCTTTTATAATTTTAGGAAATCAAACCAAAACATCTTTTTATTGAATTAATTTAGAAATCGATTGAACCAATTGCAATTTAGCCTTTTAATCCCTGAGGAGCGATACTCGGAATATTTACCACTATTCGTTAGAGTAGTAGTAATTGTTCAGTTTTATAAATTATTTTTGATACGGAAATGACACGATCACTAGGTTTAGAACCAGTGGCGGACGCAGGATTTGAGTTAAGTAGCCGAAGTACGTGTATTTTCATATTCATAAAAGGAAATTTTTTTGTAAGTATTTATTGCTACTTGCAAGGTCCAAATAAGAGACGATATTGTGTGCATGTGCGTAGTCACCGTTAAATTTTACAGAAGCAACATAAAAAATTATTAATAACTTGAAATTTTAGGAGTTTTTACCCTACACAAATAGAAATTTTAAGATTTTTTTTTTCACTCAAGGGACTTGCAGGCAAGGGTGGAGCTAGGACATAAATCTACCTGGGCTAAGCCAACACACACAATATATATATTATATGTCAGCCCCCTTCCTATGAGGGATTTCGCACTTTGCTAAAGTGCGGGACTCGCCTTTTCTGATCAAATTTCAACTATCCGAACCGTTTAATTTGTTCAAAACTTATTTTTAAGGGTCCAATCCATAAATCATAAAAAAATGACCGGGAAGGGCTTGATCCGAGCAATTTTCGATGAAGTTTTCGTTTTGAATTTACATAGTCCAAGGATAAACTTCAGGTTCAGTTCAAATCCGTCCCCAACCCTTTTTATCAGTCCCTGGATTGTGGGTTGGGCTAAGTTTGGATCAAGATTTGAATTGGTTTGGCTAAAAAAATTTTACGGGGTGGGCTAAATTGTATTGGCCTAAAAGTTTACATAATTTTTTTTTTTTTTTTTGCTTCATTTTTTGGTTCCACCTGGGCTAGAGCCCACCTTAGCCCAAAGGTGACTTCGCCCTTGCTTGCAGGTGCCAACCCCATAGAATTTTTCTTAATTAACCATAAACTAGTATGACACGTGAGAATACTTGAAGTTGTGCAGGGGCCGGGCACCCCCCTAGCACCCCTTGGTACCGCCCTTGTTTGGAACGATCAAGGGTATATCAGAATATGAGGTGCCCCGGTTGCAGGGTTGGGAAATTTTAAACCCCAAGCCCATTGTGAGTTTCATTTAGTATTGCAGTTAGACTAGGCTTGGTTCGGTTGAAAAAATCAAGATAGAATATATATTCTCAAATTCATTTTAACACGATTTTTCGTTCGTAGGTTAGCATGGGTATGTATGCATGCAAATATCAGCATACGAATAACGATTTTATCATCATTGTTCCTAATAAATCTAGATAATTTAAAGATAAAATATTAAATGAGATGTCAAAAAAATGGAGCAACAATAAAAAATTAAAAAAAAAGGAGAAGAAGAGAGAGACAAAAAATGTAAAAATGAGATAGAATCACTCGAGAAGGGTTAAAATAGCAGTTCTTGCTCTTCGGGAAGTATCAAATAAATAAGTACTTGAATTTGGGTTTTGAACATAAAGATTCCACTGAACCATAACAATGGATGACATCAGTGATGGTATTTGTGGCGTCAAACCTTTGTTTGGACTGAAAAAGTATAAACCTACAAGTAATTGATGTCTAATTTGGTTCTTTGTGAGTTTGACAGGTCTGGTCGTATGCTAGAAAATAACTTGCAAAAGCAAAACGCGGATTTTCCTTTAGACCTAGTCCAATAGCTGTGTATTTTACTTTGGAAATTACGGTACGAAAAGAATAATTTAGTACTGAAAAGTATTACTACAAATGTACTTATCTAATTTGCTTTGTGCTTCCATCCTTATATATGACTGAAAAATATTTTAGATGCATTGGGAAGTAACTTTAGTTGGACATGATTTGTTTAATACTCCTCCGTACCCTAATTTCATTCTAGTACGAAAAGTCGAGTCACTTGTACAATATTACTTCCTGTCCCAAGATAATAGTCTGGTTCGCAAAGCGATAAGTAAAAATAATGCATTTTATCAAAAAAAAATTCAAATGTTTTTATTTATTTATAGCAATTTACTAGATATCAATGAGCTCTTTTAATTCATGAAAAAAAGTTTGGGCGTTTGACCTTTTTCTTCAAAAAATGTATATATTTTACTTATCGTTTTGAGAACCAGATCATTTTGGGAAAAAGGGAGTAAATTTTTTCAGAAATTTTGGCACTACTTTTTAAAATTTTACTTAGTTTTTAAAATTGGTGCGAACAAATTATTCAAGAAATAAATTACAAGAAGCACTTTGTATTGTAAGTCAATATCTCAAATTGTTTGTCGATTTTACAAAATTTTAAAAAAAAGTCCTATAAAAATATCATTTTACCCTTCTCTCTTGATTCGATGTAAAAAATCAATTCGAATTGAAGAGCCTTTTTGAAAAGTAGAAGTACATAGGCAAAGTATTAATGTTCTCTTAATAAATTAAATGTTCTAAATTGAACCAAACAAATTGGAAAAAAGTACTGAGGATTACAAACCTTTTTAGGATTTATTTCTCGGAAAATCAGAACAAAACCCATGACATGCATGTTTGATTTATGTCAAACCTGAAATATCACGAGACCACTTTTTTCCACGTTATAACTGTAATAATTAGAGTCATGAATTCAAAGGTGCACCATTTTTCAAAATCCAAATACAAAGTAAAAGGGTTGGGAGATGAGACTTTTTTAAGTTACCGTGTTCCACAGGGTAAAATTACCACTTGAAATTCGACTATTTGTTATTTTGTTATGTTTCAGAAAAGTTGATACAAGTTTTTCTGTGTATGAAACGGGAACAACGCTTTGGTCATAACTTGCAATCTTGCATGGTTCGACCAATCTATTTTAGAAAACATAACTTGCGTTGTGCCAGGTTTGATACGAAAACGGAAAAAACGTCGATGGGAGCCCTTTTTTTTTTTCTTTCTCTAGTCTCGTGTATCGAATGAGCTCAATGCTAATATAGAGTAAAAGAGATGGGAGATAAAGACTCGTTTGACTGGCTAACCGTGTTCCACAGGGGAAATTACCACCTGAAAATCCACAATTTGTTGTGTTTCACAGGAAAAAAATGGTTAAGAAAATCCACTATATGCTGTGTTTCAAGGTTGAAAATTGTTGAGATTTCAACATAACATGTCGTATACTTGACGATGGTCCACATTCCACTTATGTAAAGTCTTTAAATATATTTCTTTAGTGGTTAGCCCATTATCGTCTCGAGCGACAATCCAGGAACGGAGTCAATATTTAAATTTGGAAGTGACGAAATTAGAAAAAATTTAATATTTCTTTAGTGATAGTCCAACTTTGGTCTTGAGAGACGCACCGTGCTAGGAACGGAGCCAATATTTGAATTCGGAAGCGACGAAATTGGCAGAAACTAATAAATAGTAATTCTAATTAATTTGTTTAATTTCTAAAAAACTACACATGTTTTGAGGTTAAATATTATTTATAGCACTTGAAAAAGTACACATCTATAAAAAACATGTGTGAAAAATTGAATCTTACGTTGAATAAATAGAAAAATCACTAGACCTTTCAAGCTCCTCCAAATCATCTAACATTGATTCTACACCAATTTTTGACGCAATTTTCTATTGAGTATAATTGAAGTGTCCAAGAAAGAAACCATCTCCCATTTGAATTTCTTCAAAAAGTTTATTTTCTTTATCTTCCTAATTAAAAATGATTGGTTTTTATTTTTTATTTTTTATCAGCCTAACTTAAACGGGTTTTCCGTGCCTTAGTCGTATAATCCTTAAAAATATTCTGCGCTCTCACTCTAAATTTTCTCGGATTTAGTAGTTTGTGATGTGTTTGACAAATGTTTTTATGCTCGTACTATCACTCTCACTTGCGCACGCGAATTATGTGACTGAAACTGTCGGTGAGCCAATTTTAAAATATCGTATATTTTGTAAACCGAAGCTGCTGCCCTACCCAGTGCCCAATTTGTACTCCATACTATATTGTCAGTTGTCACAAACTTCCAACACTACTCACCTTACCTATAAATACCCACATCAGGTTTTCATTTCCCTTCATCTCTCACTCCTAAATTCTCCACCACCACCACCACCAATCTCTCTCTCTCTCTCTCTCTCTCTCTCAAAATGTTGGAATTTTGCATTCCTACTTCACTGAAAACAGCTTCGAATCAAAAACCAAACTTAGGAAGCGAAACATTAATTCAGGTTACGTATATAGAGATGATCTCGACGAGAAGAAATCGGCAACCAAGCCCAAGAAGAGAGATAGCAAAGGCCGGCCGGAATCGACACCGTTGCTTCGAAAAGAAGAGAAGTCGGAGAGAGAGCAGAACCACGGCCGCCGGGGCGAGGAGAGAGAGGGGATTAAGGTGAAGATTTTGATGACGAAAGAAGAAGCCGCCAGACTACTGTTGAAGTGTAAAGATGGAGGAGTACTTGAATTTGAGGACGTGGCTCGTGAGCTTGTGCAAATCCCTGCTACTCGTGTGAGTGTTGTTGCCTCTGGAAAGGGGGAGGATCATGTGCTTGGGAGCATACCAGAAGAATTTTAAATTAGTAGAAGGTAGTATTAGTCTATCAGGAGTAGGCAAGGACCAAGCAAATTCTTTGCTTTACTTTTGGGAACTTTATTCTATTTATTATTATATGACTTGGGTTTTCTTGTTTTTGTTTTGTTGCCTTAGGCCGGGGGTTGCCAGAGCCGAGAGCTTGCTGGGCTTACCCTGGGCCGGTTCTGTGGAGAATGAAACACGACGATGAGAATCAAACCTAGATCTTTTTCTTGATAAATGGAGGCCTTACCACTTAGCTATCCTTTTGTTCTCATATATCTGCTTGCTTAATTAACAGTTTGAGAGTTTCAATTATGCCAATGAATATAATTTGCTCTTGTTCTTACTTTGGGTTAAGGTAAAATATAAATAGGCATGCCCCATTGGTTGGCCAGGAATTCTTTCTCCTACACATCAGGTTCGTAACCATATTAAGTCTTATCAACTTTTATGGGATCAGTTTATCCAAGACTTTGCTCCGGCCTTAAATATGCTCTCACTAGTAGACACCGAAATTGAGCGTGTAAACTAATCTAGACATCCTGAGTTATTAAAAATATTAGTAGTAATAATTAGAGACGTGAATTCTTTTCGAATCTATGATGACTATATTTTGAAAATAAATAAATTAGGTGTCTGAATTACGCCCATTTCAACTGATTTCGATGTCTTGAAATTAATAATTAGACAAATCTTTAAAAAAATAAAAAAATTCTTTTGTTGACCGAGTCGCTATACTTTACCACCATTTGCGATTATGTCGAAAATCATACTTCATTAAACGACGTCGCTATACTTTACCACCATTTGCGATTATGTCGAAAATCATACTTCATTAAACGACTAGAGCAGGTTGTGGATTGCTTCTTCCACGCATAAGGTTAAGGGACAGACTCACCTATGGTCAGGACTGGGCCGGGGCCCACCCCACTTTTATTGAGAGGGAGTTATCTCCAATTTCTTTGTTTATATCTGAACTCAAAAAAATTGACTAAAAAGACTAAAAGCTCGTCTCGAATTAGGGGTGGACAACAGGTAATTTCGTGTTATTTTATGTATCAAAATTTTATTTATGAATTACCACAACATTTTCAAACGCACTAAATCTTTCGTGTCATATTTGGATCGTGTCGCATTCGTGTTGTCATGTCATGGCAAAAAGTCTTAATTTTAGCTAAATTTTTTTTTTTTTACTTGAGTTCATCAAACTAATGTCCAATGTATAAAATTATTTTTACTCAATTATATAGATTTATTTTATTTTTATGTCGAACATGCATCTCCAATGACATCATTTTGCCTGCCGTTTGTTATCGTACCTTTTTCCATTAGCCAAATGAGAAGAAACCCAAATCCAACCCATTTTTCTCGACACCATTTCCCCCTTTTCTTAGTATTTACGAATTAGCCTTTTTTTCTTCCTCAATTTTTTGAAAGGAAAAAATATATAAAATCGATAGATTTGGAGAAAATTTGATTTTAGCATACAAGAAGGCATACCCAAATGGAGTTTTTACCCCACATTTTTTCTCCGATTTGGATTTAAAAAAATGAGTCACGCTCTTACATCCAAGTAATTATTCTATGGCTTCAGGCACTGCACGTAGCGTCCCAACACCCTTGCCACACATTCTTGCGGGAGCCAAAAGGGATTGCTTGAGAACTTGACTGTTAGGGCATAGAGTCCCCAATGGTACAGGTTAGCAATCTCATTTAACATTGAGCTGGACTTGTGGTCTCCTGCTGGAGTTATTTTAGCTCAGCATTGGTAAGCCTTTATGCTACTGGTAATCCCGTTAGAATTGAATGCTGAGAAAACAGGCAAAAGGTTCAAGCCAGTCAATATAGAATACACAAATCCATTTCAATTTGTTGAATTAGAAAAAATCAATTTCCAATTGATTAATTTGGTAATTGACTTGAAAACTGATCGCCAATTCGTCAATCTGACTTTGCAAATTCATAGTAGAAAATCCAAACCCTTGAGGGAAAGTGTTTTCCACTCATCTGCTGCTTCATTCTTATCTTCCCAAGTCCCCGGAGCAAGTCAAACCAAAGTTATTTTTGATAACACAGGTGTTGTGTCAGCTTATGCGCACCAAGACTATTTTTGGGAGTCTGGGACCAATCCCACCGTCTACTAGCAGGCCCAAATTAAAGCAAGGGTAAAGCCCATATGACTCATCACAAAAGAGTTGATAGCACATGGAAGGTTTCGAACCTGAGACTTAGGTGTAGGTGATTTGCATTTACCATTTGCTAAATGAACAAAAACTTGAATCATCTTCTCGGCTGATACATTCCCCATTTTCATGGAAAATAATTCAAACTCAAGATACTTACACAAATCTGATAAATCTCCAGATAGTAGCGTAAGTCCTTATAGGCTATCACCACGAAACTTGCTTATGAGGAAACTAACAAGGAATAATCTCACACATAGCTCAATTTATGAATTGAACAACCACAAAAATTGCAGCTAAATACAAATCAAACAGTATGTATGCGAGGACAAAAAAAGGGACAAACCAGAGGGTTTTGGATGCCTCTGAGGGAACTTGATGCGGGGTATTCTCTTCATCACCCGCGCTGCACCCATCGCTCGCTCTCTCTCTCTCTCTAGATCTCTGGAGCAGCTCAATTGGATCGCGTGCGACATAAGGAGGAAGAAAGGTCTTAACTGGTTCCTACGATCGACAGAACAATTTGGGTACTTTCGTTTTGCCAATGTGCATAATTTCCGGGTTTCGGTTAATGCAGCTTGTTTTGGTCAAAGCCATTATGGGTCTGTCAATAGCCATGTTTAGCAAGGGGGATGTGAGTCGAAGTGATTTTCACCAAGGTCACCCCTAGCGTGCAGCTCAAATTCTAGGACGTTGGAGGTAACGAGAGGGACGAAGCCAGGATTTTGGTTTGGAGGGGACACCTAAACACAATTTTTCACTTTCTCTATCTCACAAAGATAGTCTATTATAAAACGACATATAATTTTTAGATAAAAATTTCAAGTAGTTCTATAATTTTGTGCCAAGAAATGTGTACTAAATAATAAAGGCAGTGCTTAATTTTTTTTATACTAAAATTTGAGGTTTTTTGGTAGTGGACTATCTTGATTGGTGGAGAGAGTAATTAGTATAAAAAAGGTACAAGTGTTTTATGATTTATGATTAATTATTTTTAGTACGTAAGAGGATATGTAACGATCTGCGCCAGCTAATGTGGAACAACTATTAATGGGGTCTCACATGATACACATTTCCATATGTTTATCACCCATAAACATACTTAATACCCCAAATTTTTTCCTTATCAATATGCTTAATACCAAAAATAATATACGAGTTTTAAATAATAACATTGTTCTTGCAATACAAAAACAAAAAATGGACAAAAGGGCCACGCCACCCCCCTCTTACCCTCCGTCCCTGTTTAACAACCGGGCATAACTTACCATGGTCTTGAAGTACCATCATGTGTTTAGTGTCAAAGCTATATAGATTAAACACACAATTCCTAATTGTATTGTGATCACAACTTCAAATGACGCTAAGGGGGTCAACTACGTGCGCAAGTGGAGTGAAGTGCAGTTGGTACCTCCCTTATACTCACATGCATGTGGGCAGAGTTCGATTTCCGTAAGCACCCATCCTTCCCTAAGTCCTCTAAGATAGAGTAGATTAGGATTAACAAATGACAAAAAAAAAAAAAAAGCCCGGTCAACTACCCTACTTCTACATCTAATAATGTTTTTAATAGCATATTTTCCCATTTGACAGGAAAAAAGACAAAAGGAAAAAGTATCCTTGGGTCCAGACTTTAACTCTAACCTGCCTAGGGCGTTCCGCTAAAAAAAAAAAAACTAGTTTAGTTTTAACTCAAAAATTACTCTGTTCGCTAACAAAAAACTTCCCCCAAAAAATCACTTAATTCCACTAACCTAAAAAAACCAAACCACTCGTACAATCAGGCAAATGCACCCTAATTATGTAAAATTACGAAACTTCCCTCCCTTCAGACCTCTTGTCCTTTAGCCCGTCCCAAGCAAAACCACACACTCTCTCCCATCCCTATCCCTTCCTTCCATCGCCACACCTAACAAACCCTCAATCCGGTTCCTTCCCACCATCCCACCCCACGCTGTGCACTGGATTCGCAAGAAAATTAATGTATAAAAAAATTTATAATAGAAACATGAACAAATTTCTTTTTTATTTCTTTAGCATCTATAAAGAAATATAACGCTAACTTGTGGGAAGGAAAGAAAAAAAAACTTAAATTTTGTTACCTACATTTCCTTTGTCTGCCGTGGCTTTCAAAAAGGAAGCAATAGTTGTTTGGGTACAAGGGTAGATTGGTAATTCGGTAACACAATTCAAAAACCAAAAAGTCAAAAAATTATTTAGTGGAACAAGTTAGTTTTTTTATAAAGCTAAAGATCCAAAAAAACCAAAAAACCAAAAAAACTAAGTTAGTGGAACATGGCCTAGCCCAAGCTAAGGGCAACTGATATCACCATGAGTTCATCAGTGTTTGGGCCTGTTCTTGTCATTCAGTGAAGGTTGTCCAAGTCAAGGAGAATACGAGATTCAAGGCTGAAAAGTCATGAATTCGAATTTGCAGCACAAGTTGGGCTACGGTCAAATGCATCTAATATTCTAATGGATCCGTTTTTGGGGAGGGCATAGTAAATAGGCATCTAATATTCTAATGGGTCCGATTGATGAAGATATGTACTGCTAACAATTTGATTTATGCAACTTTTAATATGGTGGTGGACATATTTGCATTCAATAAAATTAGCCCAACGACGAGAGATGGGCCACTCCAAAGTGCCACCAATCTGCTTCGTGTCGAGTCCTATCCGAACGTGTACTTGGAGCTGCTCAGTTTTTTATTTGATAAAATCTTACATTTGATAAAATCAAGCGTTAATATTAGTAAACGAGGAAAAAATTTGCTAAAATTAACTCCTCATTTCCTTAAAGCAAGTGTTGATTTTAGCAAATTTTCTCCTCATTTTAGCAAATCTTTTCCTCGTTTGCTAATATCAACGATTGATTTTATCAAATGTTAGATTTTAGCAAATAAAAAACTAAACGTTTAACGTTACAGAAGCTAAAGACTAATGTTTGCTTAAAAAACTGTAAAATAATCTTTTTGTGGTGAATTATTCTGTTTTTGTCCCTTTTTTTTTTTTATAAGAAATGTAAAGATTATTTTTGTCTTTATGCTAATCATAACTTCTAAAAAATCAGTTTTTGGACCTTAATACAAATTAAAAAAAGTCGGTAATTTTCAGAAGTTGCTCCTAGAATTTATAGTACATTACACTGCAAATTTTTAAAAGCCAGATTCCTGTAATAGCCTCTTTGAATTTTGCTCAAATAGGCACATAGTCTTGTTGGAGGCTACTTTGCACATATTGCACAACAGCTGCTATGAGGCACAAAATGGCTCCGTTTTGGGGTCTCACACAAACAATATGAACGTTAAAAAAAATTTAAAATAATTATTCAAGCGGTCTTAAAAAAATCAAGCCCATTGGATATTTTTACTTAATTGATCTAATTCATTTGATTTCATTCAGAATTCAGAACCCTGTAGTTTGAAATAAGCGTCAAGAAAATTTATACAATTTTGTGCTAAGTTATCCATTGATCTGAGCTATAGGTTTTGTAGGGCTCGTTCAGAAGAGCATCCAGTAAAAAATTGTCTTGATCGGACATCGAGAGGAATCAAAATGTGCACTAGGGGTGTACAAGAAAACTGAAAAAACCGTGAAACCAGACCGACCAGACCAAACCGGTCTATTTGGATTGGTTCTATGGTTCAATGGATTGGTTCTGGTTCTGAAAAAAATGAGAACCGGATATTTTGGTTCGGTCTTCGATTTCATAATTAGGAACCGTGGTTTGAACCGAACCGGTCCGTTATTATAATAAATACACTCATTTACATCCGCACACACTTGATAATTTTGTTAATTTTAAGTTTTAATGTTGCATCTGCCATCTATATTAATAATGATATTTTAATAGTTATTTTAGTTATTGCCTGACAAAAAAAAAATAGTTTTTTTAGTTATTGGTGGACGTCTTAATCTATTTGTGGGTTGGTATAATGGTAGTTGTTTTACAAAGGAGTTGCAACAATTTTGTGGACAATTTTTTTTTTTTGGGCAATTTTTGAATGTTAACATGGTTTAAAACCGAAAACCGAACCAAACCGGACCAGTCTAATGGTTTGGTGTGGTTTGGTTCCATATGTGTAACAGTTTGGTTATGATTCTCAATTTTTGGGAACCGTTAAATATGGTTCAGTTTTCGAATTTTTACAAAACTGGTCCAAACCGGATCATGTACACTCCTAATGTGCACAGCAGCGTCCCCGCCTAGAGTCTTGTGAGGATAATTTGGAAGTTGTGCTACGGTCAAATGCATCTAATATTCTAATCAATTACTAGATTGATGGAGATATGAAGCTAACAATTTTGTTTTACATACAACTTTTAATGGGATGGTGGGCCTATTTGCATGCAATTAAACTAAGCCCAACAATGACAGATGGGCCTCAGAAAGTTGTCACCAATCTGCTTCGACTTCGAGTCAAGCCCTATCCGGACGTCTACTTTGAAAAAGTCTCCCCACGCCAGTTCTACACAATCCGGATTCCGGAGACTTGACGACCGGGCCATTATTCGTCGGGCAAATATACACGAGGCTCATTCCGGACTCACAACGATCAAGGGTATACCATAATATGAGCCTATGAGGTGCCCCGGTTGCAGGGTTCGGGAAATGTTAAACCTCAAGCCCTTGTGAGTTTCATTTAGCATTGCAGTTAAATTAGGCTTGGTTCGCTTGAAAAAATCAAGATAGAATAAATGCAAATATCAACATACGAGTAACGATTTTATCATCATTGTTCATATAAATTTGGATAATTTAGAGGTAAAATATTAAATGAGATGTCAAAAAAAAAATGGAGCAACAATAAAAATGTGATTGAATCACTCGAGAAGGGTTAAAATAGTAGTTCTTACTTTTCAGGAAGTATCAAATAAATAAGTACTTTAATCAGGATTTTGAGCATAAAGATTCCACTAAACCATAAACAATGGATGGCATCACCAAAGGTATCACCAACTATAATTATCTAACAATTCAAGTACCGTAAATATAATTCAAGCCCAAGACCGGCCTTGAGATTATAGAGGCTTAAAACGAATTTAAAAATAGGCCCCTCGGTTTTTGTTTTTTTGGAGATGGAATTTGTGGCGTCAAACCTTTATTTGGACTGAAAAAGTATAAACCTACAAGTAATTGTTGTCTAATTTGGTTCTTTGTGAGTTTGACAGGCCTGGTCATATGCTAGAAAATGACTTGCACAAGCAAAACGCGGATTTTCCTTTAGACCTAGTCCAATAGCTGTGTATTTTACTTTGGAAATTACTGCACGAAAAGAATAATTGAATTCCTTAAATAATTTAGTACTGAAAAGTATTACAAATGTACTTGTCTAATTTGCTTTGTGCTTCCATCCTTATATATGGCTGAAAAATATTTTAGATGCATTCGGAAGTGACCTAGTTGGACATAATTTTTTTAATAATCCTCCGTACCATAATTGCATTCTAGTACGAAAAGTCGAGTCACTTGTACGATATTACTTCCTATCCCAAGATGATAGTCCGGTTCGCAAAACGATAAGTATAAATAATGCGTTTTATAAAAAAATTCAAATGCTTTTTAGTAATTTACTAGATATCAATGAGCTCTTTTAATTCAAGAAAAAAGTTTGAACGTTTATACTTTTTCTTCAGAAAATGTATTACATTTTATGTATTGTTTGAGAACTAGACTATCATTTTGGGACAAATAGAGCAAAAATTTTCATAAATTTTGGCACTAATTTTTAAAATTTTATTTAGTTTTTTCAATTGGTGCGAACGAATTCAATAAATAAATTACACGAAGCACTTTGTAATGTAAGTCAATATCTCAAAATGTTTGTCGATGTTAAAAAATTAAGAGACAAAGTCCTATGAATATATCATTTTGACCCTTCTCTCTTGATTCGATGTAAAAAATCCATTCGAATTGAAGGGCCTTTTTGAAAAGTGGAAGTACATAGGCAAAGTTAATGTCCTCTCACTGTTCTAAATTCAACCAAACAAATTGGAAAAAGTACTGAGGATTACAACAACCTTTTAGAATTATTTCTCGGAAAATCAGAACAAATCCCGTGTCCAGGGTCCCTGTAGTGAGGGTCTCAGTACAGGGTTGTAGTGAGGCCATCCGGCCGTCCATCTCAGCAATAAACGTTCGGATTTTAATCCAAACAACAAACGGCTCGGGTCATTCAGAGTTTGGATTAGATCCAAGTTGTCAGTGATGAGATGAGTAACCGAATTATCCTCACTACAACTCTGTAACGAGTTCCCTCACTACAGGCCTCGAAATCCAACAAAACCCATGACATGCATGTTTGATTTATGTCAAACCTGAAATATCACGTCACCACTTTTTTCCACGTTATAAGTGCAATAATTAGAGTCATGAAAATTGGCAGAAACTAATAAATAATTCTTATTTGTTTAATTTCTAAAAAAATTACACATGTTTTAAGGTTAATTATTTATAACAGTTTAAAAAAGTACACATGTATAAAAATACATGTGTAAAAGATTGAATCTCATATCGGATAAATAGAAAAAATTACACATGTTTTAAGGTAGCACTGCCACCACCAAAGCTGCGGCCCTACCTAGTGCCCAAATTGTACTCCGTACTATACTGTCAGTTGTCACAAACTTCCAACACTACTCACCTTATAAATACCAACATCAGGTTTTCATTTTCCTTCATCTCTCACTCAATTCTCCTCCACCATACCACTCATCTCTCTCTCTCTCTCTCTAAAAATGTTGGGAATTTTGCATTCCTACTTCAATGAAAACAGCTTTGATTCCAAAACCAAACTTCAGAAGCGAAACATCAATCCAAGTTACGTATGTAGAGACGATTTGGACGAGAAGAAATCGGCAACCAAGCCCAAGAAGAGAGATAACAAAGGCCGGCCGGAATCGGTACCGTTGCTTCGAAAAGAAGAGAAGTCGGAGAGAGAGCAGAGCCGCCACGGCTGCCGGGCCGAGGAGAAAGAGGGGATTAGGGTGAAGATTTTGATGACGAAAAAAGAAGCTGCAAGACTGTTGTTGAAGTGTAAAGATGGAGGAGTACTTGAATTTGAGGACGTGGCTCGTGAGCTTGTGCAAATCCCTGCTACTCGTGTGAGTGTTGTTGCCTCTGGCAAAGGGGAGGATCGTGTGCTTGGGAGCATACCAGAAGAATTTTAAATTAGTGGACAGTGGTATTAGTCTATCAGGAGTAGTCGATGACCAAGCAAAATATTTGTTTTACGAACTTTATTCTATTTATTATATATGACCTGGGTTTTCTTGTTTTTGCTTTGTTGCCCTAGGCCGGGGGTTGCCAGAGCCGAGAGCTTGTTGGGCTTACCCCTGAGCCGGCTCTATGGAGAATGAAACACGACGATGAGAATCAAACCTAGATCTTTTTCTTGATAAATGGACGCCTTACCACTTAGCTATCCTTTTGTTCTCATATATCTACTTAATTAAGAGTTTCAATTATGCCAATGAATATAATTTGCTCTTGTTTGTACTAGGGGTTAAGGTAAAATATAGTCATCATAGATTCGAAAAAAATTCATGTCTCTAATTAAATCTTATCAATTTTTATGGGATCAGTTCACCCAAGATTTTGCTCCGGCCTTAAATAGGCTCTCACTAGTAGACACCGAAATTGAGCGTGTAAATTAATCCAAACATCATGAGTTCTTAAAAATATTAGTCGTAATAATTAGAGACGTGAATTCTTTTCTAATCTATGATGACTATATTTTGAAAAAGATAAATTAGGTGTCTGGCTACGCCCATCTCAACAAATTAATAATTAGACAAGTATAAAAAAAAAAAGAAAGTCTTTTATTGACCGAGTCGCTATACTTTACCACCATTTGCTATCATGTCGAAAATCATACTTCATTAAACGACTAGAGCAGGCTGTGGACTGCTTCTTCCACACACAAGGGACAGACTCACTTATGGTCAGGAATGGGCCGGGGCCCACCCTGAGAGGGAGTTATCTCCAATTTCTTTGTGTATATCTGAAAAACTCATCTCCAATTAGGGATGGATAACAACTCACTAAATCTTTCGTGTCATATTTGGATCGTATCATTTCAAAAGTCCTATTTTTAATTAAATTTCTAATGTATACAATTATTCATAAAAATATTTATTTTGAGCTCAATTATATAAATTTATTTTATTTTTTCGTGTCAAACATGCCACCCTGGTCTCCAATGACAAATGATTTTGCGCAGCTGTTTGTTTACCTTTTTCCTTTAGCCAACTGAGAAGAAACCCAAATCCAATCGATTTTTCTCAGACACCTTTTTCCCCTTTCTTATTATTTACGAATTAGCCATTTTTTCCTCAAATTTTGAAAGGAAAACATATAAATCGATAGGTTTGGAGAAAATTTGATTTTAGGATACAAGAAGGCATACCCAAATGGAGTTTTTACCCCAATTTTTTTCTCCGATTTGGATTTAAAAAAATGAGTCACGCTCTTAGATCGAGTAATTATTCCATAGTCTTGGGGCACTGCCACGTGACGCACCAACACCCTTGTCACACATTCTTGCAGGAGCTAGTACAATGTGTGGCGGACGAAGGTGTTGGGGCACGACGTGGATTATCACACATTATCGCGCAAGTACCGCAAGGACGGATCCAAGAATGTAATTTGGGTTAAAATGGGTTGGTGGGTGGAATGGGTTGAGCTAAATTATTTGGGCTAAATTTTACATGTTAAATTTTTGTTTTTTTTTTTTTTGTTTTTTTCTTTTAAAAGTTGACATGGGCTACAGCCCATTAGATCCGCCCTTGGCTAGTAAAATGTGTGGTGAATGAAAGAGGTTAGGGAACCACCACTAATAATTTTTCCTTAGATCCTCTTAATTTTTTTTTAGCCAAAAGTTAGTATGATAGATTTTATTGATACCACATAAACATCAAACATTAGTTAGTGAGTTAAACAACAAAAGGGAGTTCGATATCTCTCCATAGACTCGAACCCTAGACCTCCCTCTTGACAGGAAAGTGGTACAACTAGATGGGCTATGAGCCACATTTACGTAGTGGTAATTTGTCCCATGGAAGAGGTTGAATTCTTTCCACCTCTGACCGTTGAAAAACAAAAAAATGAAGAAGAAAATAAAAGATAAATTAGAGGGAAAGTGTTTTCTTCTTCTTTGTTTGGTCTCACGTTGAAAGAAGGAAAAGTTGAATAATTTATACTCCGTAACTTGTAGTCCCCGGGCCAGTGCTAACTGATTTTTCCTATACTTCGCACTGTAAGATTATTCGGAGGATTTCAACTCGATTTACCAAACCCTACGTACCTAGGTTTAGAAATCAAATACGGTGACTATAGAGTCCTAGGGGTGAGCATGGACTAGATTGGTCTGATTTTATAATAAACTAATAACCAAATCACTACATACGAATTATGTATTTGGAGAACCAAATCAACTCATATCATAAACCAAACCAACCCAAACCACGGCCACTGGGGAGAGGAGAGAGGGGGGATTAAGGTGAAGATTTTGATGACGAAAGAAGAAGCTGCAAGACTATTGTTGAAGTGTAAAGATGGAGGAGTACTTGAATTTAAGGACGTGGCTCGTGAGCTTGTGCAAATCCCTGCTACTCGTGTGAGTGTCGTTGCCTCTGGCATGGGGGGAGGATCCTGCACCACTTGGGAGTATACCAGAAGAATTTTAAGCCAGTAGACAGTGAGATTGGTCTACCAGGAGTAGTCGAGACCCGGACACTTAATTATATCGAAAGCAAAAAGAATTTTGAACTATTTAGATCAACTGTTTCTTAATTATTGTGATTCGATGGCTATATTTTTAACAAAACAAATTAATTAATTGCCTGAACTAGTTTACGTTCATCTCGATTGATTTTAATGTCCCGAAGATGCATAAGAATTAAGCATGGATCAGATAATAACAAAAAAGGGAACGTGGGATCGAGCACATCAGGACTGGGCCGTAGCCCACCCTCCAGAGAGTTATCATAGCCATGGACTACAAGATACCACGCCCAATTAGCCTATCTCCATCTATGGAGAGGAGTTGATCTCGATTTCAACACGATTTGCCGAACCCTATTGCCTAGTTTTAGCTCTGAAGTGCTCACAGTGAATAAAGTTTTCAAAGTCCGTGACACTAAATTAGATTTTACGTTTTACGTAACAAGTCATTCTCTGGTAATACGCCAACTCAAAAAGCCTACTTAAACCAATTCCTAACTTAAAATCAATTTCTGGAACGACGCCTAACTTTTCGGGTACGTTGTAATTTAATAATAAGCTTGGCCCAAACACCTCAAATATTTTGAGTAAATAATATGACGCGATCTGCCAAACCTAGTTTTAGAAAAATCAAATTGATGGTTGAACTTTCCAAAGTTTTAGTAGGAATTTAAGGGATCTTTTCTGCATGCCCACTCATCCTAATCAGACTTGGCCTAATGTATGGCTGCATAGGCGAAGCATTTTTCTTACTCTATACAATTTATTATCTGGCCTAACATATTGATTAATTTGAGGAATCAATTCCATCATATCATCTAATAACGAAAGAAAAGTTATTTAGAGTCCTTGATCGAGGCATCTCCTGGTGCATGCCTCAAACCCTACACTGCCGCATATTGAGGTGGATCCCACATCAAACGTATGAGAGCGGAGGGAGGCACGGTGACGGCGTGGTGGCCGGTATTCCAGGGGCACTGAATAATGGGTCGACGGTCTAATTAGTTAGGAGAAAGTTTCGTATGCACTCACCCAACACAGAATTGATAGCGTGCGAGTGATAAACTGATAGTCGAACCCCAACCTGGTAACTTTCTCATATGCTGGATTGTCGTGTGATTTAACATTATGCAAACCCCTGGAGTTGTATGTGAAATTTCATTAGTCGTGTTTAAGTGCTTTCGGACGTGCAAAATATAATCAAGTTAGCATTTAGGGCTGCTAATTGTACTCTCGCTCCGCTCAATTCGTACAGTAATTGTTAAGTTTCTTGGAAGGTTTCAACTAAAAACTAATTGACAATGGGTAGAGAAACATCTAATATTAATCAAGCTTGGGTGGCTTAGATGAGCGATGTATGATCGATAAAGTCTAGCACTCTCCTTCACGTGTAGCCCAAACACGTGGAGGTACGAATTGAGGGGAGAGTAGATTTGACTCGGCCCAATTCGTGAGGTAAGGTGGCGTATTGAAGATATAAATAATAAATCTCTCTAACAGCTTAAGATTTTAAATGAGTTATTGGTTAACAATTTAACATGTATCAGAACAGACAATAGATCTCGATAATTAAATACTTGCACATATTTAGCCCGTTTATAGAAAGAAAGTCTAGCTACATGTGAGGGGGCGTGCAAAATAGAACCAAGTCAGCAATAGGGGTGCAAAGCTTGGCTCCGTTCAACTCGTATAATAATCGAATTTGAGCTCGAGTTTTGGGCTTGTTAATTAAGTAAACGAGCCGAGCATATACTCCAAAGCTTGGCTCGGCTTGTTTATATAGGCTTGACTTGTTTAAATTAAGAAGTTTGTTTAAGAATGAATCAAGCTCGACTTGTTTTCGAACGAGTCGAGCTCAAGGCCGGACAACAAAGCTCGGCTCAGCTCGTAGGGTAACAAGAAAACGAAGAGTAACATAGATGAACAGTAATATAGAAATGACAGTCTCAAACTCTCAGCTAAAACTCAAGGAAAACCCCAAGTACAGATCTATTACAAATAGTACTCATGGATCAACCACATCAAAAATCCAAAAAGCAGATGGTAAGATTTCCATTGAAGAACTCTCTTTTTACATCCCAACATCAGAAGCACTTCACGGCTCTTCTCAAAAGGAAAACCATAATTTACAATTTTACTAAAAAAAACCCCAACGTTAGAAGAAAAAGAAGAGGAAAAACAGCCAATTGGAAGGACTTATCTGTCCATCTCAACAACTTCAGGGCTCTCCATTATACTCTCTAATGAAGGTTTCCACCCCTCAGTTTTCTCTCTTCCCTTCTCTATCTCCCCCAATACATCTTCAAGGGTTTTTCCTTTTTTACCCTTCAGCTGAATCATTAGCCACTCCAACTCCTCCTTTGTCAAAACTAACTTAATCCTAATACCACCATTCTCAAAACCACTTTCCTTCACAAACCCACCTTTTTCCTTTCCATTTTCTTGCTCCTCTTGCTTTGTCTCCACTTCTTGGCCTTGTTTGCACCTCTCCATGCAATTTCCCATGGTGTTGGACTGCCGGAAAACCACCTTTTTCTCAATGGGAAACCACCCTCTGGGTTAGCACTTTGGAGCCTTAAATTGTGAACCACTTTTTTGGAATCCAGAAACCAAGATGATAATATAGTAGTTGGTGGAGGTGCCAACTAGTACATCAGTAGTGCATGTGAGGGTGGGTGTAAGTGGTATTTATAGCGTTTCAGATCCTTATTCCAAAACCCCGTTGCAGAGGGGTTTGGACCGTTGGATTGTGAATTTTATTTTTGTGTTTTAAAAACATGTATATGATCCGACAGCCCAAAACTCCCTGCAATAGAGGAACAGAGGGAATTTGGAGTAGGGGATCTGGTTCCTATTTATAGTAGCTAGATGCACATTATAAATAGTAATATACTTCTCCGTCCCAAAATGATACTCCAGTCCTTACGAAAAAGACGAGTAAAATTCGGATAAAATATAAAGCACTTTTTGTACATGAGTTTTTGAGTTTCTTCATGCCAAATTAAAGATCTCGATTAGTTCTTGATTTGGTTCGAAAAGTTAAAAAACCATGAACGAAAGTATTTTATTTTTTGATCCGAAAATTACACATCTTTTAGTAGGGACTATAATTTTGAGAGGGAAGGAGGAAAATAAAATAAACGGAAAGTGTTGGAATTAAGTTTTTGTGGACCTGTTTTCTTCATGGGGACTGATTTTTCTACGTAGAATGGTGACAAAATCAACCACCATGTGGGTGTCCTGTTTACTACACTGTGCTCATGTGACTCCAGCTTGTCCTGACTGTCCTTTATAAAGAGGCGGTCACGTACTTTTGAAGTTATCGTTTATCTGACTCGTAGGTGGAGAGGTAAAATCGGTTCATAATCCAGGGAGTGTTCCACTAATAAAAAACTATTTTTTTCAAACACTGAGATATGTTATTCTCTCACAACACATCACATAAAAAATCGTGAAAAATCATTTTTTTCAAAAAACTGGGTTAGTGGAACACCCCCTAGTCGAAGTGCGCAGATCATAGAAACGTAAAACTTCTTTGCCAAAATCTTCTAAAGATCAGTCGAATTAAAGTATTAATTCAAAATTTATAAGCAATAAATTTACCCAAAAAAATTTATAAGCAATAAACGGAGAGACCATCCAAATTCAACTAAGAGTTTTGAATGTATAACTTAATTGTTGCTCACACCTGATCACAAAAGAAAAAAAAAAAAGGAGAGAAAAATGCTCACTCTTAAGGGGCGCCCTTTGAATTAGTGAAATCGACCGGAAAAAATCTCACCAAAAGTGATAAGATTTTGGCTGCATCACTTCGTTAATCATTTGCTTATACGTTACATTGACAATTACTACAAGTACACATGAAAATTACACATCTTTTAGTACGGACTACAATTTTGGGAGGGGGGGAGAAAAATAAAATAAACGGAAAGTGTTGAAATTAAGTTTTTGTGGACTTGTTTTCTTCATGGGGATTGATTTTTCATGTGTTATATGCTCATAAATTAAATAATCATTCATATCATGTAACTTGTTTTGAGCTCTGGAACTTGTTTTTTTTTTTTTTTGATAAAATAAATTAAAGAAGTGTACCAGATGGATCTCATCCGTCGGATGCCTTTTCATGTTCTCTTTTTCATGTATTGTAAGAGAGTTCAAAACTAAAAGAGAATTATTTAATTTATTTGAGTAACAAGAAGAGATGAATAATAATAAGAAAAAATGAAAAAGATGAATGATTATGACACAAATAAACATGAAAATGCATTCGACGGATCTCATCCATCGGTACACTTTCTCTTTCGTTTTTCTCACCATCCAAAGGGATTGTCCCGTCCCCGTCAGTAGTGAAATTTCAATCACAACAGCAAGTAAGTATGGTATAGATTTCAATATTAGTTTTTCTAATTCTCTACAATATTAATTAAAATATGTTAAAGACATTGGATTATTTGCCCGTGAAAAGGAGTGATTGACGAAAAGCAGTCAAAAAGGATGTCGGTATCATGTTTTCTGTTTGATTAAAAGGTAAAAATAACCATAAACTATGTTGCATGTTCTCAACTAAATGCACTTCTCATTATAAAAGTTTATCACTATGAGATCCTCTTGTTTCCAAATCTCCTTTGCTAATCTCAATTATGTCTGCCCACTAATCAAACCATGTAAAAACTTTGTACTGAAAAGCCAAAGAATATTTTACTTTGTCGTCAAGACTTCATACTAAAGGAATTTCTACTCATGTATAAATTAAACTTCATATGTAGATGATAGGGAGATTTTTGGGCTTTTCATGTTTTTTCGAGACATATAATTTAATCTCCTTATATACATCAACTAAAAAGTCTGAAAAGTTAAAGAACGGCGCTCAAGGACGGAAGCTCCTCTAGAAAGTAAGTTAATGTTATACGGTTTTTATGT
Organism: Vaccinium vitis-idaea; assembly: GCA_963854785.1. Taxonomy (NCBI): domain Eukaryota; kingdom Viridiplantae; phylum Streptophyta; class Magnoliopsida; order Ericales; family Ericaceae; genus Vaccinium; species Vaccinium vitis-idaea. Next base: position 1,999,227 of record OY978224.1, read on the forward strand.
ATTACGCCTATCAGATAGCCTTTTCGGTCTAAAAGTGAAATATGAGAGAGAAGTGATGAGAACTACGAGCAAGCCCAACAATAACTAGGGAAATTAGGTAGTGTACAATGCATATATATATTATAACTAGACACTTTTTCTATCAAAACTCCAACAATACTCTTTATTTTACACGTACTCTATTATTATATACATTCTTTCTCTTCGGGCTTCAATTATTATCTTTTATTGTTGGGCTTGGAGAGAGAAAGTGAGAGAAACTAAAAGATAAAATAAGCAAAGGGAGTGCATAGTATTGTACATGGATGTATTTTAGGTAGTGATTTATTGAGTCTGTTGTAAATCTTTTTGGGGTTTAGACCACCTAAAATAGAGTAAAAACGATATTTATTGAGCTTGTTGTAGATGTCCTAACTCGAGATTCAGAGGAGTATAATGAAGGACACACGAGACAAGTTGAACATGGGTCCACTTGTGTAGGGATAGTACACAAGGTTATCACCATGGCATAACCAAAATCAAAAGGTTTATAAAGTTAGCAATGTTGGCCTAAAAAATAACTCACAATGAAATAACAAAAACTTAGCAACCTCTTAACTAATAACCACATTTTAGCCTTTTGATAATCAAAACTAGCAACATTTTCCCAATAACCAAAATTAGATGATCTCACATACATAAGTTACCCCATATGTTTTTTGTTGTTTGGAACTCACTCTCCACTTTGGCAAGTGGTTGTGCATTTAATAATGTTGGTCACTTTATGAATTTTAACAAATACTCTCAACTTTCACTTATTTTACTAGAATGTCATTCAATATAGACCATTAGATTGAGAATAATAAAACTGACCATCAAATTTGAATTTGCCAACTCATTTGATTATGGCATTATGGAGGTCGGGCTTGCTAACTTTAGCCATGTACTAAATAGATAATCATAAGCTGATGTGGCAAATTTTGGTAATTCAAAATTGATTATGCCATTGGCGATATCGCAGAATTGAAGTAGCCCACATGTCATTTCGGATGTGTCATATGAGAGCCTTTCAACAAAAGAAACGCCACTTTATGACTTGTTATCAGCTAATCACGGCAAGAAAAACGGATTCGGGGGGTGCGGGAGAGACTCCCTAGAGATCGGCTCTGGTGTGTGGCATCAGGGTTGTCAATTGTGTTTTTAACGGCTCGGATTTCATTTCGGCACTTTGTTGATCCGAGCTGTTTATTGCTGAAGTGAAATCCGAGCCGTTGAAAATACATCCGACGGCCCTGATGCTGCACACTAGGGCCAATCTCGAGCACCCCGGGTCAAGAAAAAAAAAACATAGACAAAGACACAATCTGCCAGACTAAATTCTATAGAGCAAAGTTGACCAAATTAAAATTTGTAGGAACTTGAAGGGTTAACCGTTAAAGCAAAGAAGCTAGGTGTTCACTTTTTTGGTACTGAACAAGAGTGCTTGAAGATGATTGCAGATAATGTCTCATGAATTTTTATTTTTTTTTCCTTGGTTGTTTGAGTTGGGATCCATCTCTTGCTGTTGTGGTGTTTTGTTTGTGTTTTCGTTCTTTTCTTGTTTACTTTCTCATATTTTGCTATTCCGGTGTTTTCGGTTGACATCTTATCAACTTTGGTTGTTGGCTTAGCTGTGGTGAGGCGGCGTGTTCCCGGTTGTATTGGGCCATATTTCTTGTCTTGTTGCCTTTCGCTTTCATCCTTTTATTGTATTTTGTGCTTCGAGTTAATAAAATCTTTTGCCCAAAAAAAAAAGAACTAGAAAAAAAAAAAAAGGGAGCCTCATGCATGCCAAGCCCACAAAGTACTGTTACAGGCATTATGAGGTTATAGTCCCACCATCCCAACTTCCACCAAGACGCAACAAATACTGAAATTACTCACTTCAGTCACCTACATAATTAAAATGAGTTGAGAAAATTTATGTTACATAGCTTGCATTAACTATAAATGAAATTTGATTCAATTATACTACGGAATTGGAAATTATTATTGACTCGGTCTATTACAGTGGAGTTAAAATAAGTCAATAAAACAAGTAGAAATCTGGACTGAATCAATGAAAATGACTTTACATTTGTCCAAGAGGTTGATTGAACCAAACCAAAGCATGTGAGCAAGTGTCATATCTCACACGACCTTCATCACAGGCAATCTCTCAAAACCAATTGGAGATTTGCTCGGTTATTACCTTCAGAGTTTTCAAATTAATCGGGATATTTTTAAATTAACTAACCTGAACGTCAAGCTATATATATAAAAAAACACATCCAAGAAAATATGCACATGGAGTCATAAACACATCCAAGAAAATATGCACATGTATCCTTTTCTTTTCTTTTTTTCATAAATCAGATGTCCGGTTCAGCTTTCGCGCACCTCGATTAATTCTGGAGTCTGATTCAGTGACCTATTTGCGGAAGTCCAATTAAAACCGAGGCAAAGCTCCGTATAAATGCCTAAGGAGTTGATAATACCCGAGGGATGTCAAACCCGGGGCTTAGGAGGGAACAAACTATTCCTCTTAGCCACTAAGCCAATCCCTTGCCACATGCATCCTTTTGTAATAAGATCAAAGGGCCATGTGGATTATTCTAGTTACAGCTCCTACCACTATGTCTTTTAGCACTACTTTTATACTCCAATTTTAGTGAAAATCCATTTAACAACTTATGGGTGATGATAAAATATTATGGTACTTTTGTTTGTACCCATGAAAATGCAGCACAAACAGTACATTAGGTTGACTGTCTTCAATGGAATCTGCTGACTCTTTCTTTCTACATCTGATTTCTTTAGGAAATTAATTTATGAAATAATAAATTTAAAATTTCCCCTGTAATTTTCAATGTATCTGCTGACTCTTTCTTTCCATTGTCATTGAACTTTAACCCTTTAGCACATAACTTTGACAAAATGCCACAAGCAAGTATAATTTAACATCGTCCTGTCACTGTAAACCATCAATCAACTATTTGATTGTTGAAACTGTCAAGACACCTTAGATATTTAACATTTTTAAAAGCTAAAATTAGCTTTTCCAATTGATTTCCCTTTTAATGATGTATACTTATGCGGCAATCTGAGACAATGGCATTGGCGTACACACGGGCAAGGGAGACCACAACCTATTTTAATTTGCAATTGAGTTTTTCTATAAATGAGGGCTCTGCACCGGAATAGAAATGAAATAGCACTTCGTCGAGATGTGCGTAAACTGATCTGTACGCTCAAAAGTATAAAAAATAGTGAACGGCACGCTTTTTGTGTAGCCAATTATATTAAAGTAATACAACTTTCGGATGCATTTAATTATTTAATTATGTACAGTATGCAAATTGATTAGACTTCCCTTATTCTTGACAGAAGTTTGGCCAAGTTAGAACATGGCATCACGTAACAGGGAACGTGGCCAAGTCCAATACTTTAATCTCCATGTAACGTGGCATTATATGGTAGGAAGCTCAGTCCATCCACTGTTTATAGAAATAATGTGAGAAATATATTAGGGATTCTCCTAACCTCAACCCAGAGCTGAAGGATAATAAGTAGAAAGCGTATTGATACATGTATCTACTGTATTAGTATACGTGAAAGTACATTGATATTCGTGAAATGTGCATCGATATCTAAACTAATTTGTCATTCTATACATATTAGACGGAGGTTATGTAATAAGGATGGGGTTGATGCGGAAGGTGGGGAAGCAACAAGCAAGGTTGTTGGTAGTTGCGGAAACGGGTGGTGGCTAGGGCATGATACACAAATGATTAGCATCATCGAACGACTGACGTGCATTGACAACATAAGTGACTAGCAATCTCAAATTTTGTACACGTTGTTGTGGTAGGCGCCATGTACTTCCCGTTCACTTTATTGAAGCTAAAAAATTCACTAACTTCAATTAACAATACTGACTTTCGCCAAGAAAAAAGATAGAGTCAGACAAATTTTGTGCATCATGTTTGTGGGTATAACTTCTGTAAATGTCATGCATACCAGCATACGTGGTTCATGATTTTGGGCATTATTAAAAGTCCAAGCCACCGACTAGTAATTTTTCCCCATTCATTTTCTTGATCATAATGGCAACAATTATTACATAAGCATGAGCAACAGAAAACCCCTATCTTCATTCACGTAATCATGACGATGCATGACGTTTCACTTGAGTACAAAGGAAGAATAGATAATGATTAAATTTCTATATATATTTTTTTATCAGTCTGGTTGAGAGGAATCAATGTCGTTGAAGCATGAGAACTGTTGTTAAAGTCACCAACATTTGTTTAAGAAAACCTCATGATTATTGTATGTGTTTCTCCTCGTCTAACATTTTTGTTTTGGCTTCAAAAGGAAAGGAACACTTGAACACATTATTATGTGATTTTTTTCTGGAGTACCGCCACGCATTGCTTCAGGCTCTTTCCAAACACATTACGATCTATTTCTCGGATAAGGGCCTTGAAGGGATAAACTAATTTAGGCTCACTCTTACTTGGTGTTTGGTTCCTCTTTTGCACCCGGACTACTTATTTGAGACTTAGCGAAACCCACCCCCACTCCTAAGGATAACCTCATTCGGATGGATGTAAACTCTCACGTTATATCTTTATCCACTCAATTTTATGAGCCTATTTCCACAATCAAACTCACTCCTAAGCTAATCCATTCTTTCTAATTAATTACTCCTCTTATCCACCATTATTTTTTATCCTCGAAATCTTATCCGTCCGCTAAACGAGCAGTTAGCATGGGAGAGCCACAGTTTGTGATTAAAATTGAGAGGGGTAGAAGCACCACCAATGTATGGTTTCGATGAAAAAAAGTATGACTCTCAGATCAATATATACAATGTGTGATGGAAAAGAGGCAAAAGAACCATCGAAGTGTGGTTTCGGGAGGGAAAAAAAAAGAAAGGTGTGAGCCGTACCAATGTCACATATCGGTGGCCAATGATATTCACTCGACAGCATCCACATTTTAGGTAGAAATGTAGGGACAAGTCTTAAAAATTTTGAAGGACTTTGGGCCGTTGGGAGTACAGCGAGTTCAACTCCAACCTACTCTTGTCCTGTCCCCATGTATTAAAATTCATTGAAAAAACTAAAAAGTGAATTCTGCTGGAAGGGCTGAAGTCAATTATTGAACCCTAGATTAAAGGTTTAGGGAGCCCACCTGAAAAATCACAGGGCCAGGGAAATATTATAGCCCTTCTTCTTTTATTTTTCCAACAAAAATTAACAAGACAAAATTAACAAGCTCAATCACAGCACCATGTTAAAATTATAAAGATTTTACCTACATGAATAATTACACTTAAATTCGTTAGGCATATAGACAGGTCTAATAAACGAGACCAAAACGCCAAATAGTTGATTATTCAAATTTGGATTGAAAATCTAACGAGTTTCAAAATATATTAAAAGCTCGACTTGTTTATGAGACGAGTCAATCTGAAAGACTCAAACAAGCCGAAATTCAACTGATGATGTGCCAATGTAGCGTAACTAGATTTTCTTAAACAATATAAATCAGACAAGCCAAGTTTTATTTTTATGTAACAAAAAATTCATGAACAAACTTTTAACGAGTGAATACAGACTCCAATTAGAGTAGCTAAGTTTGCTTATAAACCCAACATCTAGTTGTCATTAAGAGAGAGGAGACCACATATACCCATGGGCTGAGCCATGAAGGGACAATAGGGGTCACTTAGACCCCTCTCGCTTGAATTTCTCACAAGGATTTTTTATACTTTGGAGCTAAATTTTACAATTTTGACCCCTCAAAAATTTCATAAATTGCCCCAACTTGCTTAAAATGCATAGAACTCTCAAGTTTTTTCTTCCTTTCGAGAGTTGATAGTATTACAAATAAGGCTATCGTACATTATTTTCGAAATATAATAAGTCATTGAGACCAATTATAGAGCAAAATTATATGTATCACTGTATATATAAGTTATAGTTAACCTCTTAATTTAGTTATTTTTTGCTTGAGTAAATAAAATAAAAAAACTTGCATATAGATTTAGTAATTTTTAACCCCGCAACCCTAAAATCCTGGCTCCACCCTGCATATACCATAAAATCCAATTCTACAAGGACAATCCCACTTACCAAACATGCAATGTGATTTTTGAAGCAAACCGCATTCCACAACGCATTGGAACCAGACCAACTATCCCCCAGCAATTATAAGAGCTTTCACAAGAAGAAAAAAAAAAAAAAAAGACAAGATTAAACCTTACTAAGAAGGATTGTCAGAGAAACCCAATAAAATTGTCCTTGGGTTTCACAAGCCTTTCATAGATATTGCACTTCATGCAGGCTAAATAGCACTAAAGCACAATAAGGTTATCGAGGTTGATAGTTTACATAACTACAGCAGTTTTAAGGAGTTTTCAGAAAACACTCCAAAGTACGCTTTCTAGATTATCTGAACCAGGACTAGAGCGACCAGAGCTCCATAACTTTAGTACAGACCTACGGATAACTTACATTCTGCGGCGCTTCTTGGCAAGATTCTCGAAAACTTGGTGGACATCTGCAGATGTTATTGGCTTTGATGCATCAAAGGACTCCTGTCAAGAACATATTTGTTAGATCATTAAACTTGTACTAAAAAACACTCCAAAATATTTGACTAGTAGGATTCTAAAGAAAATGTTCTCCACGGAAAACAGTTTTTTCTGTTGTTGACAACTCCATGCAAGATGGTGCCAGTGGCAATCCTAGGGATGGTGAGTGGCGGTGGCAGCAGCAATGGTTGTGGTTGTGGATTTGTAACCACAATGCTACTGCTGTGCTGGTGATATGTAGTAGTAGTAGTAGCAGTGCAGATCCAAGCAATGTTTTCCAAGAAAGAATGTTTTTCACCAAAATCATTCTCATTTTCCGAGGGCCACGAAAAACGTTTTTCATTGACTTTTGTTTTATGCCGTACAAAACATCAAAAGACGTAAAATATTTCAGGCAAACATTATCCGTCGAAAGAAATGTAGTGCCTGTGAGAGTTAAACTCCTACACTTTCATGTTTCCATAATGCGAGTGTCTACGACAATAAAGAAGTCCATTGAACATCCCAGAAACCCAAGGACATACCAGGAAAGTATGAATCTCATTCTTCATGTCAGTAATACCATTCAGGATCTCTATTTTCTCCACATGACCAAGATTATTCAGAAAGTTATACTCAACACCCTCCTGTTGCTGTAACTTCTCTTCCCTCTTCTGCTTCGCCATTTTCTCATACTCTGCAATTGAGTCTTCCTTGTCAAGCAAGAAACTGATTCCCTTTTGGGTGCAGAAACTCGCACACTTCTCACATCTGCAGAGGACATCTCTCCAGTTTTTAGTAAGAAACATCGGTTTAGGCTTTTCTAAAGCAGGTGGAGCTACAACCAGATCAGCTCCAAGTTCACATACGGTACTTGGACCAGAACCCTGAATTGATTCATTGGATTCAAGTTTTTTATCAGAGGTTTCTCCAACAAGTATACACTTCCCAGTAGACGACATTTCAGAAGTAGCACTAGGCAACACACAGTTTACTTTGGGAGATTCAGAAGAACATATGCCATTCTCAAGCTTCTCAGAGGATCCGCAAGCTGAAGGTGTATCTTCCAACACATTTTTGTCTTTGGTAGCATTAGTAGCATCATGCTGCTTTACAGCCCAAATAGTTGGAGGATATAGAGTCAAGAAAGAACAAGCCTCTGAGCAAACCCGGCAAATAAAATCCTCATATAGCGGCTCCCCTTCCTCATCTCTTGGAATCTGTCATTAAAGAAAATAAATAAATATAAGGTCAAGAATAAAAATCTAAATTGGAAAAAAACAACTACCAATTCAGAATAAAAATATGTATACTGAGGGCTAGATAAAAAATGAAGAATTGACAGAAAAAAGAGATTCACATTACCAACAGCAATCACAAGAAGTTGGGAATGGGTCGAGTTGAGTTAGGTTATACGAAATAACAAAACACAATAAAATGCCTACAATGCAGGAAAGTAGAATATAGACCAGACCAGATCCCACAGGCCACGAGTCATACAAGCTTGGAAGAAGTTGGTCATGTTTAACCACAATGATACTGAATATGACCTTTTACCACTAAGCAGACTTACAACAGATAAACCTCACACAAAAGATATATTGACAACAAATACTATCGCACGATCTAGAGATTTGGTTTAACACGAGGCTGGTTCAACACAATAAGTGAGGTTCAACAAACACTAGAAAATGCCAGGGCTGTTCTTCAGAATTGATGTGTTGTATTTCCAAAACAATATTCACACCCACAGAATCAAACTACCAAAGCATGGTTAGAATCGTACGATATCCGTATCGTACGACTCAATACCATTCGGTGGGTAATCGATACGAATAGGTTGCCTGAATCGGAAATAGCTGTGAATTGTAAGTGAATCGGTGATCCGAATTGGTGAATCGTTCGATTCACTTAAAATTTCTGAAATTCATTTTTTACTCTTGTTTTGTTTTTTGTTGTTGGAAAAGGGTTCAAACTATTTTTTTTAAGGTCTTTAGTATTGTTACATGCCATCTTGTCTATTTTTCTCCTTATGTAGTACTATAGGTAATAAGAAAGGAAGATTATGACGAGAGTGAATTGAAAATGAGAAAGATAAAGGGAATACAACCATCCTATAGACCTTGTAAAGGTTTGTTTTCTTCTTTCAACTCTTTTTTACAAAAAAGACCATAAGTAGGATTCGCGAATCCTCATCTCTTGGTAGTTGCAATAGAAACAGCTTTCCCTAATACTCCACATTTTTATCAAATCATAATTTAGAAGAAGGTTTTTTTATTGATTTAGGCCTAAAACTTTCATTTGTAGTATATATTTTTGTTACCCTAATCAATATACATAGGTTTCCACGCGTAATAGAAATCATGACCGAATCGGAGGAATTTACGATTCGATTCGACTCACGATTCGGAAAAGGACCATTTCGATTCTCGATTTGACAACCTTGTACCAAAGTATGACCATGCTTTTATTTGTAATAATCAATCTTGGCAACAACCAAAATACAGGAATGAAACTCAATATTATAAGAATATTGATACAGGAAGGATGGATGATTTGCAAAAAAATAATTTCACTCTCTGACGTTTGGTATGCACAGGATAAAACATTTCCCTAACTAATTAAAACCCTACAAAAGTGAAAAGTTGAAATCTAGGCCACGTTAAATATCATTGTATCAAGCTTGTCAAGGAAAAGGAAATGATAGGAAAACAGACTTGTGCCTTTCCCAACCAAACAATAGTTTATGCTTTCGCAACCCACTTTTATGTCTTTTCCTTTTATTTCCCTTTCCCTTCACAAATCCAATCCAAGACCCAATAGAAGAGTTAATAGGATCACTAAAAATTTACCATCTATCTTTACAACCTTGGATCATGCCATTGACCAATCTGCTGCCACAGACAATCCCCTACACAACCACAGACCTTTTTTTCTAGGAAACTCACACAGAGATGTATGGTAGCACAACTGTACTATTTACTACTGACCACGTAATTATTAGACTGACTCGGAATGAAAATACGGTAACCAATTTAAACTAGAACACCTGACAGAAAAGGACTTAAATGCTACAAAAATAGATCTGTGGAGGAGATAAGAGCACCAACCTCATCCGAAGACTCAAGGCCAATATGCTCCTCATGAAACCAGTCCTCACAGATACAGCACTGTAACATCTCTACTTGTTCCTCAGCTTCTGGATCAGGATAAGGGCGACCACATGAGCAATATGCACCTTTGAAGTTATGGTTATATGCATTATCGATGTTTTCTACTTCTTTGTTTGCGAAGAGCTTGCAAAAGAACTCCCCGAACTTTGAGTTTCCACAATCACACCTAAAGTTTCTCTTGGTCCACAATTCCACAATCTTGTCCAAACAGAAAAAGGAAACCACCATCAAATACAAGAAAAAGTAACACAAATAGTCACAAGATTTTACAAGACGAGGCATGCAGAACACAAACATTCATTAGTTAATAAAATCTTGATGTTGACAGCCAAAACAAAAACAGGATAGGAGCGGTGATGGAAAGATGCAAGTGCGCATTATTATAGGTCCTCTCCATTAGGAGGACATATGGAAGCTAAGCAGTCAAGCCAATGCACAAACCGGAACATGCGAGGCTGAATTTAAGTGATTAACACAAAAGAGGGAACTATTTAGGTGAAAATTGAATCCAATATCAGCACCCACAATCAATGAAACTAAAATTTTCTCCAAATAGTCTGTTTTGATGATAGCCAGCATGTAAGAAACCCCGTTAAAACCTTATGATATGAATCTGTTAATGAATATGGTTTGGTTTGGTCGTTTGGAATAAAAGGCAGTTAAGATGATTGAGAATAAAAAGTGCACCTATCAAATGATATATTTATCAGCGTATAACGTGATAACACATCCAGAGACGGAATGGCAGAAAATCAACAAAAAAGAACCATAAATGCAGTAACAATAAAGCTTGTAAAGTTGGTTAGACTCATGTTACAGAAACTCACGGCCTCATAAAAGAATAATTCGATGCAGAAGAAACGCTTATATAGAGCTATATGACTGGTAGCTATGGAAAGTCTGAGCAAAAAAATTCTAGTTACGGTAGATATCCCCAACTGACGCCCTCACAAATCAACACACAATTTCATTAGGTATCTCCAAGTAAAATCATTATACTGAGGTATACCTCATGACCGTCATGGCAAGACAAGCTACATGCAGTGCAAACTCCAGCATTTCCATCTGGGGTGCAGGTCAAACATGAGAAGATTGCCTGCCTCTTCATATAACCTTTGGTATAAGTGCACTCTTTGCCTTCATCACCACCCAAAACCAAATCCGCTTCCTTTAAATTGCCATACCATATGAGAAAAAAAAAACTCAGAAGGAAGCTAAGTTATAGACAAAAGAACATATTGGGCATAAGAATAAAAATGTGGTTTAGGAATCAGATATAGGGTTAAGCTCAATAATGAATATAAGGAAATTCTAGGACACAAATCATGACTTTCACATTAAATATATACCCTACATTTAATAGAGAAGGAAATTTGGGAATACAAATAATGCTTTTCACATTAAATATCCAAAATACCCTAAATTGTAGTGCTTACTACACAAAAACAATTAGAGAATGAAGCGGACTCCAGTGTTCAGCGAAATGATAAACAAGTTACATTTATGGGCAAAAATTTCTTTTGATATTCACAAGTAAACCAAGAATAATCCCACTAACTGACGTACGGGTCTCAGTTAAAATTAAATTCAGAATTTTACACAGTTCATTCACATCTTTGTTTCGAGCCATTTGATATAATTAAGAGAAAGATTGTACTCTAGTAACCGTTGCAGTGGTGACAAACTCCAAGAACAAAAACAAATTTGTGTAGCCAAGACACTCTTACTTTGTTACCAATTTTGTGTCTCAAATCACCAATGGGAAAATAACACTTGAAATAGCTACCTAGTAATATCTCCAACCTTTGCTTTACCCCTAACCTATGAAGAATGGGAATGGCCAGTAGACACGAACACAAAACAAGGCGAGAATGTCCAAAAGGCCGGTGCACAACGACGACAAGGCCACAACAGTGAACATATAGAAGGATACGACATCACATTAAGGGTTTGTCACTTCAATTGCAATAAATAACAAGATTAAATAGGAATAAAAATTCTTAGCATCGATCTTGATATGCCCCAGTTATTCAGAAACGCTGGGATGCCTAGGTTTTAGCTTTTCAATACTCATGAGTCCTGCCTTACAATTCGATTGTACTGGATCTTAATGTGATTCAAATATATGAAATGAATCTCATATTATATTCAAATCTAACCAATCTATTGGAATTTGTTCATAAATCTTAACATTCATGATCTAGATACGATTCATGTGATTTAGTACTCACTGAATTCAGAAACCATAAATTTTCCGTTTTTCCCTCTATCCTCCTTCAAAACAAACCTCAACATGACTCTTGGGCTTAGATTTCTATTATAACTAACTTTTGGCCTTTAAGCTTACGATAACAATGTTTCCTCAACCCATTCTTGATTCTAAGGAAGAACAATGACGCTCTCATTCAAGAGAACGCAAAATCAAATTTCATCATCTACACCACTCCAAAAAAAAACCCGCATATTTCACATATTTCAATAGGCAAGCGGTAGGGCAAACCTAGTTAAGTAGCCATTCACGTAATTTGGGAAGAGTGGTTGGCACGAACCAAACTTTTGACATTATAGAGCAAAGTTGCCCTCCTTGGATTCGAACCTGCAACCTTTAGAAGTACACTCCCTTAAATAACACAGAGGTCCTTCTTTGATGGGAGTCAGGTAGTTGTTGGGAGAGGGCTTTAGTTGATGGTTTTCATGTCCATTTCAAGTCTAGTGCTGTGTCTTCTAGCTAGTTCTTGGAGTTGTCATGCCCTTTGGTTGTGACATATTGAGGTTTTGGTGGTACTTATGTTTGGTCTTTTATATCTGCCGACTGCTAGAACCTTGCAACTTTGTTCGGGCTTGGCAAGCACAAGATTTGTCGACTTGTATGCACTAACCTTGTTGGTATATACTTCTATACACTTGACACTTGTTTCCCATCGTCTCTTTTAACTTGTTTTAATAATTTCTCTTTTCTTGTTATGTAATAGTAAAAATTCTCATCTGATAGTTAATGTGCTCATTAGTAAGATGCTCTAGACCATGAATGAAGGAAGCACGGTGAGGAGCACAAAAATTGATTTGGGTCTCTAGGCCTGCCCTCCCTGATGCCTTTCGACTTTGATTTGGGGGCATGGTTCTACAGCAAAACGCCCCTGTAGCTCCTCTTGGAGGTTTAGGGGGGGCACTATTTTAGTGGTATTTTGACATGTGCATATTGCCAAAGGTTAGGTCCGTCTCCAATCATCCCCGCCCATACACACAATGATTGGGGAATAGATGGGTTCTGTTATTGTTTTTGTTGTTTTTGTGATGGTTATCTGAAAAGGGTAGATTCGGCATGCACAAAACGGTTCTCTCAGATTTGAACCCGCAACATAGAGATCTTTCCACGTTTCAACATGGCACGAGATCTTTTTTTAGATTGATTTCTTTCAAGTGAATTGAGACATATAAGCACAAATATGATACACCTATCTCGGACCCCCACTCTCAACATAGAGGCAACTACTTGCTTAACTACGTATCACCATTCATGAGAAGTTTTCAAGTAATGATTTCTACCTTTCTATTTAAAATAGATTTTGAATTTCACTGGTGACAATTTTTCCACCTATTATAGGAAGTGTGACTAACCTTCGACTCGTCATTGCAAAGAGATTAATGGGTAATTTATATTTCAAAACAATAAATTGCCGAGACTATAAAGGTTGAGAAATTCATAAACTCCAATGAGCGACTCTAGAATCAATTTAGTTTTGATCTTGCCCTAGTTTTATTGCTTTAAACATGCAACACCATTCCAAATGCATCACAAGAGCACTCCCCCTTGTTTTTCGAAGCTTGATGATTTCAATTAATCTAAGATGAGAGAATAAATTAATTGGCCACTTTGCAATCATATTTGACAAGTAAACACTTGTTTGAAGAGTGTTGAGGACCACCAAATATACATCGCATCCAATTATGAAAACTCTATCGAACATAAATTCTAAATTAAGCTCATAAAACCAAATAAAAATGAGTGCATTTGGACTAATCATGCCTTGTGATTATGACCACCACATTATGTCTCTATTCATAGTTTCACAATGATTAAATTGCAATATCATTACTTCACTATTCGATTTTTGTCCTCATAAATTCTCCATAATTCTCTTTTGAGATACATCTTCTACAAATTCTAGTTCAATATTGTGCTTTGACTCATACACTAAAACTTTCAAATTGTTCACCAAAACTTTTCCAATTCATGTCCTTTGCGCCTTGTGATTAACCTATAGCATCTAACAACATTCGAGCCAGTTCTTGTGGCTGATATCGTTTCCGATTAACACAATTGGTAAAAGTTAAAATCATCACTCATTATACTATTACAGACATCGAGATTTAACCTCTCATTGACAGTAAGTGGGAGACCAATGAATCACAGCCGTCACATAAAGAAATAACCCAATCTCACCAAAGAACAAGTTGTTTGTTTATTGGGAGTATATTTTTGCCCAAGAATACAAGACTACCTAATTGACAGCTTCCATCCTACACTGATCTTGCGTAATGTGACAGTGTCCACCGTGAATGTCATTAATTAGGAGACATGAATAACTAACAAGTTAACCGAAGCAAAAACTATCTACAAAAAGAGCAAAGGCCTTTCGGGGTTGAGTTTTTGTTCAATTGTGTAAATAGTCAATTAGGATTCTCTTATACTGTACCAACCTGACAATGCACGATTCCCAGATACATATCAACTAAGCCACTAAGGCATTCGTCATCATGCTAGATACAACTGAACAATGGAGATGTGCATCTTTGTGAAGCAATCATTTGGATTTAGAAGCCACCATAAATCAAAGTAACCAGCTGAATTTGACCAGACATAAGCACATTCAAGGAGCAAATACACAAATTTGCAGCGTTTATACATACGTCAATCTTTGCCCCACAAACACAAAATCTTCGCTCAAACTCATTTACCAAGAACCAATTGCACCATTTGACACCATGTGAACATGTGGTAAAAGATGAGACCTAATTTAGAATGAAGAAACCATATATCGTCCTGCCTCCTCGTTCCAATAATCTAACCCAATCCAACCAAGCGCGGTTCAACCCCAAAGACACTGACATCGTGGTTTTAGGCCCTAAGTTCTAACAAGGTCCCATAAATATAGAAGCTCCAAGAATAACATCCACCAAGGCCTCCACTTAAATTACTCCACTGTAAACCCCTAAGACCAAATAAATGGCGATCCTGATTCTGAAATAATTGTCGTACTTGTTATTTTTTGAAGCTAAATAAGACTCCAATTCTTAATGGCACATATTCAAATCGATTTTTTTCTTCGTAAAATGGTGAGCAATATATGTAAATAATAATACAGCAAAGCAAAAGGAGAAAATGGCCTTTGAACATAACAAACTAACTAAGGCCTCCACTAAAAGGGTATCCCTTTAGGCCCCAAATGAGCTAGGGCCGGCCCTGAATCCAACAATCACTACACAAAGCATATCCTTGATTTTCTCACAAGCTAACAATAAAAGTTCCCCATTCCAGAGTTCAATATACATATATCTTCCTTCATTTCTCAGCAAACAAACACAGTAAACGGTTGTAACTAGGAAACATCTGCATGCAGCAAAAGGAAAATAAGTTGGAAAATTCGGTACAAGGAATCAATGTTACCAATTCCTGTTCTTCGACGCCTTTGAGGTACTCGTGGATCGAAACCGTGGGCTCTGCTTCCTCTTCAAACACATCAGCCATTTTCGCCAAATAGGACAAATACTTGCTCAGAAATCGCAAAGATCAAGTCTTTACGACACAAACCCCCAATTTCAATAGATTTTACGAGTAACTTATGATTTGAGGCCTAACAGGCAACCAAATTACACAAAAGCAAACCCTAGGTTCTTCGAGAAGCAAAAGCGAGAGCTGGAGTCGAAGGATCTGATAGGGAAGTTCGACACATTTTTAGGGCAACGATTGATCGATGTAAGGGGCGGAGAACGTGGTCGTGAATTTCTGGAGGGTTGGGTTTTTTTTGGGGCTTTGAAGGTGAATTAGGGTTTTTATAGGGGAGTAAGGGACTGCACGGGCATTTTCCCGCGCCCAAGTGGTTTTTCTCTTTTGGCAAGTCAAATGTTAATCCGTTCCTCTTTGCCTCTGGGATTTTTCACAGAGAGAAGAAGATTGGGGACCTGGGGTGATCTATTAGGATTCGGGGTATGTTGTGAGTAAGCTCACTCTACTCTTGTAGTGAGCAATCACGGTCATTTGTTCGGCAATTAACGGTCTTTATTGTCTTACGTAAAAGATAAATGTCTTACATATAGGATAATTACATTTAATTGGGACCGTTGATTGTTGAATGGATGACCGTGATGGCTCACAACAGGTTGTAGTGAGTAAACTCGCTACAGGCCCCGCCCCCTGAATACGTTCTATGAAGGGTGTTCTAAAATAAATTGGGTTTTAACGACTTTTTATGTGATGTATTGTGGGAGGATGACCTGTCTTGATTTTTTAAATAAACTGTTTTTTTGTTAATGGAACGGGACCCAAAATTTGCTTACTTCTATTTTCTAGGATTTCCGTGTTCCTAGAAAATTCTAATTCTAGGTTTAATCTTCGTGCTCGGATGTAACCAGTATAATGTCACCATTGTGTTTCATAGGCTTGATTAATTTTGTTGTTTAGGAATAACGGTATTGACCGTGTATTGTAACTTTTTCCATAATTTAAATGAGGTAAGTTAGCAATTATGGAAAGGAAGTATTTGCTTCTGTCATGTCTATGCGAATCTAATTTGCACAAAAAAGTTGAATTTATCTATCCTAACCCGCTATCACTTCGTACGTTGGTTTTTTAAATTTGTGTCAATCAAATGTTCTCATACAGTTATTCGACATGAATTTTTTTAACAAATTATGACTTTGCTCACTGTACGTCTGTATCTTTTGCTCCGTCGATGTTTGAGTTGAATTTATTGACTACACTATAATTTCAGCAAAACAATTCACGTAAATGAATCACGATCACCTAAAATGACTAATGATTTCAAAATAAATTGGACTCCTTGGTGCATGTCGGCCTTCTCGCACAGTATTTGATTTGACTTTGCCTTTGTTCCTCTATTTAGAGATACACCTACCAATTTTTCACTTAAAAATGGTGCTACTCAAATTGCCCTTAAAAACTGAGGCCGCCACAGACTCAGCAACATTGACATTAATTTCAGAAGCCCAAGCAACAAACATCGGCCCACAGATTAACTTTCAAAACCATTTTTGGGTATTCCTACTGATTTTAACGGTCTTTTTTTTTTTTTTTTTTGATAATTCAAGTTTCCGAATAAACTTACACATATATCGACTAATCATGGGCCAAACATTCCGGACCAAACAAAATGTCCAAGTCATTGCTATCAATAAAAAGAAAGTTGATTGCTGCTTTTGAGAGATCTAACAATGGAAGGTTATAAAAAGGTCGAGTAATATACAAGCCCACTAATTACAATAATTCGAAATTAACCTTTTGAGTCGCGTGTTTAGGGTAAGGATTAGCCGGGAAGGTGTCGCAGGTCATTATAGGTGGTATCAGAGCTTACACCAACTCAAAGTGTGAGAAACATCATGCAAGGAGGAGCTTAAGGTGTTTGTCGGATTGGGCGGGTCCCACTTAACATGCAGTGTTCGATGTTTTTTTTTTTTCCGACTTCCCCCTATAGCCCCACCTTCTAGTGCAGCCACCAGGGCAGAGGAACTCAACAAGGCTCATACGAAGGATTTGCTTCAAGGCGCATCAGGCTTTGAAGATCGCACAAGAAGGCTATTCGACTGTCAGAACGCAGGGCTTGTGTGTGCTGAAAAAATGGAACTTGTGTTTCTAAGCGAAGGCCAGGAGAGAGAACCTTGCATCTATCCCGAGTTGCTCCCTTGAGCGATCTACCCTCGTTTTTTTGATGCTATGCTCGATAAATGAAAAAAGGAAAAAAAAAAGTAAACAAAAATAAATTAATAATGATGCCAGCCTAGCAATTAGCAAACAATGAACACTGAATAGCTGAATTATGCACTGCTCAAATCCAAATCAAATGTACAGAGAGAACATTGCTGGTTGATTGAACTGCACTACGTATAAGATCTGGTGCTGCTCTATAAGTTTTGCTCGCTGCATATGAAAGCCATACACCACGCTAGACAGAGTTGTCCAACTGATTGAGAAACCAAGCTCGATCAGGCCAGACATACGTAGAGGAATTCACTCGACTCTTATCAAGCATAATCCAACTCAATGCACCCACATTCTACATCAATTAAGTGATCTCAGAACTTACCATTTTACAAGAACTTCAGGAGATACAGCAGCTCCTCTGATTTTTGAATCTGACAAAGTAAGCGGATGCACAACATCATGTTGTCTTCCACCAATCAATCTTTTATTGACCTAAATTTACCGATAATTGCTTTCATTCAAGCTCCACTGGCGACACCAAAGGCTTATTTGAAAAGAAAGCCTCTAAATTGGCTATGACTACCTTGTGGAGAGCTAAAATGGCATCTGGGGTTGCAACAGCTCTATGTGGAGACAACACAACATTATCCAATCCAAACAATTCTCTGGGCACAACGGGTTCATTCTCATATACATCAAGCCCTGCACCTCCAATGTCACATCGCACCAAAAACTGAACCAGTTCCTTCTCATCAATAAGTGCCCCACGTCCAACATTAACAATGACACCTTCCTTTCCCAGTGCAGTCATGATATCCTTGTTAATCATGTGGTGGGTTTCGTTTGTTAATGCACAACAGATAATTAAAACGTCGCTATCTGTTGCAAGATCATGGACATTTTCATAGTAAGGAAACGGAACATGAGGTTTCTTTTTCCTTGAGTTGTAGGCGATACTGCAGCCAAAAGCCTCCAGCCTTGTAGCAATCCTGGAACCAATACTTCCCAGCCCCACAATACCAATCTGCTTTCCCCCTAACTGAAATGATAATCATGTCATAATATAAGTTGTTTGTAAACCAAGCTCAAGAATACAACTAGTGCAGTTAGATATCAAACGGAAGCATGAATTATGGCATATAAACATGAAGAAGCAATAAGAAAAGCTGATGAAAAAGGTGAGGGACAAAGTATTTGCAAAAATTTAATGTCTTAGCATTAAAACTGGAAATCCAGGAGTTTATTTTAGTTTTACTTACAGTATGGATTTTCCTTGAGTTGTTACTTTTCTCTTCTAGATAAGATCAAAATGTCATAACAGTATTAATAATAAATAAAGAAATGTACCATGAACAGTAAATAGAACAACCACTATTATTATAACAAAAATTACCACTGTGAACATGAAGATAAGTAGATTTAAGGCTTTCAGTTGTGATCATTAGTATTAATAAATAAAAGACACTTCCAAAAGTGAAGAACTAAAATGGTTTTAGAATCTAGTACAAGAACTCAAAATTGTGGTATTGCTAAGAGGAACATTCTGGTATTCCACAGAACCGTGTGGGCCAGTAAGATGGTTTTACCATAGTACAGCACGGGAGTAAGATTTGTAAGACGGTTGGTACCGAATACTTGACCCATGGCTATATCAAGACAACCTATAATGTGGGAGTCCAGATCCTCTCATGTGATGACTAGGAAGTGACACCTCCATTTAACAAATCAAAGGCCGAGATTACATTTTCATTAAAACGATCGAAAACGATGTCGTTTATGAAATGTTTTGAACTTGTGGAAAATGGAGGAAGGAAAGGAAAATAATGAAGGAAATTGTGAAGAAAACAAAGAAAATTTCACTATTCCTAGGTACTATATTTGGTCATTTGTCTTCTTTTTCCTCTCAAACCAAATAAAGGAGAGGAAATTTTTAAAACTTTCAAGTTCCATACAAACCCTTAGGTTACGTTTGGTTGGATGGAATGGAATGTAAGTTGGAATGGAATTGAAAATGGAATGGAATTGGAGGAATTGGACTTGGAATAATCATTCCTATTCTCACGTTTGGTTGCGGCTAGGAATCAAAGAGACAAAACATGGGGAAACTGAAAATTTTTAATTACTAGCTGCAAAACTTAATCTAAAAAAATTAACCAAAACAAAACTTATCTCAACCACAGATACACAAAGCACCGAGAGAATCGAGAAACCCAGACTCATAACCCGAATCTAAAAATCCAAACTCGTCGCAATTTCTGCCAAAAATGTCATTCCCTAAACCCGACCCTTCAAATAAATTCGACACCGGGTCCCCAAACTCGAACAAATTACCAGAAAACAACATGACATTATTCGAAATGGCGTCGTTCGTTTGGCTCTGCGACGACTCGACTTCTTCGCTCGTCGGTGTATGCAAAATAGATTTGAGCGACGAGAAGTTTTTGCTCCGACATTCCTCCCCGGAATTAGAACCAGAATCCAAAGCCCGATCTGAATAATCGATAACAAAATATAAAAAAATCTACGGATAACAACATGGATGGTAATGTATGAGACTATAATCGTACAAAAGCAAAAAGCAAGTAAAATTGGGGCAACCTTCAGATGGGACAACTGACTTTGAGGGCCACCGCATGAGCTTCAAACTGAGATAGATACTGATTTGGTGGAGATGGAGGTGGGCCGGTGGCGGAAGAGGCACAATGGCGATGGAAATCGAGACCAGATGAGAGAGAGAGAGAGAGAGCAGGGGGCCTGGGGGGGGGGGAAGATTTCTCTTCGATCGAGGAGTGAAATATTGAGTCGGGAAAGGAAATGGAATTAGAATTCTTAAGTTTTTCGTTGGAATGGTAATTCCCTTATTTAGAGGAATAATGATTCCATAAAGAATTGGTATTCCATCTATTTTTTGCAAACCAAACATGGGAATAGAATGTCATCAGAATTTCTATTCCATTCCGCTGTCCATTCCAGCAAACCAAACGCACCCTTAGGGTCTAGAGAAAAAGAAAAAAAGAAAAAAAAAAACCCGATTCTTATCCACTTTCGTTGAGATGCTTGGAGATGAATTCTTGGTTTTTCTTCATTTACTGTTTTCTTTATCTGGGAAATTCACTAGATTGCTTCTTGTATTTCATGGTCCCCTTTTGCAATTCATGTTTTTTTGCAAATACATGCTTGGACATTGATATGTAACCAAAAGATATCCTAATGAAATTATTCTGGACTTGCTGAAATTGCTTCAAAGAAATCATATTAGGTCCATGACTCCATGTAGCATCTTCTTGAACCTTGAAATATTTGAATTCTGTGAATGTTATGTTTGTTGCTTTGATTACAATGTCGTTTTGGCTTTGCTTTAATGAAAGTGTAATATCAGCCTTTAATTTGTTAAATGGGTGGGCCGGTTAACATGAGAGGATATGGACTCATAACATGGGGGTTCATTCAAGCTTGAGCTGAGCTCCACCTTCAAGAATTTTAAATGAGCTAAACTCAAACACATTGAAACTCGGCTCATTTGCAACCTAGTTGGAAATACTCTGATCCAGTTTCTATACGCAGAGTCGCAGATAATATACACGTCTCTCCGAAACGAAGTAACCACATTGCAATATGAGTTGAAAAGCTTAGTCTAATTAAGTTCATGTATAACCCAATGAAACAGGTACTGAAACAAAGTAACCACATCGGAATATGAGTTGAAAAGCTTAGTTTAATTAAGTTCATGTATAACCCAATGAAACAGGTACCGATCAGCACAAAATAAACGCAGAATCAAATCGAATATAACAAAAACACGGAAATGACCTCTCCCTTCATTTGAGCTCGAGCTCATTAAGTTTTAAACGAGCCGAGTTCAAGCACCTTAAAGCTCAGCTCCGCTCAATTCGTTTGCCCTCCTATCCGAAATCTGAGTACGTATTATGGTTTTGTTTTTCAAAAAGCAACAGAAAGTTTAATTACAATACTAGGAGTTCAAGTACAGTCTAATGAAGAAGCAGATGCCGATGAGCACAAAAAATGGTTGAGAAAGATGGAAAATCACCTTGGAACCAAGAGGATAGTCTCCCTTCACGGGCCACGACCCGGCCCGAACATATCGGTTGCTAGCCGACACACGGCGGAGAACATCCAAGAGGAGGGCGACAGAAAAATCAGCAACATCATCGGAGAAGGCGTCGCCGGCGTTGGTGACGGTGATGCCACGGCGGCGGCAGTCGGAGAGGTCGAGGTGGTCGAGTCCAGCACTGGAGCCCACCACGCACTCGATCGAGGGGTACCGATCGAGGGTGTGTTGGGTGAGCGGGGAGGGGCCGAGGCAGAGGAGGAGGCGGGCTGATTGGGCTAGGGTTTGGGCCGATGGGGTGGAGGAGAAGGATTGGTCTAGTGGGTCGAGGAGGCGGAATTTGGTGGCGGGAAGCCAGGATTTGTAGGAAAGGTCGAATTGTGGGATCCGATGGATGAGAACCAGAGGGAGGTTGTCGGAGGGAGTGTTGGTTTCATATTGGTGATGTTGTCCTGCTTCGGAGGCGGCCATTGAATTGGAGCTTGGGAGAGTGTGTGTGTGTGTGTGTGTGTGTGAGAGAGAGAGAGAGAGAGATGTGCCTGTTTGACCTGTTGTATCAAAGTCTACTACATGATCCAAAGGCAGTTTTATGCAATGTGTCTAATACATTTTTTTTCAAGATTAATGTGATCCGATTAGCTATCAAATGGTATGCGATCAACACAAACTTTTGCTTGTTGAATTTTTTGACGAGATTTACATATAATGTATGATTCGGATCATCAATATGGAGCCGATATGAGCCTGAAAAAGAAGGGACTAGATGGAAAACTTATCTCCCATTATTGGAGAGGAGCCACATACTCCCTCTGTTCCATGAGAAAAAAATTGTTTACCCTCACCAAAAATAGGGTGAACGAAACCCTCACTCGAATTGATTGAAATTATGTGGGGTCCACGGAATTAATACATTTTTTGGTAAGCATGACATTACTTTGTGGTGGAATCCACACAATTTTTAGTGGACTCCACACTATTACAACCAATCAGGGTGAGAGTTTTGTTCACCCACTTTTGGTGAGGTGAACAAATTTTTTTCCTCGTTCCATATAAAATAATGGACCATTTTGGGAATTTTAATTTTTTAAAGGGACATGCATTAGATTATGTCTCCAATCAAAACAAAATTTGATTTCCAGTTTTACTCCTTAAATCTCACTTTTAAAATTATTTTTCATCATTTATGAGGTACTGTATAACTTTTGGAAATCAACAGACTTTTTTGTTTACCTTTTTGAATGAGACTTACCATTCTGAAACATCCCAAAATGGAATAGACGACTATTATTAAGAAACGGAGGGAATACTTATTACTATTACCTATGCTTTTATTTTGGGATGTTCCAAAATATTTGTCCTCTTTCTAAAAATAACCATCAAAACATACAAAAATTCTAGTTTTACTATTGAAAAGTACTCCTTTTATCTCAATTGATTTGTCCAAGTGTTGATGTTCCTGTCATTTTTAAATTGTCTCTATCTTCAAATTCACAATTTTTTCATGGATTTGTAAACTTTTTGTAATAAAACTAATTGAGATTCATCAAATAAGATCCATATTACATATTTTTTGAGATCCATATTGAAAGATATAAACAATTTAAATACATACAATTAACTTCACAATTTTTGAGGTTACTTCAAAAATAAAAAATAATATTTTTGACTCCTTAAATAGTTGAATTCCTCATAGAGACCACTTAAAATGGGACGAGGGTGGGAGTATTTTACATTTTTCTTTTTGACAAAAGAGAGGAGAACTTTTGATGATATTTAATACTATTAGTATTAGCTCCTCAAGGAAGAACTTCGTTCTTGAGGCTTTCCTATTCTATTTCAATAGTCAAGGACTCAAGGCAGGTAGCTTTTCCCAAGAGAAACCTTTGAAAGTAAACCTTGTCATCCACGGCAACGTCGGCAAGTGATTGGAAAAAGATGCATTTACTGGGCCCCAGATGAGTAGTACTAGTAGGCCTCGTTTGATTCGTGGATTGAAATAGGTGGGATTAATAATCCTGCGATTGATAGTTCCGGATTAATTATCCTGGTATTAATTTCATCCCTAAACTACCCAATCCCATGTTTGATTCGCGTGAGATTATTTATGGGATAAATTTTTTTAATCAAAAACATTTTTTTTTGAAAAAAAAAGAGTTTAATAATGTTTTTAAAAAATTATTATTATTTTAAAAAATGAAAAAAAATCTTTTTTTTAAAAAAAAATATTTGTGGAAAACAGTTTTTGAAAAACATATTTTAAAAAATTATTATTTCAAAAATAATTTATTAAAAAAAAGTTTTTTTTATAAAATATCATTTCCAAATAATTTTTTTTGATATATTTATTTTTTTGGACAACTTTTTTTTGTATAAATAGAGTTTTTTTTAGATAAATAATTATTTCCAATTTGGAAAACATTTTTTGAATAATTTTTTTAAAAATAAATTTTTTATAGAAAATATTATTTCAAATTTTGAAAATGCATTTATAAATTTTTTAATTTTTTTTGTAAATCATTTATTTTAAAAAAAAATTTGAAAATACTTTTTTAGAACAATTCGAATATCATCCGAATATTTTCGTAAACAATCCCATCTTTGTCAATCCCACCTCCCCCATGGGATTATTTAGTACCCCGCATATAGGGATAAAAATAATACCAGGATTAACAATCCTGAGCATCATTTGGGAACCAAACATGGGATAAGCCAAGAAGTGGTACAATTAGTCCTATCCCATACAGTTAATCCACGAATCAAATGAGGCCGTAGTGTATAATAAAGGACGGGTGGGAAGGGAAAATGCCAAGTGCTCCAAAAATGTATTTCAAAAATTATTTCATTAGTGAAATTAATGGTTCAGAAATGACAAACCCTTTGAACCAGAGAGGAAACCCTTTTGATCCATGGAGAGTGATTGGAAAAATATGCACTGGGCCCCGGTAGTAGTAGGTAGTGCTGTATAATAAAGGTCGTGGGTGGGAACTGGGAAGAGAGGAAACTACTCGGAAAGTAGCCTGTGAAGGCAATTAACCTCATTTTTTGGTTGGTTTGCAGCTTTATTTCTCTCTCTGCAAAAGTTTGGCTCTGTTTGGAAGGAAAATTTTTAGGTACTCCTGGTATCACGTGGCCGAACCTACGTGGTATTTAAACGTTGTATTTGGACCATCCAAAAATTGTATTGGACGCCTAAGATTAAAACACTTTCTCTCCTCAATCTCTCTTCAAAATCAGGACCACCCAACGCCAAAATAGACAACCTAGATGCGCTGAGGGGCACCACGTGGTACCCTCTCGATACTGAAAAAATTTCTCGTTTGGAAGATTTAGTATCTACGAGCACTTCATCCGACCATCCCCTTTTAGGTTTTGGACTGTCCGAATTATGAAGAGAAAACATGAGAGAGAGAGAGAGAGAGAGAGAAGAGAGAGAGAGAGTTCCGATCTGAATTGGTCAATACAATACACTTTTAGATAGTTAAAATATAGCATTTTGGCACCACATAGGCTCGGCTGGGTGGGTACCACCCGTTATACAATTTTTTTTTTTGTTTAGGCTAAGTTTTCCATTTGATTTTACCAACCCAGATACTAAAATCAAACAAAAAACTCAACCTTAGTAATCATTTGGCAAAAAAGTTCTCAACTAGTTTTTTGGTTTTTTTCGTTTTGTCTTTATTCCAATTTTTTTTTTTGCATTTGTTAGTTTTGCGTAAAGTTTCTGTGGTTTATGGATTCGTCTCGACGATACGAATCCAAAGAGTCTAAAATTATGGTCAAAAATAATATTTTTTTGAATAAAGCCGAAAATAAACCAAAAAAAATATTTTCTTGAATAAAGCCGAAAATTAATGGTTTAATTTAGGCTTTATTAAAAAAAAAATAGTTTCGACCATAATTTTATACTCTTTGGATTCGTTTCGTCGTGACGAATCCATAAACCACGAAAACTTGACGCAAAACTCACAAATGCAATTTTTTTTGAATAAAGACAAAACAAAAAAACAAAAAATTTATTTTTTCTTTTTTTTTTTTGCCAAAGGATATGGTTTGTTTGACTGCTTCGACGTGGTCTTGTAGTATAGAAACGCGTGTTTCAGGGAGAATTATTGGAAGATGAAGTGAGGACGTCATGTTTCAGTTATGCATTTTATAACGCCTTCCCAAAAAAAGAAAATGCATTTTATGAAAACAGAGATTTTCCCAAAAAAAAAAACAAAAAAACAAAAAAACAGAGATTCATATGCATTTTATTGTTAGATTTTTTTTAGTTGACAAAAGAGAGAAGTTCACCGAAAAAGCCCACCTGGATTTGACTGTTATTTTTGTTTTTATTTATTATTATTATTTTTTGTTAGTTTTGCCTTAAGAGGTTGGGTGCGGGACTGGGAGCTTCAATGGCTATTTATTGCACAAAGATGTTGTTGCCATGTCATTTGCTCCAAAGGACGAACATGACAATGGTTTTTCTCACAGTGATGCCGATGAAGTTGAGGACTATTTCGATCCCAATTTCAATTAATACTCACTAAAGGAGCAACTCAAATGAGTTTTAATCAAGTCGATTATGAGATAATCAAGAGAAGATTGGATTTCATAAACATCATAAATTGAAGGTAGGAGTAGTAACTTGTTTGAGTTTAATTAAACAACATAACCAACTTCAAAACTATGTTCAAACTTAATTTGTTTGTGTAATACTCCGTATATGAATCTTGAACGGGCTTTTAATAAGCTAACGCCGGCTCGAACTTAAAAAATTATTGATTCGATTATCGGTCCTAATAAGTAATAAGTAGTAGAAGAAAGCCGAGTCACGTATTTGATACTTTGGAAAATCAATTGACAGCTGTACTCTTTCATCCCGAATTGCTGACTTTTATAAATGGATGGCGAGCTGAACCCTTTGAACCAGGGAGAAAAACCCTTTTGATCCACGGGGATGATTGGAAAAAAAAAGAAGCATTTACTGGGCCCCCGAGTAGCTTTATAATAATAATAAAGGGCGGGTGGGTGGTAAAGAGAGGAAAGTAGCGTGTGAGGGGGGGCAATTGAGTTCTTCATTTTTTGGTGGGTTTGCTTGCTCCTCTATTTCCATTTCTCTCTGCAAAACTTGAAGATGGTCATGATCCCTGAAGATCTTGAAGGTGATGCCAATAGAATCCTTGAAGTAGTTGGGGAGGACTATTTCCCTCCCAATTTCAAGGAATACATGCTTAAGGAACAACTCAAATGGTCGCGACATACATATTTTTCATATTTTGGATGGGTTTTCTGGAGCGAACAAGACCGCCAGATCGAACCGTCTCTCTCTCTCGGCAAGTCACCCCTCTCTCTCTCAAAGTCTTTCTTTGCTTTCTTCTTATTTTTTGGCTCAACCTCTATTTTTGCTTTACAGATAATTGTGCGGACTTCAATCCCAACGTTTGTGCGATTCCGAAAGTTAGAGACAATATCAGACGTGCTCTCCAAAAATTGATATTGTCTACTGTGTTACCTTCGTGCCTAGTTCAATTTTGGGCACCCGTAAAAACATTGGAGGGGCGGACAAGGCTTACAACTCAATTCCAACCTTTTTATCTTGGTCCCACGACGGAGACACAGCAGCTCTGCGAGTATAGGATGAAGATGTGTAGTAGCGAGTATAATAACTGCTTCTACGCAGATGCAGAGAGCGGAGAAGAACAACTTGGAATTCCTGGCCGTGTGTTCCTCCATAAATCCCCTGAAATCACTCCGGATGTGAAGCTTTACTCTAAAAAGGAGTATCCACAACGCGAGGATGTGATACAATGCTTCATTCATGGAACTTGGGCTCTGCCGGTGTTTGAACATTCCAGCCAGACCTGTGTTGGGGTACTTGAGATTGTTGATCTGGATAGCTATCCTCCCCTTTGGCATGACGAATCTTTCCTCCACAATATGCATGATATTTTTCAGGTTTGTCAATATCCAGATATTTGTTGAATTTCTTGTTGCTAACATTCATTACTACTCCCTCGCTTCTTCTTTTTACTCCTAGTTTATTGTTTAGTAGGCAGGGAATGATGTCATTTTCCACAAATTGGAGCTATTTATCAATATTAGTTTTAGCTCCTTTTCTTATGAATAAACTGTTCTCAACTATGTCTGTTTTCTACTCCCTCGTCTCCTTAATGTTGGTGTCATTGGGAACTCAACCTTTTAAGGTAAATGCACGGTCTTTTTGAAATATGTCTGGTTGAAGGGTTAAATTGGATATTCCGGATTGCCCTATGATTTTCACTTTTAAGCTACTTACAATAGTTTATGAAAGTTAGATATGGAAGCCAAAGGGTTCTTTTGGAACTTCTGGAAAAGAAAGGGAAATTAAATTTTTTTTTCCCTATTCCATTGTTAGTTTTGGAGAGTTAGAGTGGAGAAAATAGCGAATTCAAGTATTGTGCTTAGTAAAATTTTTCCTCCCTTTTTCCTTCCATTTTACTTAATTTTATTTTCTCTCATTTTCTTCAAGTTCCAAACAGTGTAAACGTCTTTTTTTTTTTAAACAAAAATTGGAGTACCGATATTTTGGGACATCTATTTGTATATGAAGGGGTGTTGGATCCTCTCCGGTTGGTCAAAAAAACTTGGACGGGTCTAGCTTTGACATTTCGACTCAATCCTGGACTCAGTTTGATGATCTGAATACTTTATTATAATCTGGCCAAAAATCAATTTGCAAGAATATCGATCACCAACTGATCATGGCTACCCTCAAATAAATGGGCTCCAATTCGGTGTATGCGTATACTTTTTCCATATAAATGTGTTCAAATTGTATTGATCGATACTCGATCAACGTAATTTTTTGCCTGTTTCAAGGTCTTAGCGAGCTCAACAAAATTCATGATCCGGTCATCACATTAAGCTTGGGACGGACCCAAACATGGTAAAACTGGACCCGTCCTGTTTTTTTTTAAACAACTGGAGAGGATCTATCTGCATTAGGGACCTGTTGCTGGAAAAGTAGTGTATTGTATATTATTTGTCGTGGATATGTAGGAACAAAATATTGACATCCAACATCCTTTGATGGCCTTTGGTTGCTTAAATTTATATTGGGTGTGCAAGTTCAACAGTTAAGTTCTATACTTTGGTCATCCTTTTTTTTTTTTTGGATCATCTCTTTCATTGGATGCGAGAAAAGCTGATATCCTCAAAGAGTTATGTGGTGAGAACTCCTCATGTTCAGGTGGTGCTTTGGACAATCTATATAATAAGGGAGCTCAGAGTTTGAAATCCCTATATTTTCGACCCTTAGATCTTCATTCAAGGGCTCAGATTGCAATGAAACTACTTAAAAGGCTGAGATTTGGCCCTTGGGTGTAGACTCAATACCCACCGTTGGATGCTTTAAGTTCGTTGATATCCCACAGGGCACACAACTGCCTCCCACGAGTCACGACTGCAATAACCACCCACTACTGCTTTGCACGATCTCTCTCTCTCTCAAACACCCCCACATCTCATGAAGCAATCAAGAGTTTCAAAACCCGCTGCCAATTCAGATTTCAAAACTCGCAACCAGTGTCGGTGACCAATTCAGATTTCAGGCTTCGCTAGCAGGTCAGGTACAATGGATAGGTTACAGGAAACATTGAAACCCTGCTAGCGCTTCTCACCGAACAAACCCTGCTAGCGCTTCTCACCGAACCATCATTACCAGTAAGAATCTTCATTTTACGTGTTCTTCATTAGTTTTCGTGGTTAAGTTTTGATCAATTCAATTGTTGTCTAATCTGTTAAAGAAAATTTGCAACATTCATTGACTTTTGCGTATGAAAAAAATAGAGCAAAATGGGTAGCATTTGTCTCCTTTATGTTGCTACTCATATTGCTTGCATTGAATTGACCATTTGGATATCTGAAGCTTATTTGAACACACATTTTGGTAGGAAAAAATAACCAATTTGACATCTCACATTTCTACCTGCATCTTACATGCTTGATGAAATGTTCGAGAGAAGTTCTTAATGTAGCCACACTTGGATTTCTTTCCCTCTCTTTCACTCACCCGCGTTCTCCACTTTCCTCCACTGCCGTGAACAAAACCCATGGATACTCTCTGTGCAAAAAAAATTCTCTCTCCCACAGTTACTTCCCATCAACACTGAGTTTTTGGAGCAGATACCACCATCGGTCAACGGAGGCATTTTTTTGCTGGATGTCAAGGCACGGCACACTTGAAGTTGGACTCGACAAAATCCGTAAGCCTGGTGGTAAAGTTTGAACTTTCACAAATGAAATGTGATGGGAGTCATTATATCTCTTCTTTATTGATCATTGACGCTATGACTTTGAGCAATGTATTCATTGCGGTTGCTGGCTCCATCTTCAAAACTGAAAAGTGTATCCCCTATTGCGACTTGGATTTTTTAGAATTGGAACTTTTGGAAAAAGCTTCAAAACTGAAAAATGTATCTCCTGTTATGACTTTTGGTTTTTTATTGTGGAAACTTTTTTTCTCAAGAATCTCTTAGTGGCGCTTATTGCTCGCTCGCAACTATTTATAGGGGCTGGATAACTATTGTTTACAAGGACTGAAGTCCACATTTTTCTCTCAATGTTTTTGTTTAGTTATTCATTAATGAGTTTTTGAGAGTATGAATTCATTTAGCAATTTTCCGATTTCAGAGATTGCTAGAATGTCGGATCTCAAACTTGCCTCCCTCCCCCATAACTCTATGCGACACACGCGGTTCCACCAACCACGAGGTATGTTTTTCCCTCTGGCTCTGCACTGACAAAAAACTGAATGACTGGAGATCTATTTTCAGTCCGGAGGTTGTTAGATTGTAATGTGCAAGTGGAATTGTCCGCATAGAGGACAATGATGTAGTGTTTGGCTTCATCTATCACCTTAAGTAGTCTTACATTTTCTTCCTGGCCTCTTAACTGTGCTTGGTGTTTTCATTTCACTAATATTGCTTTCATTTAACTTATATGGGCGTAAGAGACATGGTTTTGGCACCTCATATTTACTGATCTTTTTTTGCACTCAAAGCGACTGAAACATTTCTATTTGTAGGCCCTTACATTTGTGCTAGCTTTCTATTTCTTACAGTACTCT
Organism: Vaccinium vitis-idaea; assembly: GCA_963854785.1. Taxonomy (NCBI): domain Eukaryota; kingdom Viridiplantae; phylum Streptophyta; class Magnoliopsida; order Ericales; family Ericaceae; genus Vaccinium; species Vaccinium vitis-idaea. The sequence continues at coordinate 2,030,079 of OY978224.1, forward strand.
ATCTTTCTACGCCTGTCCAAAAGTCTTTTGGTTTTCATTTATAAAAAAGCATGTGTATATGTCATTGGGAGGTGTTAGTTTAATAAGGTTTTGAGTTATTATGGGACCATGAGTACTAATGAGACTGGATGACAATGAAGTTTTGAATTTTCTGCTAACAAAGTGCGAAAATGCTTTTTTGGTAGTTGTATCAGATTGGGTTTTTTGATATACGATAAAGCTTTGATCCTCTAATTTAATTTACTAACTCTTTTCTAGCCTCAGCAAAAAAAGTTAAATACTCATTTTCAATTACCGTAAAGGTATTGATCATGTTGAGTGTGACTCGATATCATATCCAATTTAGTTGATTGTGAATTCCCTATCTTAGTTAAGTTGCATTTTTGTCTGGATAACTTTCAAAGATCACTATTTGATTCCTGATTTGATTCCAACACTAGCATTGAAGACGATTGCAGACTTCCAGATAACTCTTTGCCTAACAGTGATGAGTAAGCTTGCAGTTACAGCCCTTTGAATTGTCAATGAAGGATAGACATGTTCCCTTGAGTTGCCTAGCGCTGACTTTGAAGTGGATTTTTCTTTTTGTTGACTTTTCAGACCGATGGTGGTTGTACCTGATGAAATAACTGCAGTTGCTGCCGTTTGGTTAGGTATTCCAGATCAGAAGCTTACAGCCAATGAAAGAATGCTTATGGTGGGTCTCAATGAGCTGCTTAAGAAACGGATTGTTGGTCGAGATGAAGCAGTTTTTGCAATCTGTCGAGCTGTTAGGAGATCCAGGGTTTGGTTCGAAGACCCTAGAGGTCAATTGTGAGGATGCTGTTATGTGGCCCTACTGGGGTTGGCAAAACCTAATTGACAAAAGCTTTGGCAGTTTGATACTTTGGTTCAGTAAGACTTCACACCTATATGATATACCAAATAAGTTTTGCCTGCACAAAGAAGGCCTCATCGTCAAAATTTCTAGCATTGTTTGATATTGAAAATGAACCATCAATGTGCTCCTTTCCCATAAATTTTGCTTTCTTTTTTTTCTCTGTTACCCTTATTAATGTTGGCAATCATGTTTTTGCTAATTCACGTGCGTCGATTGTTCGAGTGCCTGCAGGCACGAGCACATGCATGCACTATACATTCTTAAGGTAAAAGGTGATCTATTTCTATTTTGATATTGTTCTTTTGTCTACATTTGTTGGGCTTACTCACTCACTCTGACTAACACACCTTCAGATTGATTACTTTCTAAAGGAAAAGTTAAAAATCTTGAAAGCTTGGTGTTTGGAACGGGATGTCTTGGATGAAGTTTCCTATTTGTGTTGACAAATTGCTTACAACACTAGCGGAAGAACTCCCCATTACGTGTAGATTTCTTTCAGCTTAGAGTCGGGTTTTTAAAATCTATGATAAAACATGGATGTGGATGTTGTGTTGCAGGCTATTATTTTTTTTTATTCATCTCAATTGCTATTATAAGTTTCAATTTGTAATGACTTTTCACCCAATTATACTATTTCTTATTTTGCTGATTTCTTATTTAAGCGAGATGCTGGGAGGGAACAATCCAGTGGAATTATTATTGGCAATTACCGAATTACTTCTAAATTTTACCATTGTGCGTGCAAGCTAATCTCACCCGTGCATAGCACTGGTTCAACGCTATGCACGGGTTCAACGCTAGAAATAAATAGTGCTTTTCAAGAGTTGTGGTCCTTTCTCCATTGGTTTCCATGGCTGGATTCTCAATAGAATTTAGGAATCAGTAAATTATTCGTTCTTTATTTGTTCGTTCCAGTTAACCAAGTCAATTAATTTGCTTGAGCAATTGATTTGCGTGCATCGATTGTTCGAGTTGTGCCTTCAGGCACGGGCATGCACTAGTACAAGTATACTTAAGTTACATGATCGTCTTATAGAATCACGAAAGGCTTAAAACTTGTTGAAGTCAATGATTTGGCAACAATCTCTCTGTTACTCAGATAACTTTAGCCATAGCATCACCTATGAGCATGAAACTATGTTTTTTCTTTCATAAGGAACTAGTTTGCCTAATAGATAATTGTAATGCAAAATTGGTAAAGAAGTGGATAACCATGGGAATTTTAAGCATTTAGTTGGAAGAGGACACTGGAAAGAGCACCAATGTGCAGTTTTGATTGCTCTTATATAACACATTTTTCATACACATCACATGGCCTATTGAAGTATGTTTTTCTTGAGCCAAAAGAGGTGTATAAGGAAGATGGCTACATAGGACAGATACCCAAGTTTTCTTGTGCTCATACAAGGAAAAATTTTGCTGTGGGTTTGAAGTTAGTCTTTCTCTTGGTCTCTCTCAAAAACTACCATCAAGAACCTAAGATCTTTGAGTGTGGGGTATGTTAAGGGGGCTTCTGTAGTCTCTCCTTTTGACAGTTTGATTTTGCATGCACATGGGAGGCTCATAATGAAGCAACTGATCTTCGTGGGTGTGTGTATGTCCCGCAAGAGGCATGTAGATATACTCCTATTTGTCTGCAAATTACACGAGATGCAACAATCTGGAGCCTTAATTAGTTGTATTGATGCATAGACATTCCTGCAAGGAGGAAAAAGTCTCTCCAAATAAAGGACGTCATTGGACCTTGCGAGGTTTTGTTCCCCTTCGAAAAAATTGCCCCTCCTCAATTCTCTTTGACCTGGCATTCGTTCGCGTGAAACAGCTTTGCAGTTGAACTCTCTAAAATCAAGTCTGAGCTATTGTACTTTTTAAACAACACGAAAGTAACCTGAGAGTCTCCCTTAATTTCAGTTAATATGCCAAACTCTTGTTCAGCAGAAGAGTTACATCGAAGAAAATATTAATATAGTTGAATGCTGACTCAGAATTTTTCGAAGTTCGTTTCCTCATAGGCTGGGACTTCTGTGAGGCGAATGTTCCGCAAACCCTTGTCACTTATATGGACGTACATTTTCTTTACTTTGCTATGTCCCTGCTTGTATATATTGAGTATGTTTTTGGTGATACTAAATTTCAGTAGTTTCAAGATTCGTGAGATGCATCTTTCCATTTACCTGCAGGAGTTTGGTCTGATATGTTTCGATGGATCACACTGTGAAAGGCAAGTGAGTGGCAACCTCTGATGCTATGTTAAATCTCGAATTTGTTTCCCTTGTATAGTTACTATATGTGATTGGCTCACACAAGTATCCTGATTGGACAATACTTTCGAAACAGTGTAGGGATGCCAATGATAAAGCACGTACAATTGCCTTCCAGGAACTCAATATGGTGTTGAGGTCGGTGTGCGAAATTCGTAAGCTACCCTTGGCTATGACTTGGGTCCCTTGCAGTGCTTGCAACGATATACTACGAGTAGAATATGTTGTTGAGCAAGAAGATACCGACGAAGATTTTTCCATTGCTGATTTCTTACAAATGGGTAAACTTGGTCACTTAAGAAAAGGAGGGGTTTCTGAGAGGGTGCTTTCATCTCCCCACATGTTATACTGCTCGGATATAACCCAACTCAGCACAGCTGAGTACCCCTTGGTACACTATGCACGATTTTGCAACTTCCGTGGTTCGTTCACAATATGCTTGCAGAGCAGTTACACTGACAAAGAAGTTTATGTAGTAGACTTCTTTTTGCCCACAAGCAGTAAGGACGATGAGTTCATACTGACCACGTTGAGTTTTATATTGGGAACGATGCAGGAGAAGTTCAAAACTTTTACACTTGCTTCTGGTCAACAACTGGGGGAAAAAGTGTGCGTTGAACTTATGGATTTTCAGAATGGTCAAAAACTTCCTTTTGTTCAAATGATCCAACTTCCTAGTCCCCAACTCTTAAAGGATAGAAGATTGATGCAGCAGCTTGGTCAACTGGATCAGCCATCGACAGATGCCATACACAGTGGAAAAAATGTCATTAGTGAAGAACAAGACTACAATTTGACAAGTCTTCAAGCCTTGCAGAATGGAGAAGCGACGATGCAACTAGATTCACCTCATCAGCCACCATTGGATCCTTTGAACTATGGACATAATGGCGTCACTGCAGAAGAAAACATCACTGTAGTTACTAGCTTACAAGAAGGCAAAAGGAAGACGCAAAGGCAAAGTAAAGGAACTGGGGTTAGAATTGAAGTTTCTTTAGATGATATCCTGAAATGTGCGAAAATGAAACGTAAAGAGGCTGCAGAGAAGCTCAAAGGTAAAGGGTGAACTCCCCAAATTTGAAATCCCCAAGTTTGCTAGTTGACCTGGTTTTATTTTTTAACCAGACGGTTTCTTTTCATATATAAATTGTTGGGCTTTTGGCAATAAGGAACAAAATGTATTGTCTTATACAATTTTTTTTGTGTTGCAGTTAGCGAGTCTACATTTAAGCGAGTCTGTAGGGAGAATCATATCGATCGGTGGCCGCCTCGGAACATAAAAACTATCACTCAACTTCCACCCTCACATGTGGAGAACCAGGGACAAACCGTGCAACTGAATTCTGAGCAGCAATCTAATCAAGCTGTACCTGGTGTCGCTCACATGAAGCCAGGGGTCCAAGATGCAAATAGGGTGACCATTAGGGCAAAATATAAAAATAAGACTATGAAGTTTCATCTGTCTTTCTCGTCTAGATTGGTAGAGTTTGGGCAAGAAGTGGCTAAAAGGCTTCACCTGGAGGCTGGAACTTACTATGCAGAGTATAAAGATGAGGAGGGTGAGCTGATTGTCATAGCTTGCGACGACGACTTACAAGATTGTATGCACACTCTTAGATCTCAGGGAAACACTTCGATTGAGGTTCTGCTCAAGCTAGAGGAGCCACTGATCAACTTAAATCCTGCTAATTAAGCATATATCTATATGGTCTGTCTTGTTGCCCTAAAGTCCTGCACTTGATGTAGTTTTTTCCTAATTTGTTTTGTTGTTCACTTAGTCATTACAATGTGAGGAACTTGTGCTCTTTTTTTTTCGGGCACTCCTATTCTTGCCTCTGCTGTTGTATCATGACTAGTCTTTAGATAATTACATCTTGTTGGTATGGAAGGAAACTTTATGAATGGAAGAAATCAAGAAAACGACAAAGGGGTTGGAACAGAGGAATGCAACCATAGTTTTATGAGGTTCAGGCATAGAATTCCCTGCCAGGAGGCAGGAATTTTGTCATTTTATACAAAGTCTTGTTAGTTTTATGTTAATTTTTGTACAGATAATTAGTTCATTTTGATGAGAGGCATCTAAAAAATAAAAAATCATGACAGAATTTTTGAAGCTTACAAAATACAAAAATTATGCAAGATTAGTCAATTTTGTTGAATTTCTATAGATTTTTCTCATAGTGACGAACTATTCCCTCCGTCCCTATTTGTAAGTTCCTTTGAGAGGATGCTCTTATGCATTTGATTGTGATTCAAAGCTCACTAGTTACAAATCTACAACTAACAATACTTTCGCCCAGCAACAAATAATTATTTTTTTTTGCTTTTGGAGATTTGAACTTATTATGAGAATACTATTTTTGCTTTTGTCATATATTATCTTTTTTGTCATTTTACTCTATTTTTTAGGAACATCATTATCCTTTTCCTATATCAAGTAATTAATTTCCAAAGAGAATAGTGAAAGAGTAAACTGATCAATTTTTTTTTTCCATTACTTTAAAATAGGGTCAGTCTTTTTTAGACAAATTAAAAGTGTCAAAAAAGAACCAACAATGGGGACGAAGAGACTAATAATTAAAAAAATTAACGCAAAACTGATAAAAATTTAGATAAGATGACAATTTTGGAGAACATAATTTAGTGTATCAAATTAATTCAAATCTGATAAAAATTAAGAAAGATGACAATTTTAGAGAACATAATTTAGTGTATAAATTAATTCAAATCTCACAATTTTTACTTTTTAAATAACTTGAGGTCAAAGATACCTGGGTTTACCTAAGCCTCTTCCAGCCTGTATCTAAGACTCTTGGCTAAAAACCGACGCCCTTGAACGCCCAACTCTCCCGGAAGGTCCACTGTGACTTACGGTTTCTCAGAAAATAGGTATATTTAATCGTCTCATATGATTACCTTTTCATTTCTTCTCGTCGAGACAAATGATGCGATATAAAAAAAATTTACCCAAATCAAATAAGTAAGAATCAAGCCAAAAAAACAAAAATACTGAGCTAAAAAATCCGGGAAAGTTAGGCTAGAGAGGGCATAAGTAGCGTGCCCTCCTTTATGGTACATAATGAACTTTAGAAAGGTAGGCAATTAATTACTATCATGCAAAAGACTGATGTCTTTCAAGTTTAAACTGATTTAGGCCTCGGAGTGTCTTCTGGCTGTATACGGCTCAGAGGACACTAACAGGTGGTTGATTTTGCAGGCCTAAGGACGTTTGGGCGAATTTAAATCGGATTCATCCCCTTCACACAAACCAGAGGACGAGTGAGATCACATCCTCACAAGCGGTGTGGTTATGATGCATACGTGGATACATCAGAAGAAGAAGAGGTGGTGGTGGTGGAGGAAGCATACAAGGCAGGAGGAGGTGATTATGTCAACAAAATTGAGGATATGAGAAGGTGTTTGGTCTCCGACGCGCGCGTCTCGGAAGATTGTGGGACAAGAGGGCTGTCATGAACAATCACGGTCATTTGTTCGGCAATCAACGATTCAGATTAAATGAAATTATCCTACATGTAAATTGGACCGAATGAAATACTTACATTTGAGACTTTGACCATCGAAGGAGAAAATGGTGGAACGGGCCGGACTGGCTTGACATGCATTTAATGGTGACACAACAAGTGTGGTATTTGGAAGCTTCATTGATGTAGTGGCTCAGAGGTAAAAATGTATGGACGAATTATATATGTAGTAATCAAGAAAACACAAAAAGATAAGCAAAAAAAATTGACTTTTTGGGTTATTTTTCTTTGTATTAGTGAACTTGTTTAATCATTTGGCAAAATAATTTACTTTTTCAGATGCGAGACGAAAAGGATAACTATAAGTTTGATAAAAGAAAAATAAATAATTGATCTCAGTTCAAATGATCTAAATATATGCAAAAAATATTGTTTCCTCTTTTGGGGTGCAGGGTATAAGAACTGAAGTGTTGATAATCAATAAAGGCAGGTTGAGGCTTCTTAGTTGTATTAATCCTTCTGAATGTTTGAGTTTGATTGAACAACATAACAACTTCAAAACAATATTCAAACTTAGGGGGTATTTCACTGACTAGGGGGTGTTGCACTAAGAAAAATTCAGTTTAGTTTTAACCCCAAAACTACTCTATTCTGCTAACAAACAACCAATTCCACAAAATTAAAAATAAAAAAAACAATTCCACTAAATTTTTTTTTTTAAAAAAAATTGGTATCATCAGCAGTTTTTTTTCTAAAACTAAAGATCTATGAAAAAAAAAAAAAAAAAAAAAAAACAAAGTTAGTGGAACACCCCCTTAGTTGTTTTTGTTTTTTTTTATCTTTGGTTTTAGAAATAAACCAACTTGTTCCACTATCTCAGTTTTTTTAGTTTTTGGCCTTTTTTTTTTTTAAGGTTTGTGAAATTGGTTGGCTTTTGTTGGAGTTTTTTTTGTTTGCGGAATGGAGTAGCTTTTGGGTTAAAAATAAGTTGGTTTAATATCAGTGGAACACCCCGTGATTTTTTTTTTTTTTTTTTTGTGTAATATATGATGGGCTTTTAATAAGCTAACACCTACTGCAACTTGAAAATTTTGATTCAGTTATCATCAGTCCTACTCTCAGGGGGTGTTCCGCTAAGAGAGTTTTGTTTTAAAACTGTCTTGATTTTTGTGTTCACACTTTTTATGTGATGTATTATGAGAGCATAACCTGTCTTGGTTTTTGGGAAAACTAATTTTGAAAAAAACTAGTTAGTGAAACATCCATAGTTGAAGAAAGGCGAGTGGGAGATTTGTTCAGTACTAGAAAAAAAATCAATCGAGAGCTTTTACTCTTTCATCCAGAATTGCTGACTTTTTTGAAAATGGATGGCGAGATGAACCCTTTAAGCTCAAGATTGGTAGGAACAGTGGCGACTCCAGAAATTTTCTGTTATGGGGTCATTCACAAACTAAAAGTTGAGATGTTCCGTTTAGTCGAACAGGGGAAAAAAATGGTTCAAATTGACCTGACGTTTTTTAGCACAATTTATTGAAAGAATTAATAAAGTTGAATTTTGCATTTTGACTGTCTTCTTTTAAAAAACCCTGCTCACATTTTTTGAAAAAAAAAAACAGTAGAAAATCTCATAAGAGCCTCTTTTGTCTTTACCGTTATAACACTCACACTCAAAATTTAAGTAAAACCCCATAAGAACTCATTCAAACCCATGACTCAAATTTTAATAAATCTCACGTAAAATACACAATACTAATAAGAATCTCTTTTAACTTGAAACGTACTAGTATACATACCTCAAAAAATAAAGGAAAGGTAGGATTAATACCTTAATTATTAATGTCATCTTTTTAACCAAATTATAATTTTGAGTCCATGTATTACATCACCAACAGGTGTACAATTATGGAATTACGGATTACGAATCACGAAACTCAAACCAAAACAAGTAAAGCCTTTGTAGAAATAATTGGAAGCTACAACATTTACATAGGGATGGAGAGATACGAAGCAAAGAGCCGAAGAGAATTGGACGTACGAAATCTTGTTGGTTGGTTTCGGTAGTGGGATTTAGTGTTTTTCATCCTATGATGGGGTCAATGGTACATTTTGGTGGGTTCAATTATTTATCAACTGAAAACTTATAGTACAATAGTAGGGGATTATTTTTCTTCCATGGGGTCACATGACCCCCCAGTATTGAATGTGGCGTCGCCCCTGGGTAGGAAAGTAAAATGATACAGTAAACCCTTTGAACCAGGGAGGAAAACCGTTTTGATCCACGGGAATGATTGGAAAAGGATGCATTTAACTGGGCCTCCGAGTAGCTTTAATAAAGACCGTGTGGGTGGGAAAGGAATATGTCTATGGTGCCCCAATATGGTATTGAGGGTGAGTTTTTCAATGGATTTTATCAAAATTTGATAAAATTAAGGCCTCCTTTGGTAAAAAACTTAATCCAGATTATTGGTTTTTTGGTTTTTCCTCAAATAATCCAAAAAACCGGATTATTGGTTTTTTGTTCTGCACATGACACGTGGCAGCAAATAATATGGATTACAATAATGATACGTTCACTCCCCACAAGCCACTCCCTACCACTGTTCACGTGCACTGTTCATGTGGGGCCCACCCACTTCACCCCAGGGAAAAAAAAAAAAAATCTGAAAATTTCAAAATCCCCCATTCCTGGGTTTCATGCTCATTTTCGGGGATTGAGAGACAGAGAGAGAGAGAGAGAAGAGAGGAAGAAGATCGCACCCACGACCCACCGAGGAAGAAGATCGATCGCCACCGGCGATCCACGACCCCACCCTCCGACGTTCGAGTACCCTTCACCGGCGAATGCCCCTTCACCGGCGACCCCCCCCTCCGACTGAACTTCAGCAAACTTTAAACCAAAAACTGATTTTGCTCAAGCAAAATTAAGGTACAATCTTTGCATACTTTGAAAGGTATATGAGTCTAGTTTCAAAATCAAGAAACAGTGCGCGATTTCGATACTCGTGCTAAAAGATATGACTGTTTTCCCAAAGTGTGTTCGTGCAGATTGTTGAGTAACGAATCTGACAGTAGCCAGGTTAAGAAATTCTGGAGAACTCGATACTTCGAATTTGGTTCTGAAATTTTTACACAATACAGTAGACTCATAGACAAATACTTGAGCCGGAGTTCAGTCGCCGGTGAAGGGGCATTCGCCAGTGAAGGGTACTCGAACGTCGGAGGGTGGGGTCGTGGGTCGCCAGTGGCGATCGATCTTCTTCCTCGGTGGGTCGCGGGTGCGATCTTCTTCCACTCTTCTCTCTCTCTCTCTCTCTCTGTCTCTCAATCCCGCGAAAATGAGCATGAAACCCAGAAATGGGGGATTTTGAAATTTTCAGATTTTGTTTTTGTTTTTTTTTTTTTCCTGGGGTGAAGTGGGTGGGCCCCACATAAACAGTGCGCGTAAACAGTGGCTGGGTGTGGCTTGTGGGGAGTGAACGTATCATTATTGTATGGATTATTGGGACGAATCCAGAAACCACAAAATCTTGACGCAAAACTAACGAACGAAAAAAAAAATTGAATAAGGACAAAACTGGTTTTTTAAAAAACCAAAAACTGGTTTTTTACCCAAAGGAGGACTAAGATTTTTACCCAAAGCACTCTGGTTTTTTGTACCCCAAAAAACCAATAATCTGGATTAAGTTTTTTACCCAAAGGAGGCCTAAGCCCTTAATTTTATCCATTGGTGAAGAGAGTTGATAAAATCTGTAGATTTTTGCATTCAAAAATCTCAAAAATCTACAGATTTTATCAACTCTCCTCACCAATGGATAAAATCAAGGACTTGATTTTATCAAATCTTTGATAAAATCCATTGGAGAACTCACCTTGAGGCACCTGTGTCCCACTAAATCCAAGTTGTTAGATGAAAAAATAGATGAATCAGAAACATTAGATGAAAACCAACAAAAAACTGAGGGTGGTTTTGCTCTTTTCCCGCGCAATTGTACTTCTTATGACCACATGCTTTACTTACCACAAACACAGATTTTACTTACCACACATATAGGTCATAAATTGTGATAAGTAAATCATGTTTTTATGATAAGTATGATATATTTTTATAGTTTGTAGACCTATTATTTGTGGTAAGTAAAAATTGGGGCACCAATTCGCAAATACCACTTTGGGGCACCACAGCCGGACCCGTGAGAAAGAGAGGAAAGTAGCGTGTGAGGGAGGGAGGAAAGTACCCGTTCGACGCTGGAAAAGGGTCTTGCTACGTACCACCAATGGGTGGCGTACCTTTTTCATTTATCAGCTAGGGTGCACTTGGAAAAAGGTAGGATGCCGTACTTTGTGTGCTTTTTCTCCGAGAGTGGCTTTGCACACCCCCCTGACAACCCCCCCTCCCCCTCATTTCCGGCCCCTTTTTTTTTTCTTTTTTGGTTTTTTATTTCCGGCCCTTTTTTTTTCATTTTTTTTCAGCTTTATTTATTTAATTACTCAAATTTTAATAATTTCATTTACTATTAACTTTATTTATTTAATTACTCATTTAATTTGGTTTATTCAAATTACATTTGCAAGTAAATTATTTTCTTAAATTTGCATTTATATTTCACTTTATATTTAGAAACTTTATATTATTTTAATTAGTTAATTAAGTTGTCTTAACAATGAATAATAAATAAAAAACTTCTAAAAGTGAATAATAATATTACAATCACGTTGACAAGTGGTCAGCCCTAATCAATATTGCCTCCAAATTGTGGTCCCGGCACGACATCCAGTACCTGGAACCACAAATCAAGACGTGTGTCATAACTTAAAGCCCATCCTTTAGCTTCATCCGATGCATTATTCCACCACCACATTGGGATGGGTGGTACAGGGTGATTGGGGCGCAAAAAAAGTTTTACAAAGTGATTGTTAATACGGGCAATAGCTATTTCTTTGCGCTGTCGGACTGGAACTGGACGGGATCTTAAGGGCAAGTGAGTAAAACAACCTCCAGCATTCGCGTCAAATGTGTGTAGTACAATGTTGTACCGTGATGCGATGACTACCCCCTAACTCATACAGTCCATCCATTTTGTATATGGAGCTGTAGGCATCCAACAGCTCAGTGACTCTAGTATCTCATCTGCCCTATTTTGTTCTAGATAAACCGCATTGTAGAGATATCTATTCTGAATAATTTCTTGGATAAGATCATGTCGTACTTGAGCCCAGCCCTCCTCAGTGTCATAGATTTGCGCGGCTATCGCCCTGAATCCATGTAGACACCCCGATTTTGAACCCGAGATGCGCTCGAGCATCCCCGATGATGAAACGGACCAATCATGATTACCTGGAACTTGTGAGAATGACTTGAATTTGATCAAAATCAACCGAACACCACCCAAACAACCAAAATATCTCAAACCAACCCAAGCATTGTTGAACCAAAGCCAAACCATCAATCTGCCACCAAGAACCTTGAGCGCTCAAGCTTGAGGCCTTGAGCGCTCAAACCCCTGAGAAGCACCTTGAGCGCTCAAGCCCATGGCTTTGAGCGCTCAACTCTGATCCAGTCAGCAACTTGCAGAGTATCTCATCATGAGATTTCCTGCATGGGAGCGTCTGGGGATGATCTTGTACGATCCTTATACGTACAATGTACTCCACTAACTCCAAATATACACCAAAAATACTTTCAAAATACAAACCCACTTTTTCTCTCTCTTCTCTTCCCTCCCACTCACTCTATAAAACCCATTCACTACCCCTAGTTTTGGTGGTGAACCACTCTCATATACCAGCTCTCAATCCACCCAGAATTCGTTGCTCTCTCTCTCTCTCTCTACAAAACCATATATCCATTACAAAACCAGTGGCAAAAACCACCTTTCAAGTCCAAAATTGAGTCTTTGATCATCAACCAATCACCCACATTGTCTAATTCGTCTAGAGTGTAAGCCAAAAACATCAACAATCGTCATCCCAAAGCCCAGAATCAAGTTCAAATTACAAGTATTTTCCAAAAAGGTAGTGAAACATGTAATGTATTCACTGTTTTGGCCCATCTGAGGAAGACCAGTGAGTTCAAACAGGTTCTTTATACTTGTATTGAACTCACAAAAGTCTAAAAGTTATTCAAAATCATTTTCAAAATCTGCAGTTTTAGCAGGGGTTGAGCGCTCAAGCCTCTGACCTTGAGCGCTCAAACCCAGCTCTGGGTCAGTCACTGTTTTGCTGATTTTTGTGCTTTCTCTTGGTTTTTAAATGGTTAAATATGGTCACATCATTCTCAAAACAGTTTATTTCAACTTCAAAATCATATGCATGGGTACAAGTTAACCATTTTATGATGATCCAACATCAAAACCTTTGAAAATCTCATAGTTAAGAGTAAAACAGTGACTGTTCCACTTCAAACATCTTTAACCTGTATATTTGTGATCTTGAAAAGGTGTTAAAAACTTGTTTAAAGGTCAAAAATCAAAGAGCCAGATTATGGCTTGAGCGCTCAATGTCATTGACTTAAGCGCTCAAGCTGTTCTTGGGCAGTTTGCTGATTGTTTGTCGTTTCGATGATGGACCATGATTTAACATATTAATTGTGTGCGTGAGTTATTGTCGTTGTGTTCAGGACCTGGATTCCTCCCTTATTCCTCCATTTTCAAACATTTCTTTGTTAATTCATTGAAATTACACCCTTTTCATCTTTATTTAAGAGATCGATCAGTCTATTCTTATCTGTTTCTCCTGGAAAACTCTTGATGAATGGTTGATCTAAAAAATAAGTTGTTAAAAGTGTAATTTCACAGAGGCCAAGAATTGGTTTGAGCGCTCAATTCAGGAGCCTTGAGCGCTCAAACTGGTCGAAGAGGTTGAGCGCTCAACTTCATTGGTTTGAGCGCTCAATCCCTATTCTGGGATCCAGTTTGTGAAGCAGTTTAATTAGGTCTCATGTTCATAAAATTCCTGAAATTGTTATATAGTTTCTGTAATTTATTATTCCTTGTAAATATTTGTATCATTTCACTTTATTATCATCATCGTTTTTCATATAAATCACGTGCACAAGCATCCACTTTAGATTTACATTTTGTATTTTCTTACTGTTTACGTGATTCCCGTCCCCGATTCCCTGTTTATATGAATAAATTGAATTTCAAATATTTCTAAAATCCCACAAAATATCGAGTAGAGACCGGTTCACGGACCGGGCGAGAGGGGTGCCGTAAAACCCTTCCCCTCTCGTAACCAAACCCCCGAATCCGAGAAATCTTTGGTTCCGCCATGATCAGTGAAATCTTTTTCGAATGGGCAAATGAGTCATGTTTTTATCGGTTTCTCGGGTTCGGACTTTAAATCCGGGTGGCGATTCAAACAAACACAATCTTCTTTTTCGCACAATCCCGGTGGGCCGTCCACAATCCACAATGACCATCAACTTTGACGTCTACAGTGTGGGACATATACTGCTGAAATTGCCAAGGTAAATGCTGAATGTAGTGGTTGTGCTCCCTCTCCCTATCCACTGTCTCCCTTCCTGCATTTATCCCTTTCCCTTTCCCTTTTCCTCTCAATGTAGATGCACCCATAGATGATGAAGTAGATTTTTCTGTGCAAGAAGGTATGCGTCGTCCACTCTGCTCAGCTTTTCCGGCATGTCAACCTTTGTGTTCTGTATTATACGATGGCCCTCGAACACTGCTGTTAGATGGATTTGCCATATCAACAAACCTGCCTATCATATGCTTTCGCATACATGGATCCATCCCATGCAATATGTCAACCACACGAGATGTCTCGTCGGATTGTTCCCCCTCGGCATTAAACCCGTCCGCGTGCATAGAGAGCCTACTCCAATGAACGTGGATACTGGATAGCGGAATCGGAATGCCCATGGTACGGTAATCCCTCAGATCGTGCATGCATGGCAACCCGTGTGATGTTTGGCTATACTCCTCGCACATGGCAACCCACTTCTGTTGGTAAGATGAAGTGCTCGATGAATGAATAAGGGACTGCCATGAAATGTGATACTTTGGATAGTTTTGACCAAGCAAAGCGCTGCAGTTCTTCATTACACGTTGATTTATGTGTCAAATACAAAGGATGTGACGTGCCATGGGGAAACATGCTCCAATGGTGTTAATAAGTGCCAACTCCCAATCTGTAACAAACATCAATGGCAACGATGCCCCCTTTCCAACCATCTACTTCTTTAAGGTATTCAAGGCCCAGGTACATGTATCTTCCCTCTCATTATTAAGATATGCGAACATAAGCGAGTAGGTTAGATTTGTGGATGTCATACCCACAACCTCCAATAGTGGTTTCCGATACTCATTCGTTTTGTATGTGGCATCAATTACCAACACGGATGAAAAGTTGACAGATAGCTCTAGACTTGTAGGATGAACCCAAACAATATCTGTGATTTCGTTGGTCTCTTGGTTTGTCCTAAAGTCATGGAGGTATCCTTTCTCAATTAATTGGTCTAAGACATATTGAGTTTCAGTTAGACCGCCCCGTTTGGCTTCCTTGTTTGTCAAGATAGCGTTGTAAATGCTTTTAATTCCTGTAGTGTTTGACGAATCTTTTTTCTTCAAAATACTAAGAATTTCACGAGGTGCGGTGCTGTTGGCCATCTCGACCACAAATTGTTTCTCCATTAGTTTTAGCCTTGATGGGTACTCGTGACCCTCAATATTTTCTGCTGGTTCATGGTTATGGAGACCACAAGAAACTCTTAAACTCCACTTGGCACCGTCTGGAGGTATTGGTATACCTCGCAACGCAAATGGACAGTCACATTTTTTAGTCCCAGTGTTTCTATGCAAGATTTTCCCTTCTACCCCACGGTGCGGTCTATACTTTCCTCCTCTCTCACAACCAAGAATGCATTTCGGCAGCTTGCCGCCTTTTAAATTAGCAGATTTATTAATAACTACCACAATACCGTTTTCGAGACCAACTCTCTTCGCCCAAGCTAACATATCTTCTCTACTTTCAAAAATCTATAAAAAAAAATAAACAACGAAAATGTATAAGTAAAACATTATTCAGTCGTACCATATTTTATCTCAGTCAAAATAACCGACGAATATGCATAAGAACAACGAAAATAACTAACCTGGTCAGTGCTAAATTCGGGTGTATAGTCGCGACTGCTGTAGGAGATGCTCTCCTGACTTTGCACATCATTCTCAAATGACCATCCATCTGGATCGTAGTAGCCATCCATAATGTTCTTCGATGAATTACGAAAAAAGAAAGAAAAATATTGAGAGATGTTCTGTGAATGTATTGATAAGCCCCTACTATTGTAGATATCCGGGCTTATCTTGCTCATTTGTTCCACACACACACGCGATTTCATGCTTTATTTGGTTGATATGCTCGTAGTTGTGTTTTTGTTAAGTTACAGGTTAAACACGCGAAATGAGCGCGTTTTGTGCGCATTGAGATCCATGCAGCTTTACCAAGGGCCACGTGCCCCATGGCACGCCAACACCGGGCCTCGAGAGCCAAGAAACGATGATTTGGCTAAGGCCCGGCAAGCCAAAACGTCCCAAATAGCCGGGGGCTTGAAGCCGCGCTTCACGCTCACACAAAACTCCCGGTGGAGTCCGGGAGTGAACAAGCACTCAAGTGACCAAGGAACACCTCCCCCGAGGGTCGCACAACTCATTTAAGTCCATTGGAGGAAGTCCGGAGGCACGCAAACCAATGGGAGTGATCAAAGGGGACAAATTCAAGCCAAGACGATTCTGGACCGATCCAGATTTTCCCAGAAATTTCCAGACGATTCTGGACCGATCCGGAATAATTCTGGACCGATCCATATTTTCCCAACTTTTTCCAGACGATTCTGGACCGATCCGGAATAATTCTGGACCGGTCCAGAAAGGCTCCGAGGCAACTTTTGAGCACTTTTTGTACTTTCTACTTATGGAAAGTTTCTATTAAAAGCATTATTAGGATATTTTGAGAGAGATGGAAGGTGTTTGTATATATTTCCCTCTCCCTCTCTCTCCCCTCACCTTCTTCCTCCATTAGTTTTGTTCTTAGTTTAGTTCCACCTTCTCTCTAGTTTTTAGGGTAGTTTCTCTTTGATCCAAGGTTTTCATCTTCATTAATGTTGTAAGTGTACTCTTAATCTTTACAAATCTACTGTTTATTTGTATTTTCTTCATGTTTCGTATTTTCATGTTGTACTTGCAATTTCCATTGAAAACTCTAATTTCTAAGTGTTGTTTGTGATTTTCTCTAGTGTTAATGTTGTAGGCCAACTTAGGTTCTTCACTTAAAATTAGTTTTTAAGTTTATTAATCATGTTTTGCATCTCCTTCAATGTTCTAATCTTATTTCTTGCTATGGTTTGTGAGTACTTTAAGTAGGCTTAGTCATGGGGTGATTAGCATTCCATGACTTGGGATTAATCCATCCATCTCATGTTAAGGCATACATTGCTTGTCTATCAAATATTTGGAGTTGCACTTTTATGTACCAAAGAGTGGGTTTGTTAATCTCTTTGATCACACGTAGCCAAGAGCTTGACTACTTGGCACGTGTGATGCTTTGGGCGATGTCAACCCATCTGTTTGCAAAATGTACCGAAAACCTCTAATCTTTGGTAAACACATTTTCTTGTAAATGGTTTTAAAATCTAAATCTTCCGTTCGGGGGCATTTGACGATGCCCCGAGCCGGTTATCAAGAGGGGATGGATTAGCCCAAGTCATGGTCGTTAAATACCCCTAGACTTTGCCTTAGTTTAATTTGTCATTTTTAATCTTCCGAGTCGTTCTCGAAGTTGGGAGAATTCCACCAAACAAACTCCAAAAGCCAAGTTTGCCGCTTTAAGGCTAAAAACCTACACTTGCAAGACAACTCTCACGCCGGGTGCATTTGGTCTCTGTGGATTCGACCCGGTCTTACCGGTTATTATGTTATGCGATACCTAGCCCTACGCTTGGGGCGACACCATCTACGATACAATCCAAGGTCGCAAGCATTTATGTATGAAGTAGTGGGAGAATTAAGAAGAGAAGGTGTGAAGTAGTAGAAGAATGAGTAATATAAATAAATAAGGCATTGGGGGGGCCAGGATCAAAGATAGCTCTCATAAGGAACACGTGGTAAGGCATTGGGGGGGGGGCAGGATTAAAGATAGGTCTCATAAGGAACACGTGGTAAGGCATTGGGGGGGCCAGGATCAAAGATAGGTCTCATAAGGAACACGTGGTAAGGCATTGGGGGGGTCAGGATCAAAGTAATCAAGTAAAAGAGAAATAAAGTAATTAAAAAATGAAGTAATTAAAAAATGAAGTAAATAAACAATATTTAATAATTAAAAGAGAAAAAAAAAGATATTAGAACATATTATAAAAATATATATAAAGAACGAGAAGATTTATTAGATATTAGAAAAACAAGATATTAAATAATTAAAAAAGAGAAATAACATATTAGAGATTTCTAAAAAGATAGAAGAGAAAAAATATATTAATAAATATTTAAATAAAATAAATGAATTAAATAAAAAAACTATATAAAACAAAGTAAATGAATTAAATAATTAAATGAATTAATATAAAGAAATTAGTTAACTAAATAAAAGAAATAAAGAAATAAATTAATATTAATAATATAAAAAAGATATTAATAAAAGATATAAATAAATATTTAAATAAAAGAAATGAATTAAATAAAAAAACTAAATAAAAGAAAAAGTTATAGTAATTAAAGGAGGAGAGAGGGGTAAAATTGTAAATAGGGATTTGGTTGGTTACAGTCCACGTTCTTTTTTGAGACATACCAAATGCATCCTTTTTATAGCCCTTGGATGATAACCATTGCATCTAAACCGTTGAATATATAGAAGGATAAAACTGGTTACCTACCTCTCCTTTGGCTAAATCCAAAAAACTGGTCTTTTGGTTTTTTTCGTTTTGTCCTTATTCAATTTTTTTTTGCATTTGTTAGTTTTTGGTCGATTTTTTGTGATTTCTTAGCTTGTCTCGATGAGAGGAATCTAAAAAGTATAAAATTATTAGCCAAACTTAAAATTGTGAATAAAGACGAAAAATAATCTAAAAAACCGGTTTTTTGCTTCCATTTTTCGTCTTTATTCACAAAACTTTAAGTTTGACTAATAATTTTATACTTTTTAGATTCCTCTCGTCGAGACTAGCCAAGAAACTACAAAAAAATCGACCGAAAACTAACAAATGCAATTTTTTTTTTCATAAAGACAACGAAGAAAACCAAAAAACCAGTCATTCCTAATCCTTCACCCCCTCTCTCCTCTCTTCTCATTTTAAAAGACTAATTTCCACTTTTAACCCCTTAACTATTTGAGTTCAATCTAATTAGTCTTCAATCTATCAATTTAATACTCCCTTTGTCCCATTTTGATAGTTCAACTCGGGCTCCAATCCATTTTTGAAATTGTTAATATTTTTCAATCTACAATATTTTTAAAAAATTTAAAAATTTTGTATAATAGAACTAATTGAGATCTATCATATTACATCCATATTGCACATAAAATTCATTATAGATTGAAAGATATTAAGAATTTAAAAATTGCATTGGAGACCGAAGTGGACTATCAAAATGGAACGGGGGAGTATATTCAATCTTTAAACAATCAAAACTGCTGTCTTTTATCTGTTTATTTTCTTTTCTTATTTTTCCCATTCAACATTTGGATCCACCCTATCTCGATGTACCCCTATTGAGTTTCATCTATAAATTTTGTTTTTTCGATAAAAAAATTGATGTCTACTCAGTCTGATTGACGACAATTTTTATAATTTTTCAGCCTGTAGTGAGGTTATAAAGTGATGCTAGGTGTCTTTTTGATAACTATTGCATTTTTTAATTTGAATTTGCCCATCTTGCTTTTATATTCCTCGTCACAAATTATTTGGGAAGGTGGAGACTGTATGGAATTTGAGTTAAACCGTCTGCAAGGCTGGCTTTGAGATAGTTGGGGCCTAAGACGAACTTGTAAAATCGGGGCCCTATTTTTATTTTTTTTTTAGATAAAAAATAAAATTAATCGCAAAATGATAGTTACTTGGTCTGATTTTTTTTTTTTTCCTTGATTCGTTTCGTTGTTTCGATTAAAACTAGTTTTCGGTCATATTATTTTTTGCACCAATAAAAAAAAATATACCTTTGGAAATGTGAGAGGGAAAAAAAATTCTTATGGTGAAAGAAAAGAAGGTGTCATGAATAGAACCATGAAAAGGAGGGATATTATTTTGTCCTTTGTTTTTTGTCCACAAAATTATTTTGTCCTTTGTTTTTTGAAAAGGAGGGATATTCTTTTGTCCTTTGTTTTTTTTTTTTTTTTTTCTTTTTTGCTGTTTTTGTAATACCCAGGTATCCGAAGAGAAGTGAAGGATTGTATTTTTCCGTTTAGAAAAGGAAGGAAAAAAAAAAAAAAAAAGAATAGTATAAAGTTCGGATTAAGGCATGGGGGTTGTGCAAGTGGCAATATATGGGTTCTATGAGAGGAGTGAGCTGCCTACAAGTCTCAAAGGAGCATGAACTCCTGCCATCTGTACGTGTGAGAGAAAAAAAGAAAGGTTAGAATAAGTTCAATATATAAGAAGACATATCTTGATGTACATGAAATGAGTTTGGACATTGGGAGATGAACAACTACTCTGCCTAAGGTCAGTAGCCCTTTTAGCTTTTGTGAAATACTTGATTGTGAGCATAAAGCTCAGCCGTGGGCTTGTCTAATTCTTAGATAATTTTTGGATGTAGATCAAGGAGATAAGCTCATCAAGTTTCACGGCCACAAACGTATTTTTGAGGTACCGGGTGGTATGAGACGTGTGTTTTGTTAGCAGCGCCAGTCGATATAAGGTGAAACACGCATATCTTGTTTACATATCTGTTTTTGAAGTGTTTTATCTTTGTTGGAACATTTTTAGAATTGTGTTTTAAATTTGATCATGGATGTTGTTTGAAACGTGAAATGAACTTGCCAAAGTTATATTTTTACGTCGATACATCTGAACATGTGTCCGGGCTTGAGGACTTTTAACAGACAAAGCGGATTGGTGTTATAAGGGTGGGAGATGCGGATCAGGTATCTCGAGGGTTTGACGTCATTCTCATTTATTGCAAGAGGTCGCTCCTCTTTTATTTTGGTCGAAACATGTTATTGATAGATGTGCGAAATCGACGGGTATTATGAAATGTGATATTTTAAATATCATGATGCTTTTCTGCTCAATCTTTAAAAGCTGGATTTCATTCTATGAACGAACTGAAAGATCTATTATCTTGTTACTAAGATCTTTTTATTACTTAGTAACTGAAAAGTATGATTTACACTTTTTGCTCAGCGTTGACTAAATCCATGATTAGAATGTTTATAAGATTTGCGGTGTTTCATACGAGCTTTAGCTTATAGAGTTTTCAAAAAATCATACTTTTCAGGTTCGCGGCAGAAGATGGATTATTTGGAGGACTGGCTTCGAGAGAATATATTGAAGAAATTAGTGTTGTCATTTTGGGGATTTTAGACCTATTGTAATTTTTGGTGCTTTGTTGTAACATTTTGAGGTTGTTAGAAATACCATTGATTTTTGAGGTGTTTAAAAAGTCGGGTCGTCACAGTTTTTGTCCTCTATTGGTTGTACGTAGTGATATTATCTCGTTCTCTGACCATGAAAAGGAGGAGGAAATTGATTTATGTACTTTATGACTTTGCTATTCGAGTGAGATTGAACTATCAATTTATTGCTTTGGATAAAAAAAAATTAAACTGGTTTAATTTTTAGAATTGATATTGGATTTTTTTTTCTCTTTTGACAATCCTTTTTTGTCTTTACATGTAAAGTGCAAGAGTAAATTTACTTAATAAAGACAAAAAATAGTGTCAATAGAGAAAAGCGGAGTGCCAATAACACTTCCCTTATTTCTTTCCCAATTTGTTATTTTTGCGTCGATTTTTTTGTGGTTTATTAGTTCATCTCAACGTGAGCAATCGAAAAAATATAGATTAATTTTATAGTTTTTAGATTTCTCTTGTCGAGACGAATCAATAAACCACAAAAAATCGATACAAAATTAGCAACTGCGAAAAAAATTGAATATGGACAAAAAATAAACCAGTTTCATTTTTTAAACCAAAGCAACCCTTAGATTAACTTTTAGTATTAGAATCAACTAATATTCACTGTAACCAAAAAAGTTTTTGTCAAAATATTATTTATATTTTTATCAAGCTCCTTAAATGGATAAGTAATGTGTGCTAATTCCGTACAATTATATTCCCACGTCCACCAGATTGCACTCCCACGTTCAACAGAGAAAGAAAAATAGATCACATAGCTAGACAATATAGAGGTAGTAGTCCATGCAAGTTTCACCACTTCTAATTTATAGCAGTCTAATAAATTTTATGCTCAAGGGCTTCACTTTTTGGCCTAATAGAGGCACGCAAATGGCAACGAATTTTTTTTTTTTTTCACTTCCCTTTCAAAACTCAGTAGCGTTGTGCTGGCTTGTCCGGTGCTCTGGAACGAAAAAACACTAATATGAACCCACCCGAGAATGGTGCCAAGGGAGAACAAGTAGTGGCGATCGCCACCACAACGATTTTTAAAATGCTACTCCCTCCGTCCCTTTTTAAGTGTTGACATTTCCATTTTGGGATGTCCCTTAATAAGTGTGTGTTTTGAAAAGTTAATGGATAAAAGTTTGTAGAATTATCATTTTGTCCTTTTGAAAAGTTAGTGAGTAAAAAGTTAATGGGTAAGGATGAAGGATAATTTTGGAAAGTGGAGGTAAAAGTTGATGTGGAAAGTGAAAAAGTTGATGTGAAAGGTGTAATGATGATGTTTTTTTAATAAGTTGGATTTACGAAGCCACACATTTAAAAAGGGACGGAGGGAGTATTATTTTATTAAACTAAAAAATTCATGTCCAAACTTATGTAGGCTCACCACCACTCCATTTTTTTTCATTGTTCTATGTTATGGTATTAAATTATTTATTCTCATGTTTTCTTTTTAAATAAGGGAGGCTGATGAAATAGTCCAAAATCAAATTTAATGAGCTAAGTGAAATTTCTTGAAATATATATGAGGTTTAAATTAAGAAAAACTAAACTGCAAACTTGACATTTATGCAAACCTTGGGTGTATTATTGTGTATCAACAAAAATGAAGAAAGCTAAGAACAAATTGAAGAAAGCAAAACACCATTTCAAGCAAGATGAGTACATCCACGGCTCTAATGCGTGCATATAATAAATGAGAAACATAATTTATTATAGATTTTAGTACTTCATTTTGGGTTTAATTTTCTAATATATAAATGCGCCACCACTAAGGTAAATTTCTGGCTTTTTTACCTTTTGGGTAAATATTCACATTGGTGGTTTTTTCGGTTTTTTCGGTTTTTTCGGTTTTTTTTCCTGTGTATCGGGCGGGCACAAGCCTAGAACTAAACAATAGAATGTATCTTCAAGGATTTATGAGCCTAATGTGCCAAGCTGGAGTTTTCTCAGGGTGGGAGCACTATTGTTGTTTACATCCAAGCGGCGCAGGTAAAGCTGTGGTGACTCACGGAACCGGCCAGTGCGCTCCACAACAAAAGCTAAGCGAGCGGTCGCGAGTCAGTTTGATCGCGAAACTCTCCCCACTCATTTTTTTCAACACACTTGCGACTTATCCTCATTCCTCTCCCGTGGCAGCACTTCCTTATGCCTCTTTTGACCCACTTAAGTTGGGCTAATACTGATCACTTTGGACAACTGGAGACGCTAATGTGTAATGACCTGTAAATTTGTTTAGGATTAAAAACCCTAATAATTCTGTGCTTGCATAGTACTGTTCTTATTTTTTCTTAATTACTAACATTAGTTGTTTAAAAAAGAAAGAAAGAGAAATCTACACTTCCTAATTGTTACTTGCTCCCTCTATTTTTGTTATATAGCATAAGGACTTTAGTACTAGATCTTATTTATAATAATATATGTGTGTGTGTACATATATGCATATATATAATTACTTTGAAAATGGTCAAGAAGAACATATTCCTAACTCCTTAAATTGTGTAATTTTATCTTGTGATTTATATATTTTAATTTTAGTTCATTCCTAACTAGATTGCCTTTTTAGACATAGCTTAGATCTCTAATCCAGTTATATTCTAACTTAATTCTATCAATTTAGTCCATACTGGACTAATAGGTACATTAGTATTTTGCTCCAATTTCCATATAAAGACCCAATCAAATTCTCACCAATTCAAATCGTCACCTCCATTTTCATCCACCTTTTGGGCAAGTAAGAAAATAATCTACTTTTTCATTTTTGTGTTTATAAAATAAAGCGTTGTGGTGGGATGTATTTGTGTGATCTATTGCATTGAGAAACATATAGTACGTTGTGTGGATATTATCATGAGACGGGTTGACACGGGGTCGGAATGTGAGTCGTTAACAATGAGTTACTAATGACAACGAATTGGATATGTTAATAAGATGATGGATATGATATAATGGCAATGGAGAGGTCATCACATCCTTAAATTACACAGCAACGTAAAACCTGAGATGGCACGGACCCGATTGGCCCTTAATCAGATATGATTTTTGGATATGGGTGGCATTTTACCGGTTCCTTGGTGCTTCGAGGATGCATCGTATTGAGTGAATCACTCAGGCGTACGTAACCTGTTACGGAAAAACACTGATTATAGGAAATTCTTAATCGAAGCAGAAAATCAATTAGAAACAGAAACAAAAATAGATGATAAGGATTAAGAAAATTGGCCTGTGTAATCGAGAGAGGCATGTCAAAGACACTGTCCTAAAGTTGTTATGCGCTCCCTCCGTGCAAGATCTAACGATCGCAAACGACTCCAAGATACAACCCAACATTACTACAAAAAACCATAAGCGTGATGTTTCACTTTCCATCACGCCCACGAAAGCGTGATGGCTCCGGGTGTGATTGTAAGTCGGGCATTTTCTATCACACTTATAAAGCGTGACGGAAAGAGAAGATCAATCACGGCAAAAAAGTGTGATCGTTTCCGGTAAAAGCGAGATGAAAACTACTTCCCTGCATTCTTTTTTGGGTTTTTTTAATCTCGGTTTTCATAAAAAAGCGTGGTTATAAGGAAGTAAAGATCACGGCAAAAAAGTGTGATGGTTTATGGTCAAAACTGAGATAGAAAATCGTTTAGCATGTTCTTTTATTGTTTTAGATCTCATTTTTCATCTAAAAACGTGATTAAATGTCTTTACCATCACACTAAAAAAAACGTGATTAAAAGAGGCATCTTTTTTTTTTTTTTTTTTTTTTGGGTTTTGAATTTGACAATCAATTCTCGGATCGCTTATCATTTTCCACTAATGCAACCAATAACATAAACCATAACAAATAATTAATCTAACCAAGAAATTTTGCTTGACATCCAATACAAGAGTGTATCCAAACAGAGCTCAAACAGCATCAAGGCATATTTCTATAAAAAAAAAAATGCCTAAACTACTCTATTCTGACAACAAAATGCCTGATTGACTGAAATACGAAATAGATCACATCAAATAATTTGGGTACACTGGCAATCATACGTTGAATCCTATTGTTTTTTCTCAATAAAACTATAAGCTTCTGGTGGTTTTGACAGCATCACAGAATTGACTTGTCCTCAAAGACGATGCAAGCGAAGACAAAACCTGACTTGAGATGCCATGCTATGTTGCTCAAGGACCAGAATGCTATTTTCTTTCAAGGGCTCTGGGATTTGCGATAGACACTTCCGTTTGACTTCCACTATCAACAACTTCCTGCATTACAAAAGCATCAACAAGATGCATTAGAGTTTCCACCGCATAAGAAAACACATCATAGAAAGATAATACATAGGACCAACCAACTGTTGTTTCAAGCCTCTTCATCAGTCGCTACTACAGTCTACACTCCTATCTGTATAACTAAAAAAACAGAGGAAGAAAATTATGTGTTAATATATCTAATGCACTCTTACTTAATTCAAGCAATCAATGATTCGTTTTCCCCCTTTTGAAGATCCACATAGATAGCTACTCCGTATGAAGAACCTATCGACATAATAGCTATGTTACTATCCTTCACGTTACTCTACCAAGTACGAAACTTATCTTGGTCTAAACAGACACTGTAAATAATCTAGAACATACAGCCAATCCCTGTATTTTGAGAAACTTGCTCAAGTAATAGTAGAAGGGCTTACCTCAAATATAATACAAACTGAAGACAATTTTTTGGAAGAGTCAATAGCGTGTCATGTTTCTCCACTTGTCTTTCAAATCAACCTGAACAAAGGAACCTCTGGTGTTGGACAAAAGGAAAAAGGATATAATAGCTACTACAATCACTGCAGGTAACTATAAAATATTCTTACCTCAGTTCTCTTTTCAAATATGTCACGATACGTATTTAAGATGACCTTCCAGTTCCCCATACCAAGCCTTCAGAAGGATATACAAAGTAGAGATAATTAGATTTCTCTTCAACATATCATTCCTTTTTGCAAATATTCTATCCAATGATCCGAGACCAGACCTTTTGGTGGTAAACTCTGGCAGCATTCCAGGGTCAAAACAAGCATGCAGAAATCAAAAGTGATGCTATAGAATGCAGATTACACATCTTTGTTTCTTTATTTCTTGTTTGAAAGAAAGACATGCTTTTACCTTGGTAAAACATTTGACAAGCATAAATCAAAATTAAACAACGAAATAAGATGGTTGTTACATATTAAGGAGAAAATCTATCTAGAAAGGCCTTACCAGGATACAAAAACTGAAAAAAGGAGAGAAAAAACACATACTTCTGCACGCCAGTCCTTAAAGTGTCTTCTTCCAGTGTACTCCATTTCTTCACTTTTCTCCTCCTCGATAATTTTTTAGTATCATACTTTTTCAGAGGAGATACAAGCCTTCTCTTCAGTGTAGGCAAGTGAAGTCTACTAGCATGGTGTGCTGACTCCTCAGGTAAGGAGTCAATAGAATCATCACACTGCAAAATTATTATTCACGACACAAGAAATTATGAACAGTGCAGAAGTAATTAATTTTTACCACTTTAGAGCCAAATGACAGCCATTTAAAAATGACAAACATAATGAATGCAAGTAAGCACAACTACGTAAAATATAATTTTATACCAAAAAACAATATGTTTGAGAACAAAATTTCATTATTTGCGTTTACATAGAATGCAAGTGATAAGATCACCACCACTTGAAATGACTACCTCAAAAGTAAGATTGAAGGATTCCTAGACAATGTAATCTGCTGTCCTTCACTGCTTCACTATGTTAATAAACTAACATGGTCATGTATTCACGATATTATGTGTTTTCATATTCCGTGATGTTGAGAACCAATTCAATGGACTGCATTACTTCAATGTTGACCTCAGAATAGATAACTGGTAAGAATTGTTCCTTTCAACGATCTAAATTCAGATAACACAAAAAAGAAAAAAAAAATACCCCACATAATTTATAAAACCAAAGACTAAACTGACAATGCCGAAGAACCAAAACAAACTTGCAAATACTAGTTCCAGAGTACATTCTACATTTGCACTCTTTGTAAAAAATGCAAAAAGGATGTACTCAAGTGGTCTCAGACTCGGACAAGACCACTTGTGATTCATATTGCATAGTTGTGTTCAACTTTGCAACTCTTGTACGCTTAGTTCCCTGCATTCTTAGAAAATCTTCAATTTCAAGTTTTTCAACCATTTTCTTCCGTACCAATACATAGAGGACTAAGCCTAAGTTAAAAAACAACAATAGAAAGACATGGATGAACAGCTAAAAAATGTACCAAATAAGAGCAAATAAGACATGGATCAACACTGAATATTAAGTACATGGTCAGACATGGATCAACAGCTAAAAAACACTAAATATAAGGATTGTGACCAAACTGAAAAAACACTGCATTCCTAGACATGGATCAACAGCTAAAAAACACTGATTATAAGGATTGTTCTGGATCTAATTCTTTTTACAGGCAACAGGGCTTCGCGTATGAAATTTGAACGTTGCTCTACCCTGTTATAGTCGTAAAAGATCAATCTTGCAACAAAGTTGAATTTCTTGGCCAGAAATTTGTCAATGATTCTGTGAGTTAATAAAATAACGAAAAATTGAAAGCACTTACTATTATGAATTCTAAATCAGTACACTTAGATTGAAGGCAACAGTCATGGATTTCGTTGAGAGAGAAAGCAAAGCAATGATGCAAGTACCAATTGGTCCTTCTTTCTCTCTTTTTAAAATGTTTGTCATTACGAAAACAGCACCAGAGTAGCCAAATTAAACCAAAATTCTCCCCTACCAAAGAGGACTTCACTCAACATTATGAGAACAATCGGATAGTTGGAGACTTTAAGAAGTGCAAAAAACTAATACTACAAGCAATTTTGACTAACAGAACCAATTGAATCTTAGGGCTATCTGAAGGTCCAAGGGTTTTCAGATTCAAACTTTCGAACGTTCTGGAATACTCATGCAAATACACACAAACACACACACACACACACACACACACACACATAGAGAGAGAGAGAGAGAGAGAGAGAGAGAGAGAGAGAGAGAGAGAACAGACTTGTCAAACCAAATGGCAGAGCTACCCGACCATGCCTTTGATCTTGTCGAGGCGGAGGTGGACGAGGGTGAGGGTTGGGTCGGAGGGGAAGAGGAGGACGGCGGTGGCGGAGAGGAGGAGGAGGAGTAGAAGGAGGAGAGAGAGAGAGGTGAGGGAGAGGCAGCGGTGGAGAGAGCGAAAAGTTAGAGCAGAGAGAGAGAGAGAGGGAGACGAAGAGAAATGAATCCAAGGGTTTCTATTGTGCATAGGAGGGAGCGCGAGAAGAGGAACGGGGATCCATCAGGAGTCATTGGGCTTTTCGGTTTTCAATCACGGTTGGGAATAGAAAGTGTGATTAAAGAGAAAAATTACCATCATGGTTTTTAAGTCACCGTGATAGAATACACATACCATCTCACTTCTTTAGCAAACGCGAGATCAAAAATATTCACTCAATTTCTTTATCACGCTTTTTTTAAAAGCGTGATCTTTTTAATTTTACTGGTGTGATCTTATGCATTATTGTAGTAGTGCAAAACTCACAGGTATCTAGTACAATGAACAGATGCACGAGATTGGATTTGCCAAGTTTGTATCTGTTGCCCAAAAGTAGAAGAAAGTAGAAGAAGAACAAGAAGATCGTTGTATTTAAGAGAGAGAGAGAGAGAGTGGCGTTATTATTTTTTGTTGTCAAGGAGTCCAAATATTTATAGACTCCTAGGTGTCTAGTAGACACACTTATTCAATTTAAACCAAATACCTTTAGGTTTAAAAAACTTTTAACCCTTGGTGTATTAAATAAATAACACACCCCTTGGATTTGAGTTAGTGATTAATAAATAAAGTTAGGCCTCTTACCTTTGAGCAACTCATAAGATGTTTTGTCTAACTTTTTGCGGGGCACTAAATTCAAAAGATAGTTAGCAAGTGCTTAAAGTTAGGCCTCTTACCTTTGAGCAACTCATAAGATGTTTTGTCTAACTTTTTGCGGGGCACTAAATTCAAAAGATAGTTAGCGGTCAACACCGCTTCACCCCACATGTTCTGAGGCAACCCATAACTAACCAACATAGCATTCATCATTTCTTTCAATGTACGATTTTTGCGCTTCGCAGTTCCATTCTGCTGAGGCGAGTAAGGTGCAAAGGTTTGGTAGATAATATCGTGTTCAACACAGTAATTACCAAACGGTGATTCAAATTCACCACCTCGGTCACTTCTCACCACCTTAATCTTAGTGCTAAGTTGGTTCTCCACCTCATTCTTAAAAAGAATGAACTTGTCCAACGCTTCATCCTTGCTCTTTAGCAAGTAGACATAGCAATATTTCGTGCTATCATCTATAAAAGTAATGAAATACTTGTTCGCATTAGGCGTTTGGACATATTTCAAATCACACACATCAGTGTGGATTAGCCCCAACGGTTCGGTACTTCTTTCAACCGATCGAAACGAAGTTCTAATTAACTTTGCTTCGACACAAGTTTCACACTTGTGATTTGTATCAATATGAAAAGCTGAAATATGGTCCAAGTTAACTAATCTACGCATAGATTCATAATTAACATGACCTAGTCTACCATGCCACAAAATGGAAGACTCAAGCACATAAGCAACTGGGCATTTGTCTTATTAATAGTAAGGATAACAGTCATTACATTCATTTTAAACAGCCCATCGACCATATAACCTTTCCCTACACATGATCCAGTCTTAGTCAAAATGACCCTATCTGATTCAAACACCATGCGAAAGCCGTGCTTGCTCAGCAGTGAACCAGATATCAGATTCTTGCGAATGTCTAGCACGAACAACACCTTGTTCAGGGTCAATGTCTTTCCCGAAGTCATCTTCAGGACCACTGTTCCTTCACCAGCAATATCTGAGGTTGCTGAATTCCCCATAAACAGCTTCTCCCCATTTACCGGCTCAAGTGATGTGAACATCTTCTTGTCACAGCAGATATGGCGGGTAGCTCCAGTGTCAATCCACCACTCCCGTGGATTCGAGCCCACCATGTTCACCTCAGATACCATAGCTGAGAAGTTCATGTCAGAACTACCTCCCGAGGCTTCTGCAATATGCGCTTGTGGACGAGGTGGCTTCTTGCACTCAGATGCTTTATGGCCAAATTTGTCACAATTGAAGCATTTCCCTTGGAACTTCTCCTTTTGCTTCTTAGCGACACCGCCCTTCGGTCCCAGATTGACACTTTTGCCCTTCTGCTTGTCAGACCACTTGCCATGATGGTTCTTTCTCACACCACCACTTGAGGAAGGACGACCATGCTCCACCATGTTGGCCTTTGCCATTTCGGCCTCCTTAGCAACCTTCTCCCTAGCCCGATTTCCTTCCGTGACATTGAGCTTGTAGAAGAGAGTCTCCAATGTCATCTCCTTGTTCTTAAACATGAGATAACTTTTGAACTTCTTCCAAGTTCCTGGAAGCTTGTGGATGATAACAGCCACCAAGAACGGCTCAGGCAACAACATCCCTTCTGCTTTGATTTCATTGATCAACATCTGGAGCTCTTGGACCTGTTCAGTCACAGACCTTTCATCTTTCATAGTATAATCAAGGAAGCGGCCCACCACGAATTATTTAGGCCCGGCCCCCTCGAGTACAACGAGTCATCAAGAGCATTCAAGACATAGTTCTTGGCCAGATAATCAGCATTCTTCCACTGATCCAGAGCTTGTCGCTTCTAGTTGTCTGTCTCATCTTCAGACAAGCACCCAACAAGATGGAGAGTGGTCAGATAGAACATCATCTTCTGTTGCCATCTCTTGAAATCAACCCTTGGACCAAACTTCCCAGGCTTATCAACATGGGACATTGGTATTGAGGGGACTCCGTGCAAAGGAGTAGCATCACTCGAGCTTCCCACATTTGGAGTTTCATTGCTTGTCACGCCCTCGATTTTATAAACATAATTACCAAAAATATCCACGTAGGATAGTCAACAAGTCAAACATAAACCGATGAAAAAGTCAAAGTCTTCATAAGAAAGTCATGGTTTAATACAATCAACTGATCCAAATCTAGCGATACCTGGCACCCGTACCCAAATACATAACCTAATAGTTTAGAAATGTTGTTACAAGTTCTACAGTCAAAAGATTGAATGAACTAAGAGTTACAATGCCATCTCGGCCAAAAATACTACTATGTCAAGATGAGTGTATAACTCCATCAATAAGTTTTCAAAAGTCATGCATGCACGCATCCCCGTGCAACCACGTCATGCTCCTCAACAGGTACCTGAAAATGAAAGGGTGAGCTACAAGCCCAGTAGGAAAGCTCAATCTCTAGCTACTATGATCATGTGAATGATAGATGCACCATGAGAGGAAAGAAGCGCACGAAAAGTGACTAAGGCATGAGACGAGAACATTCAGGTGTTAAGGTGTCCACCAAGTATCCAACTACGTGTCATCGTATCCACAAGTTTCCCGTTATGTTTCTTAAGCGTCCATTGTGCCCCAGTGTCACTCCAAATTCCATCTCACACATCAAAGTCTTAGAAAGTTCATTTGAAGTCCAACATGTTTAAACCAACTCACACACATCCACCAATTTACTATATCACGGGAATTTCGGGGCCCGGCACCCATAGCTTCTTATCATCGGGAATTACGGGGCCCGGCTCCCATAGCTTCTTAACTCGAGTGATGGCCGGATTTCTTGGGCTCCGCGCACCCATGACCAACAAATGTTGGAATTATATAAATGGCCAGATTTCTTGGGCTCCGCGCACCCATGACCAACTAATGTGGGAATTATATAAATGGCCGGATTTCTTGGGCTACGCGCACCCATGACCAAGTGAACACCGTAAGGTGGCCTTGGGATATAACCAATATCATATAATAAGTCACTTGTACCATCCAAACTCATAACACACACCATTAAGTTCAACAAAAGCCCATAGTTCCAATTCATGGCTGATAATGGTGTTTTAAACACAAGTATGCACCCCAAACTCACACCGTGTCCCAACATAAGCGTTGATGTCAAACGGAAGTCAAACAATCGGTATTAAGCTCAATTATGAGTGTACAAGGTGTTGGAGGAAGGTCCAAGGTACCCCAAGATCAAAGGAAGTTCAAACAAGAAAACAAAAAAAATTTGGGACGGAGGCATCTGGTATCTATACCCGGATGCAGGGGTATAGATACAGATCGGACAGACAGACGGGCAGAGCCCGCTGGTATAGATACCCAGATTCGGGGTATAGGTACAGATCAGCTTCGGACAGATTTTCAATTCAAGGCCAAACTCATCAATCTTTGATCCAATCTCAAATGTTTATGCAAGAATGGGTCCAATACAAGTAAGGGAGGTTAAACTTAACATAACTTTACATTAGGCTCATCAATTTACAAGATTTGATCAAGAATTAATCAAGAACACATACCCAAAAATGGGTTTTTCAACGAATGACCAATAATCATGAAATTGAACACGTGAATGGCATAAATATCATACAAATGAGGATAGGAGGTGGAGATTAGGTTCCCTACCTCAAGGGTTGAGCTTCAAACTTGAGAAAATTGAATTCTTAGATCCCCAAATTGGAAAATCCCGTTTTTGAGCTTCAAGGTGCAAAAAGAGTAAGTTCCGGGCTTCAAATCACACGTAGAACAATATTCCAAGGTCCATTTGTGAAGGGGTTTGATGGAGAGGGAGATTTGTGAGCTTGGAGTGGCTTTAATGGAGGAGAAGAGAGAGAATGGGGCAGCTGAAATTTTCAAGAGGGGAAATGGGCTGATTTTTGTGCCCTTTCTCTTTCTCACTTAACCACAAGAATAGCTAATTACACCCACACCCCATGTATTGACTTATGTATAGCAAATCTCGCCCACGTGTCTTATTTTCGCGCGTTGACCCAAGGTTCTTTATGAAATTCAATTCCTCACATTTCCCCATTTTATTATCATAAAGAGACTTTATTTTTCGAGTCCTTACATTGCTCTTTCCAGTTGTCATCTTAACCTGAGAAATGACAAACCACAAATTAGTGAAACTGTTTTCACAATCATGACAATAAGTATAGATTAACAATCTAAACTTAGCAACCAAACATGGTCTTGCACACACAACGCACAAGCGTACCCCGGGGGTCCCAGGGGGCTTGCCTCCTGGTGGGGGTTCTAGGGGGCCGTGCCCCCTAGCGGGGTTCCTAGGGGCAGCGCCCCTTGGCGGGAGTTCGAGGGACTCGCCCTCGACGGGGGTCTGCCTGCCCGGACAGGCGGCAGGGGTCGAGGGTATACACAATTC
Source organism: Vaccinium vitis-idaea (assembly GCA_963854785.1). Classification (NCBI taxonomy): domain Eukaryota; kingdom Viridiplantae; phylum Streptophyta; class Magnoliopsida; order Ericales; family Ericaceae; genus Vaccinium; species Vaccinium vitis-idaea. Next base: position 2,063,591 of record OY978224.1, read on the forward strand.
ACTGCATAAGCGATCAAGGCAATTCATGTTCTGCCTCTGCCAAGTATACCAATCCATGTGCCAAGTTACTACACTGGCCGTGTACTAAGGATGAGTAATTAACCTTCCACTGGTTATATTACTTCAGGCAAAGCACATACACAAGGCCGAATTAGCCAACTACTGGTTGTTCTATAACCCAACACAAGGACTGCTATCACTAAGCAGAGATCCAGAGGACTGTGGCTAAGCAACGTCACTGCTTAAGCAGAGTAGGTTGCTCCAGAAGCCAAACAATCCACAGAACACTAATTTATGGCCGAGCAATGTCAAGGCTTAAGCCAAGTAGATTGCTCCAGAGGCCAATCAACTTAATAGATCAAGGTCAGTTGCGCACAACTGCCTAAAGCCGTGGCTTAATCAGTGAAGTCCAATCGCGCATGATTGACTTGGGCCGTAGCCTCTGATTTGTTACTGTTTCCCACACGAGTAATCTGGTCAGATTACTATATTATCTCAGTTAATGAGATTCCACCAATTCTGTCTTCAAATCTGTTCTTCCAACTCAAAGGTTAGTACAAAACAGAATTATTTTCTGGAACTCTATTGCCAATCGATAAGAAAATTTGTGTTAAGCTTGTTGGAAAAATCACAGTGGCAATCCGAATTCCAAAGAACAATTTCGTATATCACAGTTAATATCAAATTACATGAACATATTACAAAGTGAACGAACTGGAAATTACAGAAACTGTAAAACAGAAATACATACTGTAGATACGCCGAGTCGTGTGTAACCACACTCTCCTTAACAAAGATGCGCCGCCTACCATGGGTGTTGTAGGTTGTACCGACGTCTTCGTCCCAGGATACAACGGCTAGAACCACGGCCACCGGAACACCACCGCTGGAACCTTGGTGAACTGTAACTTGCGTCTGCCTCTCTCTCTCAAGAACGATTTCTGGAGTTTATGTGTTGCACGAAAACTGATGATCAAACCAATTGGCAAAGCTGCCAATTTATAGCTGAAGGAGAAGCTGCAACATTGAAGACGAGAATCAATGGGGAGCCTCCCCAATGAATACGGGAATCAATTCTGCCAAAAAATTCTGTAGAATAAAAACTCCCACGCAATAATGTCGCATTTGAATTCTGGAAGAAAACTGCCACAGAATTTGAACGCCATCAAGTCTCATCATGGAGGGGTTTAACTCGTGTATTAACTAGCGTATTTGATCACACACATCTCACACTTCGTGGGATCCCTTCGGTTGCCTCGTAAGACCCTCCGAATTCCCCGTTTCATTCACATCAAATTTCCAACACATTGATATCAAATTTCCAACACATTGATCACACCCTGCGTGTTATTAGTTGACGAGGTGTTGGGTTTCACCGTTTCACTTGGTGAGCGGACTGCGTGTTATTTTAACACATGAGTAGTGGCTTTTTTGGAAAGGAAAAAGCAGAAAACTTCTTTGTACATTTAAAAGTACTAGTATAGATTAGAAAAACTATAGCATATAACCCTAGTATATAACCTTGGAGTAAACCAAAATTTGTTTAAAAAAAAAATGCACATGTTTTTTTTACTATTTTGTGTTCTATTTCAAATTTTTACTACTTTGTACTCTAACAACATAAACTTCTTACAAAGCAGGTATCACGGTTTATTTGTTGGCCAATGGTTACCACGTTTATAGTTCTATTAGTTGAAGAGGTGTTGGGTTTCACCGTTTCACTTGGTGAGCGGACTGCGTGTTATTTTAACACATGAGTAGTGGCTTTTTTGGAGAGGAAAAAGTAGAAAACTTCTTTGTACATTTAAAAGTACTAATATAGATTAGAAAAACTAGCATATAACCCTAGTATATAACCATGGAGTAAACCAAAATTTGTTAAAAAAAAGTTTTTCCTCTTAAAAAAAAAAATATGCACATGTTTTTTTTTACTATTTTGTGTTCTATTTCAAAGTTTTACTACTTTGTACTCTAACAACATAAACTTGTTACAAAGCAGGTATATCAACTTAGCAAAGATTTGTACTTTGCACCAGACGAATCAAGATATACTTGGTGAATAAAAATTCAAAACCAAATAATATATCGATACTTTAAATTTTAGCAAATCATTCATTTTCAGGGGAATTGCAAAATGTTGGATTAAGACACAAGTTAGGAAGAGGCATTTCTTTCTTTTTAAGTCGTGGATTGCGTAGCTAGTGTGTTTGATTTTAGTTGGTGCATTGTTTTTCCATTCTCCGGACATGGTCTGTGACTCTGTGTGGTTTCCATTCTCCGGACATGGTCAATGGAAGGCAACAAAATAGGTACCATGTGCAACGCATGCACGTGCGAAAACCACTAGTACACATAAAAAAAATGTATTTTTTCCCACCACATAGACACTTTTCTTTTTATTTTTTGAAGTATGGGGAGGCCGATATAGTAAATTATTTATTTTTAATATGTGTTTTATACTATACATAGGGTCATTTCTAGAGTGTCCTCATCTAAATAGCAAGTTGTGGAAACACTGGTATAGCTTTTCAGGCATCAGCATTTGAAATTGTCCCCATAGTCTACCACAAAGATGTCCTGAATTATTGTTCTTCACAATTTTGTTGTGTTTACAAAACCTCAATGTATATTTGTTTGGTTTTGGTTTTGGGTTTTGGTTTTGAGATAGAGAGAGAAATGAGAATAATCATTAAAAATAGAAGTAATGCGTGGAGAGAAATGTGAATAATGATCAAATAATAATTGTAAAAACCGGTTTGGAAACCCAAACCAAAACAAGGTAGTCTACACTGAAAAAATAAACTTGGTTTTAAAGGTTCATTTGCCTTATTAGTAAAGAAAAAAATTGAACATAAATCACATAGTGGATCGCCACATTACATATGCATTTACCCAAAACAAGAAAAATCAAACTGTCACATAGGCAATGGAACAACACGCAGGGGCTGAGCCTTTTGTACAGTGAGGCCAAATTTGTCATCCATGTCCAACTCCTCTGGCTTAATTCCCCCTTCAAGCTTCCAATCAAATGAATTTATGAGCGAACCTAACATGTGAGGAATTACCCTTATGGCCAGAGATAAACCGGGGCAAATTCTTCGTCCTCCTCCAAATGGAATCAGCTCAAAGTCCCTGCCTCGGACGTCAATATCCAAGTCCAAGAACCTCTCAGGCATAAATGATGAAGGGTTTTCCCATACACTTGGGTCGTGGCCGATAGCCCAAGCATTCACTAGCACTTGCGCTCCCTGTGGGACAGTGTAGCCGTAAACTTCGACATCTGTCTCAACCGTACGGGGGATTAACAATGGAGCAGGCGGGTGTATCCTCATGGTCTCTTTCACAATTGCTTGCAAGTAAGGAAGTTGTGGAATGTCAGATTCTTCTATCGGTTTCCCTTTGCCAATAGTTTGTTCAAGCTCCGCTTTGGCTTTCTTTAGAGTCTCGGGATTGCACAATAGCTCAGCCATTGCCCACTCAACTGAACTTGACGTTGTATCAGTCCCAGCTGCAAATATGTCCTGTAACAGAATCGATGTGGATATCAGAAATGTGCAAAATTAGAAATGCGATTAAGTAGTATGTATTGGTTTTTAGCCACCTCATATTATCAATTGAACACCAATAGAATCTCAAAAAATATTATTAATTGAACACCAGTAGACTGTAGAGATTGCAAATCACTTGCTTATTACTGGTTTTAATAGATAACAATTCATAACCAATGCTCACTGCAACAATAATGCCTGTATGGAGCTTAAATACAATTAGCCATGATGTATAGGCGATCCAGGAAAGCTCATGACTACATATTCCCCAGTAAAATTTTTATCGACGAAATTAAGGCTTTTTGGAGATGAAAAAGTTGTCTTAGAAAGCCACTTCTGTTGTAGTGAATTTGATACACAATAACATAAGGTTGAAGCTCCATCTATAATCTATATAGGCAGTTAAGGGTGAGTTTCAACTACGTATTTTCGGTATTTTTGGACTATAAGTTGATATATGTGAAGAGATTGACTTGTTGATTTGATAACTTATAATCCAAAAATACGGAAAATACCTTTGTGAAAGCTATCCCTTAGTCATTGGAAACAAATAAATTTACTGCCTAAAGTTAAAAAATTTCCTCCTTCACTCCATCCTCTTCCTAATTAACCCTAAGACTACTGGTGTATATTGGGCCCGATCGAAACCCGCCCAAGCCTGTTGAAATTTAGCCTTACCAGGGCCCGTTTTAGCCCGGCTCTAGCTCCCCACAAGATCCATATGGATTGGGCTTGGGCTACCCAATTAGCCCAGCCCTAGGCCTGAAAAAAGTCCGAATGACAATTGTGTTGTGACAAGTGGGGTTTTATTTTTTCCAGGGTACAAATGGGGGGTTATTGGCCCTATTAGACCAAATTTATGCTTGACCAGAGCCTGTACGTATGTGCAAATTAAATTAGTCCAGTGCAGTTTTGAATACTATATCAGCAAAAATTATCATATACAAATGTAAACTTTAACATTGAACTTTCATAATAGTTTCAATAAGTCTACTCTCACACCCTCTCGCTCACACTCCATTGTGTGGGACCTACCTCGGGGGCTCACACGAATGATCGGAGCCGCTCAATTTGTTTATAATATTTTTTTTTAGGGTTCCTGAAAAAAATCAGCTCAGTTAGATATCGATAAAAGTTTGATAAGTTTGTTAAAAATTTGGTTTGTTCGATTCAAGAATTGAAACTTGAACGAATCAATCAAGCCTTTACTGGTATTTGACTGAGTTTATTTTTCACAAAGACCCATAAAAAAATATTTCTAAACAAATTGAGCGGTTCCGATCATTTGTGTGAGACCCTGAGGTAGGTCCCACACAAGAAGGTGTGAGCGGGGGTGTGAGCGAGAGGTTGTGAACGTATCAGTGTTCTAATAGGGTGGGTTTCCCCTGGTGACTAAATTGACCAAATTAAACCCATGTTTTCACATATCTCTAAACAAGTAATTCTCCTCATGCACACTTAACTAAAATATCATTTAGTGAAAATAACTTGACTATTGCCATTAGTCAGAAGACAAAAAAATGGACCTCGGGTTGCTGTTGAGCAGCTTCTGCATAGCAGTTGCTGCGCAAAATCTAGACTGTTCACAAGTGTTTTCAATGGTTCGGATTGAAAACAAACTATTCGCGTGAATAGTTTCCTATTTTGTTTGAAATCTGGGTCGTTCTTCCAAGTAAAGGACGGCCCAGATGACGCACAACAGTTGTTCTGCATAAGCTGCACAGCAGCAACCCCGCGTCCCAAAAGAATTTAGTAGAAATTCAATCTAAAGAGTTAAGTTGTTCATGATCTTATACGGATATACCCTAGGGAGTTAAGTTTATCCCATTTTGTTTGGAATTAGTGGAAGGAGGAAAGGGAAGAAGGCAAACCAAACACAGATGCTCGATGTGAGTTCTATTAATCTCTCCATTCGCTTCAGTGATGTTGAGCAGAATATCAATCACATCGTTCTCTGCACCACTCTTCCCCAATCTTCTCAACTCCAACCGTTCATCGATAAGCTGACTAAATAGCTCAAATATTTGCCCAAAATGATTCGTCAACCGACGTCTTATTCCTTGTGGATCAATTTTTTCAAGGATAGGAAAGTAATCCACAAAATTGGGCTTACCTATCTCTACCATGATCTCCCAAATCAAATGCCGGAATTGTTTCACTGAATCTTGAGTTGGGTCGGCCATATCTATCGAAAACACGGTATTGGATAACAAATTTAGAGATGTTTTAAAGGCTGCACTGCCTATGTCCACTGAAACGCCTTCTTGGCAACATTTCCCGGCATACTCAATGAGCTCCTGCACCTTTTGCCGCCGTAAATTTTGACTAGCATCGAGTCTGTTACCTGGAAATGGAGTGGAAATGATTGACAAAAAAAGTATTTAACGTTTGATAGAAATGAAAATTTTGGGTAGAAGAATATATACAGAATAACATAAATATTGTTCAAAATTTAGGCTGCTTTTTTTTAAAAAAAAAATTTTACCCAGTTGAAAATTCTTCAGAAGAAACTTTCCCAATTTTTTTTGGTAAGTTGAAATTTTATAACTACCCACAAGAAACCACCATGAATCATGTAAAATACTACTATTAACTTGTGTTTAAGTATTTTGGGTCATGTATTAACTTGTGTTTAAGTATTTTGGGTCATGTATGTGTGGTCCGACTGAAAGGTTGATTCTTCAATGGAACGTGAAATTTAAAACTAGCTTCGATGTCAAAGTCAAACAAGTGAACAATTTCAAAACTGTCTTGAAAATATTTTGCTCCAAGTAGTACTCAAAATACTTCAAAATAGTTTTCAACTGTACTGAAAAAGGAGAATATTAAAAAGGAAAATGCTAAGGTGGAGCTTAATATGTAAAAACATGTATCTATATCCGAGAAAAGTGTATTGATATGGGTGCAAGTATTTTAATATTCTTGAAATGTGTATTGATATATATCGAACTTGTTTGTCATTACAAGCAGATTATCATCCATCCAATGGGTGGAGGTTAGCAAGACCCTATCAAAAAATGAGTCATATTAAAAAATAAAATGAAATACTAATAAAGATGAACCCATAAAATTCTTATTGGTTTTCGTTTTTTATTAATTGAAATTCTTTGTAAACACAGTTCTTTTTTCTTGTTAAAGAAAAATGTCTAGTTCATCTAGGCAAAATCAATCCGAAGATGAACCTTTTCCGATAAAACTAACACATAAAACTTTATTGGTTTTTGTTTTTTTTAATTGAATTTTTTTGTAAATACAGTTCTTTTTTCTTGTTAAAGAAAAATGTCTATTTCATCTCGGCAAAATCAATCCGATGATAAACCTTTTCCGATCAAATAAAACAATTCATAAATATGAAAAAAAAGTTGTCGATGACTATAAACTATAAATGTTTGTTTTGTGTAGCGTCACCTGAAAATATGTTAGAGTTGAGGGCTTTTCGGAGGCTCCGCCACTGATCTGCAACGGGCAACCAAGCCGTGGAGTATTTGTTGTGGCCGTGCGCATGGACAGCGTTGGGGATGGACCTGGTGGAGAAGGCTAGATCCTGCTTTTGGAGGACTTCTTTCGCCAAGGCTGGTGAGGAGATGACCACTGTGGTTTTTCGACCCAGTTTCAAACACATAATTGGGCCATATATCTTGGCTAGCTCGGCGAGGGACCTGTGGGGCTTGTCACCTATTTTTAGAAGGCTTCCGATGACCGGAAGCGGTACCGGCCCCGGTGGAAGTTTTGGGCTTGTTTTGCTACTTCTTATTAGTAAATGGAGGGATTTGAGGAAAGTGATGGTGGACAAGATATACAGAATGAAGATAAAAAACTCCATGATTGCCAACCAAACGAGATGATAAAGGTTTAGTTTTTCACGTTACTACAGCCAATATTTAGGTACAACACAAGGAGTTGGCATCTGCTTTTGTAAGATGAGCATAGTCTCTTGGTTTTTTGCTTAATTCAGAGAAGGGAGGAATTATTTAATAGCAAGGTTTTAAATTTCGGTATCGGGATACGTAACGGTATCGGTGATACAGCCAAATATCGGCCTGTATCGGACTGTATATCGGTCAAATTAATATCGGTATCGGTCCCTTGAAAAACCGATACGTATCCGCCGATACGTCGTGTATCGGCCGATATTTAAATCTTTGTTTAATAGTCTCGGAGGACAGTCACGTTCACCTTATTCGGTTCGGGTTTTAAATTTGGGATTTGGATTTTCAATAGAGAGAAATAAAATTAATAATTGAAATTAGGGGTAAAGATTAAAGAGATATAGAGAGAAAATTAAAGAATAATAATTGAAAATAAGAGTAATAATTAGAGAGAAATAAAAATAATAATTAGGTAATAATTTAATAATCGAGTCTTAAGACCCAAATCGAACAAGCCATTTGTGCTCAACATTATTCCAACACCACACGTTAACGTAGAATATGTAAGAAGGCGCGTTGGTTTTGGAAACCAAAAATGAATTGGCATCTGTTTTCGTGAGATGAGCATAGTCAACTGATTTTGCTTTTCAAAGCCAGAAAGGTTTGAAAAAAAAGATCCGTACAGTTTCCTAACCCATGATGTGTCACTTGGGGCAGGGCCCTACTCATCTTCCTCCCTCGCCTATCACTTTCGTTTCAATAATGGAGCTGGAGCAAATGTGTATGTATTCTGTATATATAAATCAACAATGTTATGGGTAGACTACTTATGCACTCTAAATGTACACCACCCTGAGGTGGCAAATGAGGAGAGGCCTATTTTTTGGGTGAGTTCCATATTAAGTTTATTCTCATTTGTCATTTCAGGGTGGTGTGCATTTAGGGTGTACAAATAGTGTACCCAAATCATTTTTCATACACAAATATATAAATTACTACACTGGTACATGCATACATTGTCATTTCTCTGTTGTAATCTGCAGTGTCCTAAATTAAACAAACATGGGAG